>ML104760.1:32298-48885 GCA_003697995.1 Taxidea taxus jeffersonii
TGGCAGCACACTGGAATCATCTGGGATACTTGCAAAAGATGGGTTCCACATCCCGGATATTTTTATTTGGTTGGGCCAGCAAGTAGTTGAGCATTTGGGATTTTTAGAAATTCTTCAGATGACTTTCATGTGCAGCCGAGGCTGAGAACTGCTGCTATAGTCCTAGGTTAATGGTTGTTCCATGTTAATGTGCATAAGAATCATTTGGAGAGCTTGTGTGAAATACATTTCTAAGCACCAATGCCAAAGACTACTGCAGTAGGATCCTGGAAATTATTCTTTTTAAGTATATAGCCCAAGAAATTTTGATGTTGATGGTCCATGGACCACAACACTTTGAATGGCACTGCTTTAGATTATTGTCTGGACAGGTTAGATCAAGGTAGATTGGAATAAGCAAAGATTCAAAGAGAGTTTTCCATGATTGAAATGCTGAAGCCCTGCCAGGTGATTTGTTTCCTTTTCTTTTCTGAGGAGCTCAGCTATGTGGAGCTATCACAGCAGAGAAGAGGTGGGGGGGGCTACTAATAGTGTCCAGTGAAATCCAGGAATCAGTGGGAAACCTTAATTGTCTTGGAGCTTGTCAATCATTATATCACTAATGCCATTATGATATCTGTCAATACTCTGTCCTATTTCATGTGAATGCCCCTTCCTTGAAGCTCTCAAACCATCTTACTCTCCTATAGCCTAAAAGGAAATGTTATAACAAGAGGTCCAAGACAGTCTAGGCCAGTCTTAGGAACAGCCAGGACCAATGACTAACTCACAATGGCTTTGTGACAGAGCAGGCTTCTTCCATCAGCTTTTGTACCTAGTGGAACTATTTTACTAGTTGGATAGCTTTATAATGGCAACAACGGGAGAGCAATCTTTTATCAGGATGAGGTTGTATATCCACTCAAAGGTTTACATCATGAGCCTGATTCTGCTCCATTGGTTCACGAAGTTCAAAATCTGAGGGAGGGAGCAATCTATCTCAATGGGAACATGCTGAAGTCAAGGTGGTCTTGAAATAGGAAGCACCCACATGTCCCCCACCCTTCCTATTGATGGAGAGCTTCTAGGCCCTGGTGACCCACCTCTTCAGGTTAGTACTTATGTGGTTGTGGGTGGCTCCAAATTCAGGCCCAGAATGAAGATACTGTTAATGTTTAGAAGGATGTGGGTCCCGAGAACCGGTTCTATAGGGCAGTCCCATTATTGAACAGTGAACCATTCCTCCTGGTCTAAAATACTTAAAGATTTGGGATTCTTTGAGCAGGGGAAAATGGTAGATATTAACAGAAGTTCTTTTCAGTGATTTCTGAAGTGAGTTTTTAATGATCTGGAGGTCCTAAATCAACTAAAACTTAGTTCAGTTGAGTTGAATTCAATATGCAATTTCTCTCTGTGGGGAGACTTCCCCCTGAAAGTTGGATATGAATAATTTGGCAGAACTAATTATTCTGATTTCTCATGGATATGTTCTTATTACCCAGGAAAAACTCAGTTTACATCTATTGTCCTCATATAATTACTAAGATTGTCTCCTTCTGCTTAAAAATGTCCCAGTTTGGGTGACAAATTACATGGAGTTTTTTTAAAATAGTAAATCAATGAATATAAGTTTTGTCTTTTTTTTAAAGTTTGTATTTATTGAAGTGAGAAGTCAGGTTAGGAAATGAAAGTGGGGAGATATTTGTTTAAAAATAACTATTGCAACATTTGCAAAGTGTTCTAAGACTAATTCAGTAGGAATCCAACAATAATTTTTTAAAAATCTCTCAGGCAGTTAAGACTTTGATGGAAACTGTTGACTCTTCTCTGCCTCAATGCCCTTTCCCTTGAGGAATCCACACTTGCTAAAGGCCATCAGATAAAATTGTAGCATCAGATAAAATAAAAAAAATTATTTTTGAATCCTACAATAAACATCTACTCTGCTACCTAAGACAAAAGAGCAGAGAATGAAATCCCTTGTTCCAAGGAGGATCCTCAGGAAATGAGATACAAACAAAATGTTCTGCCATGAAACTATTGTCCCTTCAGCAGACAATAATGAGCAGTGCCTCATCTGAAATGAAAAAAGAAAAGGAACGGAGGAAGGAAGGAAAGAAGGAAGGAAGGGAAAAAAAAGGAAGGAAGGAAAATGTGTGTGTCTTTAGCATTAACAGAATTGTCAATACCTGCCAACACTCAAAGAATAGGTGTTAAAAGGATAAATCTCACATGCCACTCTGTGTTCGATTGGTTAGGGCTACCTGAAACCCCGTGTTCATAGCAAAGATCGCCTGAGCTTAGGAGGAAGAGATTAGCCAGCATTAATTAATGATGCAGCAGTGGCATCAGGCTTGTCATGCCTTTGCCCTCCCTGCTCTACCCCTGCATCTTTTCTGCGGGCAAGATTCAGACCCAGTTAGCCTGTACCAATGACGACAAAGTTTATGCTTTGTCCAGCGCCCCAGATCAAGCAACTCATTCCACCATTTAGCATTCATAACATTAGGAAAAATATTTCTCTCCTAATTCTCAGTACAAATGCCAAGATTCAGTTTGTCTGTTGGCTCCTGGTTATCTTCTGGGGAAGCGAAGAATAACTGGTTACCATTATTTTTGAACTAACTACATAAAACACAGAGAATAAACATTAAGAAATGAAAACTATATGACTTCCAGTGGGGGGAATTTTAACCTTGAATACTGTCCAACAAGTCAGAGTTTATGTAGGAGTTTGAAAGCAATTTTCAAAATGGGTAAAATATTTATGCAGCCCATGGGAATACCACCAGCCCTAATCATAGGGTGGAATGCAACATTCATGAAAATCCAGTCTGCACCGTTGCCTTTGGACCTCGAGATCCCCTTTGAAAACATTACTCTTCTTTATGCACTCACAACATATCTTCTGATTGACTGCTGTGTTCCTGACTTGGCTTTAGATCTAGGGGGTTCAGTAAGGGATTAAACGGAGTCCCTGCTTCAAACATCTTGTCTCCCTCCAATAGCACGCTTTTCTGGCTGGCTTTGCTCACTCCAGTCACACAGTCAGAACTCAGGTGTCTAAGAGACTTCCATGCTCAGTGTCAGCTCTTTGTCCCTTGTCACGTGGAGTATAAGGTAGTAAGTGCGACAGCCCATGCAGTTTTACTCAGCTTGGCATTGTTTCGTTGGTTCTCCTCAAATCCACAACCTTGTTTTCTTTTGTGAAACAAGAGGCAGAATTTTAGTTCCATCTCCTGAGTCCCAGTATTACTTTGGCTGGATTCTGGGCATCTTTAAGGTAGCGATTAGCCCGGTTCCTCCTGGGGAGAGTGGAGAAGTCTGGTGTGAGAAAGACAGCTCTATTTAAGACCTATTGATCAGACTGAAATTTGGATGCACCATAGGCATGTGGAGCAGGTCTGGGTAGGTGTGTGAATGATAAAATGGGTTCAGTTTTCAATGTCTTGGCCGTAAGAGAACTTTGGAAAACCCAAGAAGCCAGGCCTATTAGAGAGTAGGAAATAGAATCAACAAGCCATCCAGCATCCCGTCACTGTATTGTGATCGCTGACATGCAGGAACTACAGATCAAGAGGGAAAGTGTTGAGGATAGAGTTCTAGGGCACATCAACATTTCACGTATTATCTCATCTGACCCTCAGCGTAACCACTGTGGTAGGTAGAGTGGAGATTATTTTACTCCTATTTTGTAGAAGAGAGATGAGAAGTTCTGAGAGATCAGTTTGTTCGAGGTCTCATGGAGCAATGTCAAGAACAGGCCTCATGGGACCCCTTTCTGCAACATCACTATTCTTCAACATGGCCTCCTAGAAAGACTATATTACCCAGAATCTGTTGTTTCTTCATTTTTGGTGATCACTCTGACAACTCCTTCCTTATATATGGGAAAGGGAGAAAAGTTCACATCAGCTGGATTTCCACTATATGTTGTGGATGGGACATAAGACCAGAGTGTTAGCCGCTAAGATCTAAGCATTTTAGAAAATTCCCCTTACCCTGGCTGCCACTGACTGCCCTCCAGCTCCAAACACACCTCTTTTTTCCTACTAAAATCTGAGCCAAAGAAATGTAGCTGAAGCCCTGACAATTTTTGTATTTTTGTAACACAGTGGTCCAGACAAAGATGAACAGATTTGAGCAAAAAACAGTTTTTAGTAAAATAAGCTCAAAATAATTTCTTCTTCTCAAATGCCGAGCTTCACCTTTGTGTGCCTTGAAATTCCTTGGCAATGCACTTAATTTTGGGGAATCTGAGTTTAATAGAGGAATGTTGGGAGGAAGAAGGCTACCTGCCCTCCCAGGACAGTGTTAGATATAACCATGAGTGTCTGCTTTGATTTGTTTGAGGTGTTAAAACTATGACACACAATGTTGGTCTGTGTCTCTCCCTCGTCTACCTGGAGTGAAGATCAGGGCATGTGCTTGGCTCTGTTTTAGAGCAGTAACCAGGGGATGGATAAAGCAGATCCTGAATTACAGTACCTTTTGAGAAGAGGGGTATGAGCTTATCCCATCCTCTCTATATCTGCCAACAAATTTCCAGAAACTTCAAGGGAACAAAATTAGCCTACAGCACCCCATGGAAAGTCCAGTGGAGGGCACTGGGACTAGTTTCTCTTGACAGGGCATTACCCCTGGGAGAGTATGATTTACAAAGAACAGAGTGATAAAAACTACCCTTACCATTTTATCATGTAATTTATCTGGACACTGTGCTAGGAATGTTAATCCATCATCTCACTTAATATTTGCAAAACACTGGGGTGCCTGGGTGGCTCAGTGGGTTAAGCCTCTGCCTTTAGCTCAGGTCATGGTCTCAGGGTCCCGGGATCAAGCCCTGCATCAGGCTCTCTGCTTGGCAGGGAGCCTGCTTCCCCCCCCACCCCGGCCTGCCTCTCTGCCTACTTGTGATCTCTCTCTCTCTCTCTCTCTGTCAAATAAATAAATTAAGAAAAATATTTGCAAAACACCAGTGAGAAGTATAACTTTCTCCATTTTACAGACCAAACAACCAAACCAAAAAAAAAACAAGACTCCGAGATTTCTCATTATTTGGCAAGATTCACAAAGCTGCTAGGAAGTGGAGCAATGAGGGCCTGACTCCGGTGTCCAAAGTGTTCTCCCCACCATATGGCACTTGATTTGCCCAGGTGGGGTCTCTGTTCCTGGACCCGCAGCCCCTTGGCAAGGAGTTCATTTCAAACTCAGCTGGCTGTTTTCTGAGTCAGCCTCCGGTCCTAGATGGGGCTCACATAGCTCCCAGTCACACCGTGGGACAGTGGGGTTAGACAGCTAGTGAAAAAAGTAGGCCAAGTTTGCCACATTCATCAGATGAAAATCTGAGATGCCCAAGTAAATTTGAATTTCAGATAAACAACGAATAATTTCTTACCCTTTTTTTTTTTTTTTAAAGTAGGCTCCTTGCCCAGCGTGGGGCTTGAACTCACAACTCCAAGATCAAGAGTCTCATGCTCTACTGACTGAGCCAGCCAGGCGCCCCAGCAATAAAAGATTTCTTAATGTAAGTACATCCCAGATATCTCATAGAACATACTGACGCTAAATTTTTTGTGTGGTTTATCTGAAATTCAGTCTCAGCTAGGAGACCCGGACTGAGCCTGGCATCGCGGGGTGGCCTTCAACCAGCACAGTGCTGGGCTCTGCTCTGCTTCCCAGCTTGGCTCTTCAGGCAGCCCTCCCCTCTCCCAAATTTCTCCAATCTCCAGAGACCAGCCTGCTTTCCTCTCCTTTCACAGTGCCACTTCCCAATCCCAACGGAAAAGTTACCTGGAGTCCTCCTACTTCCCAGCTTGTTTCCCCCCCCCCCCCCCAAAAGCACGCACCCTCTCTCTTGCTTCCTCTTACGGGTGTTTCACTAACCGTAACAAGAACACCAACAGGGGTGGTAACAGGAGTAACAAGCAGGAAGAAAGCCCAACGCTTCCAAAAGGATTACAGAGTTCCCTTGGTATTTATTTCCTGCTTCTCAGCAACACCCCCCACTCCCCCACAACCCTAGCTCCACCCCCCGGGTCTCTCTGAACTGGTTCTAGACTTCTCCTCAGACTGGTGCCAGAACCCATCATGCCACAGGCTTCTGGCTGTGTCTTTTCATTTCCAGAGCTGCCTATTCATCTGCCATCTCCCTCCGCTGCCCCCTGACCTGAACAAGGCCAAATGCTGCCTTTGCTCCATGCCCTGGAACTGGATGAAGCTGAAGCCTGAGGAGCGGTGCCCCACTCCTTCTCTGACCCACTGGCGTGCCTGTGCGTTAACTATCTCAGGAAATGCACTCCCTTCTCTCTCTGCCATGTTGAATCCTTGTCCTCAAACCCTGAGTTCCAGGCAACTGGAACTAGGCTCCCACCTTTAAAGCCCCAGGTCTCCACACCATTGCGTGTGCCTGGGACTTGCCAATCAGCCCCCACAGCAACTTTTCCGTTTCTCTTCATTTCTGCCAGTCTGGCTCTTCATGTGGCTGGCCATCTCAGGATGAGCTGTCATCACCTGGCAGGCCTCTGGCTGATTCAGGACCACAGAGGATTTTGGCGGGGCGGGGCACTGTACAATGTGTTAAAAAATTAGCTAACATTAAACTGTTTTCATTATTACTTCTGCTTCTGGCTTCTCATTACAAAACAGAAGACCCAGGGCCCAGAGGCCCACGTTCCTGCACATTCTGGGGTGCCTGCATGCCCTGGTTCCCCCACTTCCCTCCTCGGGTCTCCTGCTGGGCCTCTAGTCAGGACTGACAGCCAGTCCTTCACTGGAGAATTACAGGCCTTCCACACACAAATGGCGGACTATAAATGGACTCCCAATAAACACATTACATAACGGGCTGAGACCCAGGGAAAATACAGTATTTTTTTTTTAAATGGGTGTTTAGAACAGTTCTATAAGAAATCATTTCTTTTCTCTGATGACTGGATAGGCTAATGTGGGGACTATTGAAATATATGCATATGGTTATTCTATAAGGTTTAGAACCAACTGAATCTAGTGCTATAAAATATACAGACATTATGAAATTACGTCTCATTAAATTTAAAGGAAAATTTAATCAGCAAATCACTGCAAGTTTGTTCACTGAATTGACTTCGAAATACTTTTAAGGTGACAAATGGAGCTCCAATCTGCCAAATCCTATGGACTCCACTGTCTCTTCATTTTTGCCAATATTGTGGGTAATAGGCAAAAAAACATGGACACGCGAACAGAATGTGGAAATTCTCTCCTTCTGCTAAGACTCAGAAGAAAAGAACATGTTTGCCAGCCTCCTGGTTAAAACACCACAGGCTAAGGTGATAATGGGTGACTTCACTGCTCCCCAAAGCAGAAAAACATAGTGTTGACTATTGAGAATAGTGCTACTTGTCCTCAGAGTTCAGAAGCTGTTGATCATTTCACCTAAAAAGTTATCCTACCGAAGAACTGTCTTTTTGTGAAAGCATTTGAGAACCATTTTGCAAAATATAGCTTCCGTGATGAATCAATCAATAAAACTATGCAAAATAGTAATGTGTTTTGTCATACAATTACTATATTCATCACCCTATAAAGTACATCTTATGGAGAGATGTTTTCTTTCTTTTTTTTAAAGATTTAATTTATTTATTTGAGGGGGGGAGGAGCAGAGGGAGGGAAACAAACATATGCTGATCTGAACTCAGAGCCGCACACGGGGCTTGATGCCATGACCCTGAGATCATGACCAAAGCCAAAATGAAGAGTCAGATGCTTAACCAACTGAGCCACACAGGTGCCCATGTTTTCTTCCTTATTTTTGGCAGAAAAGTCAGAGAATTTACCCCACTTGTCCAAATTTGGCCCATATTGTTAGAAGAAATCACAGAAGGACAGAATCACAGAATTTAAAGCTTCAAGGTGCCTTGGTGCCATGGTGGGTGCATTTTACCCCTTTTCCATCATCAGAGCTCATTGGAGGATATAGTGGACAGTATTGGCTCACAGAGAGGGAGCCGGAAGTGGACCCCACCTGGGCAGAGCATATGTCCAAATTTTGCAGATGAAGAAGCTGACACCAAAGATGAGCAATGATCAGGACAAAGACTCATGGCTGGTTCGCTGAAGAGGCAGGAGCCGTGGGGCAAAGTCTTTTGGTTTTTACTGTCCCTTCCAACATTACCTCCTTAGAAAGTGCAAAGTGACATTGAAGATGCTCTACGGAAGAAGTCAGGAGCACATATTGTACCCTTAGAAGATTTTCTTTGAAAGTAATGAAATACACAGTGTTTTTACTTAAAGAGAGAAGAAGATGTCCATATATGTGACTAGAAGAGTAATCAGGTGCAAACTGAGATCAATGTTAACACTAGAATATAGTGTTAATGAGAGCAGAGATCTTTGTTTCCTATTGTCTTCACCGCACCACCACCAATGTTGGGGGCACAGCAGGTGTTGAATAAATAGGGTGACCGTATGTGCAGGTTTGTCTAGGACAGCCTCATTTATGCCTATTGTCCTGGAGGCAGGTCCCTTAGTGCTCCTTTCCATTCTCAAACATGTCACCCTAAATAGTAATAAATATTCTTGAACAAGTAAATTATGAAGCATGGGATTCTAGATTTTTATTTTTCTCTTTTGACTTATCTGCATTTTCTAAGCTTCAAATAATGAGCACGTGTATTTGCATAGTAGGAAAACAATTTTTTAATTAAAAATACAAAATTTGGCTCACAGTCAAATCAGCATCAATGGTTTAAGTACTCAGTCATACGAATCATGGAATTTCCTGACAATAATTAAATATTTCAATAAACCTCCAAAATGGAATTTAAAAAAAAAACAATTTACATAGGCAATGTTAAAATGCTCTAGAACACTAGAACAAAACTGAAAATCACAAATATTGTTTTAACTCAGGTCACAACATAGTGTGGTTTTCAAATCAAACTACTTCTATGTTAAACTGGCAACTGGGCCTCTGTAAGTAAAAAGACTCTTTAAATGTGTTTTTTTTTTTAAGATTTAAAATATAATTTTTTGTTAATTCCTACCTAGGAGAATTTTGTTTTAAGAATTCCCAATTGTTGGGGCACCTGGGTGGCTCAGTCGGTTAAGTGTCTGCCTTCAGCTTGGGTCACAGTCCTGGGGTCCTGGGATCGGGCCTCGGGTGGGGCTCCCTGCTCAGTGAAGAGTCTGCTTCTGTCTCATCCTCTGCCTCTCCCCTGCCAGCTTGTACTCTCTCTCTAACAAATAAATAAAATCTTAGAAAAAAAAAAGAAAAAGAATTCCCACTTGCCTTCATTTTCATGAAAGGTGGATATACCTGCCTGTCCATAAATATGGTGAAACACAACTTTTTCTTCGTCCATTCAGCTAAGGAAACAGATTTTTTAACACAATGAACTTAATATTGCAGAAATATCCTTCAAAATCAGGGCAGGGGTGTGTAGAAAGAAAAGGATAGTGAATACCAAGGAAAAGAGAGGGAGAGAGGGAAAGGCCACCCACCGCCTTCCAACAGGAACTGAACCTAAGGGGTTAGTGAGAGCTTCAGAGCTCCCACTAGCAAGAAAGATACCCTTCCCTTCCTGACACTCCCATCTCCTCCCTTCCGAGACACTGTGCACTTTGACTTTCCAGCTCTTGGCCTGTGGCTTCTGCCCCTCTCCCATTCCTAGGGCTCCGTTCTTAGCATTCTGCTGCGGTTCCCGTGCAAGGCTCTTCCTGCACTGTGCTGTTGGCCTCCCACTAATCCATTCCAGCATCTAGAAATGTCCACCTCACCCAGCATCACCCTGGCAGCAGCACACGTTCCGAGGCTCTCAGACTGCGTTCCTTGAGATGCCCTGCCATCACTGGAATATAAACGAGTACCTGTGAATAACACCTACTGTGTGCAGGCCGCCACAGGGGACACATTTTAATCTTTTTACATCATCAGAGTTAATTGGAGGAAATACTGGCTCACAGAGAGGGAGCTGGAAGTGGACCCCACCTGGGCAGAGCATATGTGCATGGGACCCATTTACTGCTTTCATCACTCGCCTTCATGGGACTGAGCCACATCTGGATCCCATTACAATTATGAAAGGTGCAGGCTTCATGCTTGCTCCAAAGCCTAGCTCTGATTTCACAACCAGCCTGGAGAAGCAGGAGGCAAGTAAATACTTCCTGTTCCATTTGTAATCAACATGCATTTGACATCAATAAACCGGGATAATTACATTATCATTATCATTACCATCATTATTATTGGACACAATCGAGGAGACATTAATAGAGGTTTCTGCAGTATCCTCTTGGGACAGATGGGACTCACACTGGAGTGGGAGGGTGGAGGATACCGCCATTTGTCGCTTTCCTTAGCCAAGTAGATGAGGCAACTCTTTAAATGCTCTCAGAAGACATAAAGATCCAATCTCATAGAACAGCGATCGATTGCTTCCATTGTTTCTGCCACACAAAACGACAAGGTTTCCAGGCCTTGGGCATTTTCTGGAACACTAGAACATTGGAGGTGGAGGGATCTTTAAAAATAGTCAAGTCCAGCTTCTTTTTCTCTTTTTTTGTTTTATTTTATTTTCTTATTTTATTTTTGTTGTTGAGGAAATGTAGGCCAAGGGACTTGTCAGTCATTCGTTTGTAGATCTCAAACTAGAACTTCAGACCTGGCCTGTCCACTTCCTCTACTGGTTAGGAATTGCTTAACCAGGCTACCGTCACTCTTATAGGGCAGAGTCCTCACCAGGAATTAGACTTTCTAATGGCTGGAGATTCTCCACTTTGGCCCTTAGGACTTCTATTGTCCATTATCTAGTGTAATATAAATATTTGGAAAACAGCTATTTGGCTTCTCCCCTGAAAACAGAACCGCAGCGAGTGAACTTTACAACCGACTAGTTTTGCTGAAAACCCTTGGGGTAGTGTGGGTTGTTAGACACTGGCAAGAATCGTGGAGAGATTTTTTTTCCTTTTGTAAAACCTCTATATTGGAGAGAGATATGTATATATATCTTACTTGGACATACTCTTTGTTGGATTTTTTTTTTTTTTTTGTCATCAAATGAGTCCTGAAGGGGCATGGATGATGGTGGAAAGAGAAACAGATTATTTTGTGTTATCCATTGTTTTGTGTGATATCACACCCACAATCCTGCTGTGTTTTTAGAATTGTTTGAACAGTGGATAAGTCACCCAGTCAATGAAACTAGCTGGTAGTGACAGATGGTAACCAGACTTACTGTGCTGATCACTTTGCCATGTATACAAATGTTGAATCACTAAGTCATTTACATAAAACTAACAGAATATCACATGTCAATTAGTTCACTCAAAACGATGTTTTTAATGAAACTACCTGGGATATCCCTACTCACAAAGCCCATGCACACACACCCGCACACCACCTTTTTTTAAAAATCTTCATCTTCCTTACTTTTCACTCCATCATTTGTACAGAAATGTACAGAGAAACAAAACCACCCACCATCTTTATACTCACAACCGTGTCTGGTGTCCCCGTGCATGGGTGGGAACCACTGGATGGAATCATCCCTGAATGTAGCGCTGACCCTTTGAGTCTTTGATTAATCAAAAAAATACTTTTTATTCTAAAGTTATTTTCATTATGATTGGAAAAGACAAAAGATGATGGATACGCAAGTCTACTTAGAGCCGCCTCCTCAGGCCCTTCTTTGGTGAGCATTTTAAAAGAAATAAATTATGGGACACCTCTTGGCTCCCATGATCAATCATGTCAAAGTGACCCTTTTCAAAGGCAGCTTTTCCGTTGAGGAAAAGGACAAAGGAGTCAGTCCAGGATGGTTTCTCCAACGATCTATTTGGACAAACGCAGAAAGGTGCCCTTTTCCAAATGTGGGTCTCTGGCTCACTTCCTTCAATTTGCTCACCTTTCTTGTATGAAATGACCTGATTTTCCTCACCATCGTGATGATTTATTGTAAATAAGGGTTATTTATAAGAAATCTTCCTGGAGGAATAGCAGAATTATATAATGGCTTCCCAAGAGGCCAACTCAGCAGTGTAACTCCCCTTCCTCCAATTCAGGACTGAAACAAGAAAATAAAACCTCATTTAACTGTTTACTCAACCCAAATAAATCTGGCTCCAGGACCTGCCAAGATTTTACAGTGCCAGAGGCAAGGGGGTGAGAAACCAGAAAGAGAAAGGAGGAAAGAGATTTGCAAAATGTGGGCAAAGCAGGGGGAAGAAAACAGCTCACACGGCATGAGCTTCCTGCCTCCACAGACCCTGTTTATGAAATCTGAGCCCCGACACCCCCAACACATGGAGCCAGGATACAAAACGGATGGAAAATGAGAAAACTTCAAGCCATTTCCTGACTTCTCCAGTGTGTTCTCACCTTTTACCAGTTGGGCCCCAGACTGGACAGGTGCGAACAGCATTTCCCTCACACGGGGTCCCTGTTCCCCGGTCCCTGTTGTTTGGAGTTCAGAGGGGCTGCATGCTAGAAGGGACCTCAAAAGGTCATCCATCCCGTTGATCCTGCTGCCTCCAGGCGACAGGGCCTCACCGGTGGAAGACTGCATACTTTGTTTGGAAATATTCCCCCATCCCATTTGTCGTCTGTTTTGAGGTTGAACCATTCTCTTTTCAAAATGTTTGCTACTTAGAAGCAAGAGAGAAGGGAGAGCTTTATAAAAAAACAATCCTGGCTTCTATTCCTTCCACACACTCTTCCGTCTGTTGTCTCATGTCCTCGGGGACAAGCAGGGCAAGTAAGTTCTCTTTACTGCACTGAGGCTGGGGGATGAAACAGGTTGCTTCGGTGTCACAGACCCCTGATAACTTATATCCCCCATTACAGCCAGGTCTTGTGGCTCTCAGAAAGGCGATCTCTCTGTGTCATTAAAGTATGGAGAAGCAGATGGAAGGTTGAAATGCCAAACCAGTGAGTGTAAGCAACACATTCCAGAATATGAGCTGTTAAGGAATGCAAATCCCCACACAAGTTAACAATGTCCAAAGGAGGTTCTTTATTTATATAATTTTAGATGAAGGATACCTGTCTGTATTTATTGGGTAAGCGGATGGAGACAGTGAAGACAGTGAAGTTGAATGGATAGGGGGAAATGTATAAAAGAGGAAATAATTAATAGAGCCAAAGCTTGGCAGGAAGAGGGTGGTTTTTGTGGTATAGAACTCAGGTGCAGCAGTTAACCTTGGGTATCAGAAGGACATCACATCTTCAGAGATGGATGGGAGAGGGATGAGGTGGTGGTGTACGAAGATAGCTTGGAGGTAGAAGTGGGCAGAACCTGCCTGATAGCAGGAGTCAAAGTCATCTGTTGAGTAAGGGCAGCAGGGCTTACTGGGGAGGGAATGGGGATTCCTAGTGGCCCCTGAGGGAGTAGGACAGAGCATTACCTAGAAGATGAGAAGCTTTACAGAGCGGATTGCAAGGCAGGGAATGAGTGGTGAATTCCATCCAAGGTCGTGGGGGGACAAAATACAATTTTCTAGCATCACTCAGAAGCCCAGGTTTGGGAATGGGGATCTAGGCTGGTTGAGATAACCCCGAGTTGGAGGTTCATAGGAAAGTGCGTAGAGGGATCGAGGTATAGAAGTTGAAGATGCTGGGGGGAGCCGGGTGGCTCGGTGGGTTAAAGCCTCTGCCTTTAGCTCAGGTCATGATCTCAGGGTCCTGGGATGGAGCCCCACATTGGGCTCCCTGCTGAGCAGAGAGCCTGCTTCATCCTCCCTCTCTGACTGCCTCTCTGCTTCCTTGTGATCTGTCAAGTAAATTTTAAAAATTTTTAAAAAATTAAGTAGAAGTTGAAGATGCTGGTTAGAAGGATCTGGACTGTGGGGAGGAAGAAATAGAGCCAGAGAAGACTGGCTGGCAGTGAGGAAAAGAGGAGGCAGGAAACTGGATGTCATGAAGGAGTTGGAGAGTCAAAGGCCTAGAAATGAGGATGGTGGGGTAGACGCTGAGACACTGGAGTGTGAGACCTTGGAGATGGAGCTGTTCTGGGAGATGACACAGTCTCCAGGTGGCCTCAAAAGTGGGTGGTTGGAGAGGAGTACAGAATGAGACTAAAAATCTCTCCACAGCTTGTTCTTTGGGTAGGGAAACTTGGGCCTTTACCAGGATCCCCCTTGTGGTAGAGGGGTACACAGTGGCCTGCGCATTATTCTTCTTTTCTGACCATAATTCAAACTCAACATTTCTATCATGAAAGTTGTCCCAAAGGTCCTCTGCAAGAAGCTGATTGTTGATACCGTGTGGCCTGCCGCAGATTCTACATTCGCATATCAGCTCTGTCCTGGGAGGGGTGGCCCCGGGCCTCATCCAGCCCTCTTCTCTGACAAAACTTTAGTCAGTCTCCTGAACCTTCTCTTAGGCTTCTCTGTGCACTTCTTATAGAATCCGGTTTTAGCAAGAACTCTGCTAAGTCGGTTTCACCAGAACTCCCTCTCCTGAGTATCTGATGGGGTTCCACATCCTCCCCCCTCCCCTAGTCCGTCTGCTCACCTGGGCCTTTCTTCAGCAAGAATCCTCTCAGGTCAGTTTATCCCCTTTACCCTTGATGTCTCCTCTTAGTAATTGTCTATTCACTGACACCATCCCATTCCTTGGCTATAAATTCCCACTTGCTCACGCCGTGTTCAGGACTAAACCCAGTTCTATTCCAGAGTCTCTTATCTCCTACTGTAGTAGTCCTGAATGAAGTGTGTGTGTGTGTGTGTGTGTGTGTGTACATTTTACTGTCCAGCTCTGTTTGTAATTTGATAGCACTGACGGGTTTTGAGGAATCTTCTTGAAATCTTGAGAGCTCAGGGGTATGTATCAAAGAATCGGAGCACCCCTGAATCATTCCCTAAGTATTACCCATAAATTCATCAAAACACTTTGAGTTCATTTGTGTTTTCAGCATGTACCACACCTTGAGGTAATATGTTACACAAATTTATTATTTTCTCTGTAAGGTAATATTTCTTTTACTTGCCCTGAATTTGTATCTTTCAAGCTTCCAAAGATACTCTCTAATTTAACATTTTTGATTTACACTCTTGATCATCTTAGACACAACTTTCCCCAGGCTTCACCGTTGAGCTTTAATCTATTTGTGTGTTCACATCTCGGCCCACGGCCTTCACACACTCTTCTCTGACGGTGCTGCTGGTCAGATAGTGATGCCTTTCGATTAGTCTCACAACTTTCAAAGCGCTTATAACTCATCTTATTTGAGCCCCATTGAACTTCTAAGAGTGAGGAAGATCATTCTTCCCATTGCATAGGTCAGAAAGAGGTTGACTTGCCTGAGGATATACTTGGCTTATGATTCCAAATTCTGGGCTTTCTCTGTACCCCAAAACTATAGCACTGCAGTTAAGAGTGTGGCTTTTTGGGTTCTAGGTTCAAATCTCCACCTTGTCACTTTCTATGAACAATTTAATTTCTATAAATCTGAATGTCTTTATCAGTAAAACCAGGATAGATGTTTTTATCCTGAAAAGCTGTTATGTGGATTGAATGAGATTATATCTATGAGTGGTCAGGACAAAATTCCTGGTGTTCTTCCTGAATTATAACAGAGACCTTGACATTTGTAATTTATAACTATAGTTTGGAAAATTCTTCCATGATTTGCACTACTTAATGCTTTGCCAGACTTAAGCTCATTTGTACATTTTCTGTTTGCTCACATGTCACTGAAACAGCCCAACAGCAGCAGAATACACACTGTTTTTAAGTGCACATAGAGCATTTACCAAGACAGATTGTCTTCTAGGCCATTCATAAAATTTCAATAAATTGAAAAGGATTAAAATCCTACAAAGTTTGTCCTCTGACCACAACAAAAAAAATGAGAAATAACATAGATATCTGGAAAGCCCCCAAATATTTGGAAACTAATACATTTCTGAATAACCCATGAGTCCAAAGACGGCAGCTAACATCTGACTTAATGGTGAAAGATTGGATGATTTCTCCTAATATTAGAAACAACGTATATATGCCTGTCTTTAAGTAAATATTAAATATTTATTACTTTATAAAAATACATTTTATAAAATTAAATATTTTAAATAAATTAAAATAAAGCTGTCTTTATTTTAAAATGACATGATAATTTATTTAGAAGATGCTAAGGCAATCCCTTTAAAGTCAGGAGAACTAATAAGTGAGAATACAATAGCACTAAAATACTTGAAATATTTGGGTATAAATCTTACTAAATATGTGTAGTATCTGTATTATCAAAATACAAAAAATTTACAAAATACAGATAGAAAATATTGAAGGATCTAAATAAATGACAAAATGGCAATACCATGTTCATGGATTAGAACACTCAACATCATTAAGATGTTAATTCACTACAGACGGATCTATAGGTTCACTGTAATTCCAATCAAATGCTATCTCAGCAAAAACTTTTCCTGTGGAAATCTACAAATTCATGAGAATTTTTTTATGGAAAACTGAAGGAACTAGGATAGCCAAAACAATTAAAAGAAAAATAAAGTTGGATATTCACACCATCCAATTTCAAGACACTCCATAAAGCTTCAATAATCAATACAGTATGGTATTGATGAAAGAAGAGACATATAATGAACCAATGGAATGGAATAGAGAAACCA
>RCUC01142414.1:0-51114 GCA_003697995.1 Taxidea taxus jeffersonii
GGGAAAACACGTTGGTTATGTATCTAAAGCAAATGCCTTTTGATGTCTGGCATCTTCTCCTTAGCATGACCTTCACCAATCAGACCAGTTAAGACATCATTCTCTGTAAGTTACTGCACTGCTGTATAAAGACTAATGCCTTCGTCTATACATCATTCTCCTACCTCTAATTTGAGGATCTTTCTTAGATACCTTTATAAATACTTCTCCTTGCAGGCAAATTTTGTAAGCTTATAAAGCATTTATTTTGTTTTTAATTCAAAACAAAACTAGGATGCAGGCCTTTGAGAGAGATTATTTGATTCTATTTGTACAAGCACATCCCAGTACAAACTTGGGAAGGTGTGAATTTGACTCAACATATATTGGTTGTGAGAAATTTGTGCAATGGACACTGATGTAATTGAAAGTTCCTAAGTTTTTCTTTTTTTTTAATCTCCAAGTCTTCAGAATTATGCATGCAGGCAGATAGTATTTTTTTGATCTAACACAAATATTAAATTTTTAAGTATATTATGGAAACTAAGTTTAGGAAACACTACATTAGAGTGGATTGTTAATGTAGAAGCATTATAAAAGAGAAACAGCTCTAAAACCCAGAGATTACCCTGTAAAAGCAACATAGCCATATCATTCAAGCAAATGTCAAAGAATTATATTTTTTTCATTATTATGTTATTGCCACCACATGACTTTTCAACCCTCAACTTTCATCAATCACAACGGAATTTCTGGCATTAAAGCTAATGCTCATGGATTTCAATTATCACAGAAATATAATCTAAATTATTTATGAGTCAATACTCTGAGACTGTAAATGAGATATATTCATAATTAGACATCAAAAGGCCAGAAAGAATTAGAATTGAAACATGAGTTTATAAAAATCCTTATTCAAGAAGATAAAAAAATAATTTTTAATTTTGTAAATGTAACATATATGTGACTGTTAGTTTCCCACATTTAGGGCACTTCATAAACCCAGTGATCTCTGCATGTAGCTGCTCTCTCTCTGTACCCTCAGGCGTTTCTGGGCATTATGAATCTATTGGGACAAGTCTAAATCTCACCAGGAATTTAAAGCAGTGATAAGTACAAGAATGATTCTCGTTCTCTGCTGTTTATCAGCTAACTCACATATGTCTTAATATGGGTATATTGGTTTATTCTATAGGTATCACTGATTCCAGCTGACAGCAAATAAGTGTTCCCTTAATTTAAAAATGAAATGAACATGCATCAGAGAAAATAATTTGAACCTCTTTCTACAAACAACACCTCAGATTAATCACAGATAACTGTCTATAAGTGTGCATCAGGAACATTAATCGTCAACATCAACTTGAATATGAACAACTATTTGTTCCAAATAAGCCAGTCTTCTCTATTCAAATGGAAAAAAAAAACCAAAAAACAAAAACGAAAACAACTACAACAGAACATATTCTAACCATCACATTGTCTCACAAGCTACTTTTTTGAATGGTTCGTTAAAAGAACATAACCCGTTAATTGCACTTAAGATACTAACCAGGCATAGCATGGGACCAGTTATATGGTCTAGATGCTATCTGAGAGCTGTTCTTGCAACCAATCAAGCAAAATGTAGCACTTCAGTACTTACAGACTGCTCACAGAGAACACCATCTGGGAAACCTTTTGCATTTAAGATTAAGGCTCCATACAAGGTTTATTGTTAGCCCAGCACGCGAGAAGGAACAGGAGGGTGGAGGGAAGTGCTTACTTCGAAAATGCTCTGAAGCGTAATAATAGACATCCTCATAGCCCTCGTGGTAATCCTCTTCTGGTCGGTACTTTTTCCCCTTTCTTCTCCTAGATCTTCTTATCTGCTTGACAAAACCCAGGAAGCGGTCCATCTCTCACTCACCGTGCAGCCTGGTTCAGCCAGCACCGGAGCGGAGCGACAGCCCAGTTGCTTGGGGCGCTGGTGGAGCATGAAAGCTGGACACCGAGCCTGGGGCTAGGGACGCGCTACCCTTCCATCTGCCTCTGCGCTACCACCACCGCCCAGACTTTAGCCATGGGTGGGAGAGAAAAGAGCAGCGATATGGGGTTACCCGAGTAAGATTTCTTACTTTGCTCAAGAAAGTGTCAAATGTGCAATTAAAAAAAAATAATAATAAAGGAAAAGAGAGAGAAAGTGAAATAATGAAGGACTAGGAGAAAAAAAAATAAACAGGAAAGCTTTGGACTTCAAACAGCTTCAGAAACGAAACAACAAAGTTCAACAAGAGATTCAGCTGAAGCGAGAGTAGTCCCGGCACTAGAATTTCACTATCCAACATCTCCCTCTTCGGGGGCGAGGGTACAGATGAGAGGGGCGGGGAGAAACGTTAGTCAATGGACTGAACCAAGCTGGAGACCGAACCAGCTTTTTCTTACCTGCTAATCCCACCCCCTAATCCTAGCACCCTTTACCGCAAAAGCACATGCTTGGGAAACTTCTCAGAAAGCTATTGTTTTGCCAGGAGCATATTCATTAACCCTTTCTGCTCTTGCGCATATCATATTAATGAGCCCTAGAGTGGTTTCATCCATATGCACAGCCTCTTGCTGACAAAAGTGTGCTCTATGTGTTAATTGGAGCAGCAGGGAGAAGGCTCAGCAGCTGCTTTCAAATGACACATTTACCCACTGGGCATTAATGTATTCCAATCACTGTTTGATCTAAATATTAAAGGGCACTTCACAGAGAGCCTTCTCATAGGCTTAGTAACGGCATACCATGATCAGCAAATAAAAGAAACTGCATGGTTTGGGGGAAAAAGAAATACAAATAATCTCACTCTGCTTACACTGAACTCAAATATAAATCTGAGTTGTTACACTTAAAAAAAAAAAAGGGAAGGAAAACATGAGCTAAATAGCAAACAAAATTAAGTTCCTCTTGGTGAAGATGGAGAGAGGGGGATAAGTATTAAAAAATGCTCACACCCTGTTCATTCTTTGTCTCTAAAATCACAACCCTTTTTTTCTTTCTTTCTTTCTTTTTTTTTTTAAGAATGACAATCAGAAACACTTCAGACTAGACGAAAGAGGTACTCTAAAGTCTAGACAGGTCAGCGTTAATCATGGATAATCTTTTTCTCCCTCGCTTCTTTCTTCTGGTCTTTAAATGAATGATTTTTTTTAATACCAGGAAAAATTCAATTTGTTTATAATATAATTAATAAACATGTCAGCCTATCACCTATGAAACTAGTAATATTCTTCAGCTCCACATTCCCAGAAATATAATTTTAAAAATTTTTTTATTTAGTTTTTTTATATTTAATTTTTTATTTTATTTTTTTCAGTGTTCCAAGATTCATTGTTTATGCACCACACCCAATGTTTCATGCATTTTTTAAAAAGCTCCTTACTGTACAGAAGTTGTTCAATATCTATGTAGTATCAGTTTGTAGGACCATCCTAGAGGAAAGTGATTGTACTCTCTGCATTATCTGTTGCTAGATTCACAGGAATGTGTCTCTCCTCTAGATTTAGACAGTTCTCTATTTGCAGATATTAATTGCTAACGATGGAGTGGGGAGACACTTACTCACAGAGGTAAATATTCATCAACCAAGAACATTTCAACTCTAAAATGTATAAAGTGAGATTCAATGGTTATATAAATTTCATATTCCTTGAGATTTCCCATTTTTTTATACTTTATGAGTTTGTGAAGAGAAACAAAAACTTAATGATGCTGACAAAAAGATGCTATAAAATGTTTTATGAACATCTTTACACACAAAAAAATCACTTGTCCTTAGGTTCCAAATCCTTTCTTTATTATTCTGACGCCCTCAACCAAAAGAAATGACCAGTTAAAGAAAAAGTGAACTAGAAACTTGAAGATCTGGAGTCTAGACCTTGAATAGGTCATTAGATAAATGATGATAATAATAATATGTCATCTGTTGGGGTGCTTTGGTGGCTCAGTGGGTTAAGCGACCAAAGCTTGATTTTGGCATAAGTCATGATCTCAGGGTCCTAAGATGGAAGCCCTGCATGGGGGTCTGAGCTCAGTGCGAGTCTGCTTGAGATTCTCTCCATCTCTCTTTGCCCCTCTACCCATCTGCATAAGCATGCACGTTCTCTTTCAATACATAAATTTAAAAACATACAATATCTGTTCATTTAATCCTCATAACAACATTGATAAGGAGGTGATAACTCCATGAGCGAGGAAAGGAGTTTCAAAGATGTTTTAGTGGTTTGTCCAAGTTCACAAAAGTAACATTGCCAAGTACTAGCTAGTACCATGCATTTTTTCATACAGATTCAGAGATTATCTTGTCTATTTAAGAATTATTTGCATTCAGTGAGTCATGTTTTCTACACAAGTTTGCTATTGAAAATAGTTGTTGACTTTCATTTTTAATTGGGATAAACATAAAATCTGGTTTATATATGATTAATTTGTCAAGTACACTTGTCCCCTGGAGATTATTCAGGCAACAAATTTTACCCAACTACTCCTGAATTATTATAACTCCTAAGTTGGTGGAGACCACATTATTTAAGTTTTGTAGTTATAAGCTCCTACTTGAATCTAAAAGGACTGATGTTATAGGACAGATGATGTTTTAAAAGAGAAAATCCTTTTTGCATAGGACAGATGATGTTTTAAGAGAGAGAAAATCTTTTTTGCATAGACCAACTTCAAACATTCCACTACAGTTTACTGATATCATAAGCAACCATTTCTGAACAAGAACCAATACAAAGTAAAATTACCTACACACCAAAGAGAAATTGTGTTTACCTTTCTAATATTTTTATAGGTTTCAAAGGAATTTATTTGGAAGGTTAGCATTTTTGTATCTGATTATAACAAAATGTTTATAGAAGATGAGTTTTGGTGGTGTTTGGGAAGAGTTTATAATTCAGCCATATGTTTGGAGGGGTATGGCAGAAGAAGGAACAGCCCTATTAAAATAATCATTGATGCCTGGGAGGCAGGAATAGGGAACCTCCCATTTCAAGGAGGTGTACTTGGGTCACAAAGAATGAAAGAATGTGGCAGTGTACCATGTGAAGTCAGGAAGCATGTGTGTATGTGTCCCAAAACAAAAGACAGAGGGTAAGACACTTGATTCCCTGCTTGACAGGTGGTACAGGTGGACAGGATCCTTTCATCCATCTTCCTGGGTCCAACCTCTGAAATTTTCCCATCTGCTATCCTAACTCTTCCATGGTTAGCAATGGAGGATCAACCTTAAATCTGTAAGGACTTGTTATGACACAGTAAGCTAATACTCTACCACAACTGACAAATTAGTGGAGTGAAGTTCAAGTCCATTCAGTTGGATGTACTATTGTTTCTGTACAGAATTACCCATTCTCCCCATAGCACAAACACTGGTGAGTGGTGCTATTTACCAACTGCTGCACTCCATAGTTCAAACCCACGGAATACTTTCGAAGTTGCAAATGGCAGTTCACAGAATAAGTATGGGTTTTGTTTTGTTTGTTTGTTTTGTTTTTAAACTGGGTCAATATCCAAAAGCCAGGAATTTCACAAATAAATGCAACATTTTTTTTTTCTTGAAAACTCAAAGGATCTGGCAACTCTGGGCCCAATTCCAACATGGTAACTATTGATTAGAGCTGAGTGGTGGCTGCCACCCATAAATAAATCTGGGCTTTCCACTTAGCCACAGTCTCCTCCCCTGGGCCCAATTCTCTCATTCAGTTACCACCTGGTCCCTGGGAGCATTTACACTCATGAACTGTGTTTGAGGTATTATCCTGACTAGCCAGTCCCAAAACACCAATTTCTTTCCATTTCAGCTCCCCTACAATTTCATGTAAAGAAAGCAGATTATTATCATAAATCGGTTTTAATTGAGCTAAATGTTCACTAAACTATAAAATTAAAATTCTTAGAAAAAAAATTGTTCACAAGAGAAAATAAAGCAGGTTGAATTATTCAACAAAATGTGTTTCAACCAACAATGGCAAATATGTTGGGGGGAAAAATATCTAATTCTGCTTTCTTTTTTCCTCCTGGAAAGTAGATAATTGCCTGAACAACAATTATGTGGCTTCCATACTCTTCTGAATTAGATTCTCCATCCCCTTTTAGGAAAAGAGAAATAGACCCACAACTGAGATTAAATCTTCAATTTACAACCTCCCCAGATCACTGATTAAGTAGTATCCTTTCCATGTTTATTTAGACTGAGTATTGGTTGTAGTAATTTCTGAGTTGCACTATGGAAAAATCTTTGTCATTCTGGCCTTTTTAGATGCCATGCTGTTTGCAGATGATGCCAAGAACTATGGCCAACTCCCTGTGACCTCAGGGAAGACGTTCCAACATACTATATTGAGGATGGCGGGAAGACGTTCCAACATACTATATTGAGGATGGCAGAGGAGGAAGGAAAAAGACTCTGCGTCCTGGAAATGGCCCCTGGTATTCTTAATCAGACCCTATCAGACCCAACACTACTATGTTGCCACAAATGATTTATAATATCCCCCTTTACTGGTCTAAATGAAATTAATATATCACATGATACATGTATACATAATTTAAACATAAAATAACATCATCATATATTTAAATATATGTCTAATAATATGTATTTAAATTAGTAAATCTGAGGATACAGTCGCACCAGAAGGTGTTGCTGGTTCCTTGTACCCACTTCTTATTTTTTTTTTAACTGAGGTATAGTTGACACAAATGTTAGATTAGTATCACGAGTACAACATAGTGATTTCACGGGTTTATAGTTATGCTATGCTTACCACAAGTGTAGCTCCCATCTATTGCCATACAAAGATGTTACATGTTATTAACTATGTTCCCTGTGCTCCACATATATCCCCATGTCTTACTTATTTTATAGCTGGAAGTTTGTACTTCTTATACTCCACCTATTTCATCCTTCCCCCCAGCTCCCCGTCCCCTACTGCCCTCTGGCAGCTATCAGTTTGTTCTCTGTATTTATGGATTTGCTTTTGCTTTTTATTTGTTTATTCATTTGTTTTGTTTTTCAGATTTCACATATAAATAACATAACTTGGTAGTTGTCTTTCTCTGTCTGACTTTTTCACTTACCAAAATACCCTCTAGATCCATCCAAACATGTTGTTACAAATGTCAAGATCTCATCCTTTCTGAGTGATATATGAAATTGTTGAACCACTGTATTGCACACCTGAAGCTAACATAACTCTATATGTTAACTACACTGGAGTTAAAATAAATTTGAAAAAACAAACCTCATCCTTTTTTTATGGCTGAGTAACATTGCTGTGTGTGTGTGTGTACCTTGCCACATCTTCTTTATCCATTTACCTATTGATGGACACTTAAGTTGCTTCCATATCTTGGCTATTATAAATAATGCTGCAATAAACATAGGGGTATACAAATCTTTTTGAATAGTGTTTTTGCTTTCTTTGGGTAAATATCCAGTAGTAGAAATATTGGATCATATGGTTATCCTATTTTTAATTTTATGAGGAACCTCCATACTGTTTCCTGTGATAGCTTGCCAACTTACCTTCTCAACAATGGTGCACAATAGTTCCTTTTTCTCCACATCCTTGCCAATACCTGCTATTTCTTGTCTTTTATTCTAGCCATTCTGACAGCTCTAAGGTCACTGTGGTCTTGATTTGCATTTCCCTGATGATTAGTGACATTGAGCATCTTTTCAGGTGTCTGTGGGCCGTCTGCATGCCTTCTTTGGGAAAATATCTATTCAGATTTGCTGCCCATTTTAATTGGGTTATTTGGGGGGTTTGAATGTTCAGTTTTGAAACTTCTTCATGTATTTTGGATACTAACCCCTTATTGCTTGTAGCACTTACAAATATCTTCTCTCATTCAGTAGGCTGCTTTTTTACTTTGCTTATGATTTACTTCCTTCTTGCACCTACTTTTTTTTTTATTAAAGACTTTATTTATTTATTTGACAGACAGAGATCACAAGTAGGCAGAGAGGCAGGCAGAGAGAGAGGAGGAAGCAGGCTCCCTGCTGAGCAGAGAGCCTGATGTGGGACTCGATCCCAGGACCCTGGGATCATGACCTGAGCTGAAGGCAGAGGCTTTAACCCACTGAGCCACCCAGGTGCCCCCTTCTTGCACCTACTTTTAATGAGCAATTTTAAATTCAGGTGATGACCAGAAGCCATTCCATACAATGAACAGAATATAAAAGGGTAGAGCCACTGGTGGACACCACAGAAAAATTAGTATGTCTGTGGTATATTAAAACTGTAAAATACTTCATGTCAAGAGAATGATGGGATAGACTTGGGAGAATATTTACAAAAGATACATTGGCAAATGACTATTGTCCAAAACACACAAAGACCTCTTAAAATTCAACAATAAGAAAATAAACTACCTGATTGAAAAATGGGCCAAAGACATTAACGGGCACTTCACGAAAGAAGATATACAGATGACAAATATACATATCTAAAAATGTTCCACATTGTATGTCATCAGGGACATATAAATTTTTTAAAAGATTTTATTTATTTATTTAACAGAGAGAGAGATCACAAGTAGGCAGAGAAGCAGGCCGGGGGGAGGGGAGTATGCTCCCTGCTGAGCAGAGAGCCTGATGTGGGACTCGATCCCAGGACCCTGAGACCATGACCTGAGCTGAAGGCAGAGGCTTAACCCACTGAGCCACCCAGGCGCCCCAGGGACATATGAATTAAAGCAGCAATGAGATACCATGACACACCTATTAGGATGGCCAAAATCCAGAACAATGACAATACCAACTGCTGGTGAGGATGGTGAGCAATAGGAATTTTCCTTCATTGCTGGTGGGAATACAAAATGGTATAGATGTTTTGGAGGACAGTTTGGCAGTTGTTACAAAGCTAACCCTAAGATTACCATACAATTCATCAATTACACATCTTGGAATTTACCCAAAGTTGTTGAAAACTTATGTCCACACAAAAGCCTGCACTCAGATATTTATGACAGCTTATTAATAATTGCCAAAATTTGGAAGCAGCCAAGAGATCCTTCAGAATGTGAATTGATAAATAGTTGTGCTGTATCCAGATGATGGAATATTATTTATCACTAAAGAGAAGTGAGCTATCAAATCCTGGAAAGACATGAGGGAAACTAAATTCACATTATTAACTGAAAGAAGCCAATATGAGGAGGATACACACTGTAGAATTCCAACTATATGACACTCTGGAAAATGCAAAACTATGGAGACAGTAGAAAGATCAATGGTTGCCAAGGAGTTAGGGAGGAGTAAAGGACAAGTAGGCAGAGCACATAGGTTTTTAGGGCAGTGAGACTACGCTGTATGATACTGTAATGGTGGAAACATGTGAATTATCCATTTGTCCAAACTCATAGAATGTAGAGTACCAAGAGTGAACCCTAATGTAAACCAAGGATTCTGAGTAATAATGACGTGTCAATGTAGGTTCATGGATACGACAAATGTACCACTCTGGTGGGGGGTGTTGATAATGTCTACCCATGGTAGGGGTAGAGGTTATATGGGAAATACTTGTATATTCTGCTCAACTTTGCAGTGACCCTAAAACTACTACTCTAAAAATTGAGGTCTATTAAAAAACTGCTTCATGCCTCTGTGTATAACAGTATTAGCTTCTAGGTTCAAAGAATTCTAAGTAAGTGTTCACTTACAGGAATATTTAGTCATATGAAGTATTTGGAAGTTGTACAAATGCAGGACAAATTTTTAGCTTTGTAGGGTTTTTCCCTCATTTCAATGCTTCTAACACCCTAGTCCCCCTTTCACAAAATGCTGCCAGCCCCCTTTTCTCTTCCAACTTGCTTAGCATTGTGGCAATCCAAACTGACCCTATAAATTTCTAATAGGGGCATCTGAGGTTGTTCCAGCTGATGACCCCTGAGCTAAATTAACCAAGCAAATGCTGTCCTACCCCTGAAATTCTTCCTCTGTACTCTCATACCTCCCACCCCTCTTTGTTCTCCTTATTTAAGACACTCTGTAGTGTGAAGACTAAGTGTATTATTCAGCTATTTCAGTAGCTGATATTCAAAAATAAGTAATATCCTAAGAATCTAAACGGTATAATCCTAATATTTACTGTCTTCTTGTCCCTAAGAATTTGTACAAAACGTACGGGAAACTAAGTTCCGAAATAAATACTTTGAATTAAATGTAAGTGCTTCACACCAAGTCCAAGGCATTGAAATTATTGTTCTGCCAGTAACCGCACTTAGATTTACTGGAGGGAAAACACTGCCTGTTGGTATACTGGCATTAAGTCTTTCTAGCAATCAACAAATGCTCCAATTCTTACGTTCATTTAAATAATGAAAACACTTGTTTTCATTATTCAAAAAATAAATAAATAAAAGTAAGGCACAGGCTCATGGTCCAAACTGGGCTCATCAGAGCCTAAAGTAATAATGTTTCAAGTAAAATCATATCTTTCTAAATTCTCCCCAGGTGCCCATATCTGTGGGTAAGTAAATATAATCTGTGGGTAAGTAAATATCATCATACAGAGATGCATTCATTGTCCCTGGCAGAGAGTAGATGCTCAATGAATCTTTTTGTTTTGTTTTGCCTTCATATGATAGCAATGCCAAGATACCTTAGTCAGCAAAATAGATAAAATCTAATGCCATATTTTCTAATAAATTAGATTCACAAAATACTGATATTAGAAGAGATTTCAGAGACCATTCTCATCTCTCTAGTCCCCTCTCTCCACCGACGTGGAAAGCCTAGGTTCCCACTAGGTTCAGTCTAGCAATCCTACAAGACCCAGCCTTAGAGCTATCCTTGCTTGATGCATCCTGGCTTTCCTCTGGAGCAGAATGGATTTTTCCTATGTACACTAATGGTACTTTGCTTCTGCCTCTTTTAAAACAATAGTTCTGGGCGCCTGGGTGGCTCAGTGGGTTAAAGCCTCTGCCTTCGGCTCAGGTCATGATCCCAGGGTCCTGGGAAGGAGCCTCACATCGGGCTCTCTGCTCGGCATGGAGCCTGCTTCCCTTCCTCTCTCTCTGCTTGCCTCTCTGCCTACTTGGGATCTCTATCTGTCAAATAAATAAATAAAATATTTTTAAAAATAAATAAATAAATAATAAAACAGTAGTTCTTTCCCCCATCATAGCGCCTCTTGACTCAAACATCTAGTTAGTTAATGTACATTAGACATCATTACTAATTTGAGATATGCAAATGGTATGCATATTTTAAAAAGATTTTATTTATTTATTTATTTGTCAGATGGAGAGACACAGCAAGTGAGAGAACACAAGCAGGGGGAATGAGAGAGGGAGAAACAGGCTTCCTGTAGAGCAGGGAGCCTGATGTGGGGTTTGATCCCAGGACCCTGGGATCATGACCTGAGCCACCCCAGGCACCCCCAAATGGTATGCATATTTTTATTTGATGTGCTGTCTTTGTTTTATTTCAGGGGAAATTATAAATATCTATTTCTTTTTTTCAAAGATTGTATTTATTTACTTTACAGAGAGAGAGAGAGCGCGCGCGCGCAAGTGAGCAGAGGGGCAGAAGCGGAGGCAGAAGACAGGCAAACTCGCTGCTGAGCACAGAGCCTGCTGCCTGGGGCTTGATCTCACAACCCTAAGATCATGACCTGAGCCAAAATCAAAAGTTGGATGCTTAACCTACTGAGCCACCCAGGTGCCCCATAAATACATACTTTGTATACTTATGACTTTTAACTCTCTTTGCTATTTTCTCATAGAAGGCTCTTTTCAGTAAGTGAACTGATGATGATAACAATAGTAGCAAAAACAGATTTAACTATTTCTTGCTATATCTCAGTCTTCAGGAGTCTCATGTACTCATTTAATCTTCATGGCTATCCTATGAAGTTGGTACTCTCACTCATCTTCATTTGCACATGAGGAAAAGAGATACAGAAAAGTGAAGTAACTTGCTATAAGCCATACAGCTAAGAGTGGCACATTTACCAGTCTGAAATGAAATTCGTAGATTATATAATCTACATATCTATAATTTAAAACACATATGACATCCTAACAATGAACCAGACAGTTTAGAGTTTGTGCTCTTAATCTTCATGCTATGCTGCTGCTCGGGATTTATTGTATTTATGCTACTCCAGCAGTATTTATAAAATGATGATTATAAAAAATAGCTGCTCTCAGAATCACTCTATACCTTCAAATAAATGATCTCATGGATTTACTTAAAATGTGTAATATGCTAGAAATGATATATTTTGCAAATATATAAATGATAAAAAGTATGATGAAAAACTTCAGATGTGAAGTTAAAAAAATCTGTGAGGGGAATGCATTTGTTTTTCAAATTCCCTTAAGGCAAAAAGTTTGGAGACGACTGACTAAATGTAGTGGTGGTTCCTTCTCACCTTTGTACCCTGAGCTGGGAGAGCTTATTACATGCTCAATGTCTGAGGAACAGAAAGACAGAATGAAGAGTGAACAAATGCATGAATGAATCATTGATTGAATGATAGCTGAAGAGACAAGATTTGCTTAAGACTGCTAAGAGTGGGCGAGCTATCATGCAGTGGAAATATAGCTATTCCCTGTCCCACTGGGCGAACAGGTCATGGAGATGACAGGAAAGTGAGAGGAGACCAAGAAGGCAGAAGATGAGGCTGTGATGTTCCAAAAAACCACACCAGGCAGATTTCTTTCCATTCTAACTGCAGCTGCTTGAGCACCCTGAGCACCCAGCCCCAGGTACTGAGTGGGCCCAAATACATACCAGGGGAGCCACAGAAAATACACTAGTGACCAGGAAATATCTAGGAAACGGTCCCGAAATGTGACTGGCACTGATCACTGTTACTATTGTTCCAAAAATGTGCAACTTGACACACAATGGACCCATGAAGAGGATTCTAGCTGGGTCCTCCAGAAATTGAATTCAGAATGTGAAAGAGTCTGTCTAGTTTGAGGATCAATAATGGCTACTTGTTAGAAAATCTAAATTAGGCTTCTCCTTAACTCTTTTTTTTTTTTTACTTTATTTAAGCTTTATTTAAACATATGATGTAACCCCACCACCCTCACCCAACCCCTCTTCCCCCCACCCCCCTCAGTTTGTTTTATGACATTAAGAGTCTCTTTTGGTTTTTCTCCCTCCCGATCCCATCTTCTTTCATTTTTACTTTTCCTACCACCTTAACTCCCATCCCCGTTGCATCTCCACTTCCTCATATCAGGGAGATCATGTGGTAGTTGTCTTTCTCCAGTTGACTTATTTTGCTAAGCATAATACACTCTAGTTCCATCCATGTCGTCGCAAATGGTAAGATTTCATTTCTTTTGATGGCTGCATAGTATTCCATTGTATATATATACCACCTCTTCTTTATCCATTCATCTGTTGATGGACATCTAGGTTCTTTCCATAACTTGGCTATTGTGGACATTGCTGCTATAAACATTCGGGTACACGTGCCCCTTCAGATCACTACGTTTGTATCTTTAGGATAGATACCCAGTAGTGCAATTGCTGGGTCATAAGGTAGCTCTATTTTCAATTTTTTGAGGAACCTCCATGCTGTTTTCCAGAGTGGTTGCACCAGCTTGCATTCCCACCAACAGTGTAGGAGGGTTCCCCTTTCTCCACATCCTCGCCAGCATCTGTCATTTCCTGACTTGTTAATTTTAGCCATTCTGACTGGTGTGAGGTGGTATCTCATTGTGGTTTTGATTTGTATTTCCCTGATGCCCAGTGATGTGGAGCACTTTTTCATGTGTCTGTTGGCCATCTGGATGTCTTCTTTGCAGAAATGTCTGTTCATGTCCTCTGCCCATTTCTTGATTGGATTATTTGTTCTTTGGGTGTTGAGTTTGCTAAGCTCTTTGTAGATTTTAGATACTAGCCCTTTATCTGATATGTCATTTGCAAATATCTTTTCCCACTCTTTCTCCTTAACTCTTAAGGGGGGAACCCAACTCCTTCCTTTGTTTGGACGTTAAAAACCCCATTTCTTCCTTTCTCCGTGTTATTTATTTTTAAGGCCTGGTAGGTATTTTTTTAAATTGGATGTTTCCAAAATCTTGGATTATGGGAACATAATCCAATAATCCATGTAGCCCAAAGGCCAAACCAAAGCAAGAAATCTGGTCTACCTAATTTAAGTTTCATTGATTCTTTTTTTTTCTTTTTAAAAACTTCGGTTTAATTCAAATTCAATTAGCCAACACATAGTACATCATTAGCTTGCGATGTAGTGTTCAACAATTCATCAGTTGATTCTATTTCATGTTAAGAAATCTAGTCTCATTATGAGAACAAAATGTAAAAATGCTATCAGGAAAGACTGGAATTTGGAGAGTTATCCTCAGCTGGGCAACTTCAACTTCTATTATTCTGGTATTGTACAGTGATTAAATACAAATGAAAAATGAATATAAACTACTGGATTATTTTTTCAACAAGAATGACATGAAGTATTGAGTTTATTGTCAAGTCTTTCAAAATATCCACATTAGTTTTACAAATGTGCATAATATCCAATATTTGCCTATATTGAATTTTTTCATGCACTTACTTTTCACATTATGCCTTGTAAGTATTTCATTGCAGGAGATGACAGGAGGCTAAATAAACACAGAGGAGTATCTTAGTCCAATTTATAATTGGTACTATGTATTTAACTGAAAGAATGTTATTCTGTTTCTATTCTCACTATGCCCCTACCCAGCTTTAGATTCACATAAACACATCCAGCTTCCAATTAAGATACGTAAGAGGCCTCCCCAGGATCACTAAGTCAGAAAGCAGCAAAGCCGTCAAACCTGTGCCTCCCACCATAGCTCCTACCTCAGTAAGCAGCATTATCCTTACAGTCGCTCAATTAAAAAACCAAAGTCAGGGACCCCTGGGTGGCTCAGTTGGTTAAGCAGCTGCCTTCGGCTCAGGTCATGATCCCAGCGTCCTGGGATCGAGTCCCACATCGTGCTCCTTGCTTGGCAGGGAGCCTGCTTCTCCCTCTGCCTCTGCCTGCCTCTCTGTCTGCCTGTGCTCGCTCTCTCTCTCTAACAAATAAATAAATAAAATCTTTAAAAAAAAAAAACAAAAACAAAGTCATCCTTGATTCCTTTCCTTTAGACTACCCACATACCATTTATTGGCTCTACCTTCAACATGAATCTCTAATCTACCCAATTTTTCATGTTCCACTGCCACCCCCAAAGCCAGTCAGTCTTCTTTCTAACTAGGCACCCTATTTCTACTCTCATTCTATTTTCCAGACATCAACCAGAAGGATCATATAAACACACATCAGGTCATGTCATTTCCCTACTTTTAACTCTGCAGTGACTTCTGTACATTCCATAATCCTTACCAGGGCTTTTAAAACCCCGGTCCATGCTTAATCTTTAGCTTCTTTTCATATTATTCCCCATCACGACCTTCTTCTTGTCCTTGTCAAGCTCAGAGCCTTTGTCCTTCCTGTTCACACTGCACCAAACATACTGCTCCCAAATCTTTGCACAGATGGATCTTTTTTGTATTCTTTAGGTCTTAGCTTAAATTTTGCCTCCTTCTGGTGAGGACTTTCCAGATGTTCCCATAATAAGATAGCCCCCACAGTCATTTTTGCCTCACATTCCCCCTGTCATATCTCACTGTCAGAAATTACTTGGTTTGATAATGTCCTTACTTGTATGTTACCTGTTTCTTCTCTTCTAGAATATGACATCCCCAAGAGCTGGGGCATTTACCCTCATGCACACTGCTCTAACTCTGGGCCAGGAAAGGTGCCTGGCAATACAGGCAAACAATAAGCACTTGTTGAATGAATGACTCAGATTTCATAAGCACATATTGTTCACAGTATATGCAAATATACTATTTAAATTACACAATGGCCTTTAATGTTTCCTTCCTAAAAAGTATATTAAACATTAGAATCAGCCAGCAAGGATAAGAAATAGGACCAGTTCTAAAGATTGGTCAGAACTGGCATGGATTAAGCAGGTAGCATGTCATGGGTGCTAAATACATTTCAGAGTGCATAGATGATTCCTTAAAGCCACATTCCCAAAGCCCTTTCAAGCTGATGGTTTTAAACTCTTCACTATTCTTGTAACTTAAGTTATTATCAAATAGAAAGATGGCTTAGAATTCTCCCCATGACCTTTTGGTTTTTTAAAGATTTTATTTATTTGACAGAGAGATAGCACAATAAGAGGGAGAGGGAGAAGCAGGCTCCCCACGAGCAGGAAGCCTGATGTGGGGCTTGATCTCAGGACCTTGGGATCATGACTCGAGCTGACAGCAGACACTTAACCGACTGAGCCACCCGGCGCCCCTTCTCCCCATCTCCTGGTATGTACCCACTGTTTAATGAATATTGAGTGTGCAGTATGTACATGGGGAACAACTGAGGGAATAAATGTACAAATGAATGAAGCAAAGTTCAGTAGTAGAGAGGCAAAAACATAACTTAATCAAAATTAGATAAAGAGCCTCTAAAAAGTCAACAGCTCATAAAGCCTTTGACGGAAAACCAGACAAGTGTGCCTGTAAGTGAGAGCAAGAACTAGGAACTAAGAAATGGCTTTAGGACAAAAAGGTTAAGAAGGTAAGATGAATCATATGGCAAAGCACTTAGAGGAAGGAAGAGAAGAGAAATTTAAATTAGATTACTCATCACAACTTGAAAAAGAAGTGAGACTATAGGAAACTATTCTAAAATGCCAAGCAAATGTTCCTGTAGCCAAATGAATCAATAAAAAAACCCACCACCACCACAACAACAAAAATAAGCTTTTTGAAATGCAGTGCTTTGGTAAAATAAATCAACCAACCAAGAAACAAATAAACAAATAAGTGTGTGCCATTTAAAAATAAATTTTCCTTGCTCTCTAGTAGCCTGGAAGGACAATGGTGGGGGCGGGAGGATGGGACGAGCAGAGGAGAGAGGAAGAAGTATGAATGAATCCCCAGGCAATATAACCGTTAGGCAGTACATTGGTCAGAACCATCAATAAGAAGCTTAAATGAATCCTGAGAAGTCTCACATTTATCTAAAAGAACTTCATAATCAGAACTGTTTTCCATCATCACTTGAAAGCATCTAGCTGCAAAAAAAATAATAACCTCTTGCAGCTAGAAGAGACTTTCTATCTTGATCTTTCTATCTGTGATATATCTTCAGGGAAAATATGAATGTGATACTTTCCATGTTTTTCAAACCTCTATAATATTCAGATGGTACATTTAGCATTTCAAATTTGGAAGTAATATTTGTATTTATTTATTTATTTATTTATTTATTTATTTTAAATTTATTTGTTAGAGAGAGAGTGTGGGCACAGGCAGATAGAGGCAGAGGGGAAGCAGGCTCCCCGCCAAGCAAGGAGCCCGATGTGGGACTCGATCCCAGGACGCTGGGATCATGACCTGAGCCGAAGGCAGCCGCCCAACCAACTGAGCCACCCAGGCGTCCCTATTTGTTTTTATTTTTAATTCTCGTTGCTCATTCGACACATAGTCTTGACTGAATATATTAATTAATTTTACATGGCGACAAAAATAGAAAATATCTTTAAAAACTGAAAGAATCATCTCAGTTCTTCAAGCACATTGAAGCCTGGTGTATTTGGGCTCTCAGAATGCCTGCCTGACATTTCATTTTGCAAGAAGTGTAAACAGCTACAATAAATTTACAAATGCAGACATGCCACAGTTAAATTTCATTTCACGCTCAGTAAGCAAACATTATCATACTATAAGCACTGTCCTCCACTGTCTTTTTAACTAAAAATCTTGTAGCCAATGGATGGCCAACCTTAAAATACTTCACAGATGGATGAATTGGCTTGGTTTATTTGTGAATTTGCAGACCAGCAAACTTGGGCTACATGTATTACTGTACATGTAGGTGTACAGGACAGGCAGGTGCTCTATAATGTATTGAATAAACAACGCAAATAATCAGTGATCAGACAGAATCAAATTAGAGGCCCAATTAGGAATTATTCATGGAACAAAATCTACTAAAAATAATGAGTAGCTTGTTTTTGCCTTCAAATTTCTTTAGAAACGTGACACCACTTGAATTTCTTAAGGGCAAATTTCTTTAAATAGCTTGCATCAATTTCAATGAAAGCAGGAAAAGATGTCCATTGAAGAAACCATCAGATTACACAGGGGTTTGGGAAACTAAAGGAAGGCTGAGTGCTATAGAGGGCTGGGTAATTTCTTATGTATCCATATTTACCTTCCGTTTTATATATATATATAAAGAGGAAACTCTCTTTACTTAAACATGCTTGGTTTTGTAATACTGCCAATTCCTTTGTCATTCTGCATTTATCAGTTACTCAGTAAATGTAATAAAGATACAACATGAAACTACATAGGGAAAAAAACCCTCATAATGTACTTAATAATTTTGATGTCAAAATCCCGTATGTGAGAAACTTCTGTCCAGTTTTTATTTATTCAAAACTGAATAGTTTAAAAATTAGCTCAGGGGTGCCTGGGTGGCTCAGTCACTTAAGCATCTGACTCTTGATTTCAGCTCAGGTCATGATCTCAGAGTTGTGGGATCAAGTCCCTTGTTAGGCTTGAGCTCAGCTGGAAGTTTGAGATTTTTCTCTCTCTCCCTTTCCTTCTGCCCCTCCCCACTGCTCTCTCTCTTGCTCTCTCGCTCTCTCTCTCAAATAAATAAAACCTTTAAAAAATTATTCCACAGTATCAACTTCTAATTACAAATTATTGGAAAGGCAAATTATTGATGCAGATTTACATTATTGAAAATTTCTTTGACTAATCAATCATTAAAACTGACACATGGGGTGCCTGCGTGGCTCAGTGGATTAAGCATCTGTCTTTAGCTCAGGTCATGATCCCAAGGTCCTGGAATAGAGCCCCACATCGGGCTCCCTGTTCAGTAGGGAGTCTGCTTTTCCCTCTCCCTCTGTCTACTGCTTTGCCTACTTGTGCTCTTTCTCTCTGCCAAATAAACAAATAAAATCTTTCAAAAAAAAACAACAAAAAAAAAACTTGACATATGAATTAAAGATGTATTCTTTAAAGTTGTGGTACATGCTATTCACCAGTAGGGAAGCTTTATGCTGTAGAGTCCACAATGTTAGCATTAGTCATAATTTGCATCTAATCCTAGAGGGCAATGCAAGTCAATTATCCAGATCCATATTGACTTTTTCCTTTATATCACTGGTGCATCACTGAGTAAATTTCTTTCCATAAGCAGTACCCCCAGTTGACTTCAAACTCTCAAGAAGTGATGTAGTTAGTTTAGCGATGTAGTCAAAATTGAATTGTTCAAAGCCCACCTCTGGATAAAGATACCTAAGTACTCTTTTTGTAATGCATTTCTGAAGAAATAAAATTCAATTATTTTTGTGCAGTGATGACTGTCAAAGTTTAACTTGCAGAATATATTCATTAACCCTATCATAGCTGCTCTAACAGCCTTTTCAACATCTGCTTTCTTACCTGGGAATATAAAGACAAAACTGTCCTTTCCATTGTTGTAGGCTGAGTGTCTAAGCATACAGTTTTCCCTTTATTTATTGATTCTTTCAACGAAGAATTTATTGAATGCTTACTATGTGACCAGCTGCATTGAGTACTAGTGATAAAAAAAACAAAAAACAGACAGTAATTGTCTTAATGATGCTTATATTCTGGGTAGAAGAGAATGATAGTTTATAGAAAAAGTAAAGAAAATGAGTAAGAAGGACCTAGGACCTATATTGGATATTTATTTTCTTTACTTACATGTATTAAGTGTTCCATGTCAATTACTATAAGAAGCAGTTATGGATGAAGCAATTACTACTTAATTCAATTTCCCATTGGATTATTAACAAAGGAAAAGTCAAATCTCATTATAAGGCATCACATCAGGGACTATCCTGGGGTGAGGTTCTTAAGAGGGAAGTATTGGAATTACCCAAGGAAGAGGTTTCCCCAACTCACAATGACTTCGAAACGCAAGTCAGGGACCTCCTCCTACAGCAAGCCTTGCCTGATACTCACTTTTCCATCTCTTGCAAGGAGTCTAGACTGGGGAGTTCCAGCATCCTGAGTTTACCCTACTAGTTAGGATACGGTTCAGGCGCTTTAACAATTCACTAAATGTGCCTAAACAAGATGAGAGGTTTATTTCTTTCTCACATTAAGGTCTGAGCTGGCAATCTGGTGGGGAGAGATTGGGAGAGAGTAGGTGGTGTTGCTGTGCAGTCATCCAAGGATATGGGCTCCATCTCTCTGAAATGTTATGAAGTTGAAGTGCTGTCCTTATACTCCTGAGTGTGACTCACCACCACTATAGCTCAGTGCTAGCCTGAAGAAAGAGGAAAAGAGATAGTAAAGTTTCCTTTTAAGAACAGAAGCAGTAAGTTGTACATATTACTTTCAGTCAATACCATTGTTACATGGCCGCTCCTCATTAATCAAGGAAGGGAAATGTGGTTTCGCTAGTTGGGTGGCCAGATGGCTAGCTAAAATATGGAAGTTTCTATTACTAAAGAATGGGTGGATAAGTACTGGAGGATAACCAATTTGTCTCCCCTCACTTACTTAACTAAGGTATTATTATTCTCTGTCATAAGTGCGATTATCTGGTTTTCCTTGGGGCTGATCTCAAGGTTTGTTCAGCAAAGAGCCAGTATTCTATTCATTTTTGTTTCCCTGGTACCTGGCACAGAGCTATGGCCCCAAGTAGGCACTCAGGTCCTGTGTGCACTGACTATACTGAGTGCTCTAACGAAATTGCATTTCCTTTGTACAACAACCTAGTAACATAGGTGTAATAATTTCTTTGGATAGGTGCTGATATTTATATACTTACCAATTAAAGATTCAGAAAATTATGGATTCAGCATTTTTTTTAAAGATTTTTTTATTTTATTATTTATTTGTCAGAGAGAGAGCAGGAGTGAGCACAGGCAGACAGAGTGGCAGGCAGAGGCAGAGGGAGAAGCAGGCTCCCTGCTAAGCAAGGAGCCCAATGTGGGACTCGATCCCAGGACACTGGGATCATGACCTGAGCCGAAGGCAGCCGCTTAACCAACTGAGCCACCCAGGTGTCCCTGGATTCAGCATTTAAAACTAAATTTGTATAAGTCTACAAATACCTTGCTCTTTACAACAAATCATGTTGTTATATTTTAAGTACACATCAAAACTTGAGGTGACTATTTTAAAACATAATCTCAAAGTCTTACAATAGACATGTGCTAGAATTTTCAGATAATATTCCAACATCAACAGCCTTATTTTTATCCTACATTAGTGGGAATTTTCTGAATGACAAGAAACAAGAATTCTGACGGTAAAGACTTTGAACTTCTTATAGAACCCTGAAAACATTTGGAATAAAATAAAAACTAGATCCTCGTCACTTTAGCTCATTAAATAGTATGATATCATTTGCTTCATGATTAAGGTTGTCAACCTTTATATCCTACACTAGAAAGCTGTAAGGTTTATATTAACTTTAAAAAATTTTTATTTTTATTTTACTGTGGTAAAAGCACTTCACATGTAATCTACACCACTCCTAACAGATTTTTATATGCACAATAGAGTATCAACTAGAGGCACAATGTTATGCAGATCTCCACAACTGATTCATCTTGCAGAACTAAAACTTTGTGGAATTGAAAACCAGTTCTGCCGCTATGGAAAATAGTATGGGAGGTTCCTCAAAGAATTAAAAATAAAACTGCTATATGATGCAATCCAGCAATCCCATTTCTGGGTCTTTATCCAAAAGAACTGAAACGAGGATATCAAAGAGATATTAGTATATTCACTGCAGCACTACTCACAATGGCCAAAGGTCCATTGGCAGGTGAGTGGAAAAAGAAAATGCAATATATATATATACAATGTGTGATATTATTCAGCCTTAAAAATGAATGAAACTCGGCAATGTAATAACATCTTAACCTATGGTTAAGATCTTTGAAGCAAGATGTAATTGAAGGAATATTTGCAAAACATTATTCCTCAAACATCCCTTCTTCAGGAAACAAATAGGATTTTATCCAAGAGCCTGAGAAACACCAAGTTAAAATTACACGTTTCTCAACTGTACGACCACCTTAGTAGTTTGGTATGTAACAGAAGTGCTCTAAGAGTACTTCTCATCTCATAACAGAATACTAAAATGATCTTTACTACCTAATCAAAGACATTCTTAAGTGAGGGGCACCTGGGTGGCTCAGCTGGGTAAGCAACAACTCTTGATTTCAGCTCACGTCATGAACTCGGGAGTCCTGAGATGGAGCCCTGTGTGGGACTCTGTGCTCGGTGGGGAGTCTGCCTGGGATTCTCTCCCTCTTCCTCTGCCCCTCCCCCAACTTGCACATGTGCACGCTCTCTCTCTCTCTAAAATAAATAAATCTTAAAAAAAAAAAAAAAAGATATCCTTAAGTCCTGGTTTTTGCTTTTCATTTTAAGTGTGTGATAGTGAAGAATATAAATGACTACTAGTCCACTTTGGTGCCACTGCCCTGATGCTAAGTTGTTAAAGTTGTTATCTGCCATTGCATGACCCTGCTCTACAGAATCACTTCTGTGCAAAAACACACAAGAGCCTCGGTCCTCTGTTACTTGCTCCAAGTCCTCACAAAGGGTTTCTCAAAACTCTTAGTGCTTTTTTTTTTTATTTTTTTTTAAGATTTTATTTATTTGTCAGAGAGAGCGAGCACAGGCAGACAGAGTGGCAGGCAGAGAGAGAAGCAGGCTCCCCGCCGAGCAAGGAGCCCAATGCGGTACTTGAGCCCAAGAAGATGGGATCATGACCTGAGCCGAAGGCAGCCGCTCAACCGACTGAGCCACCCAGGTGTCCCTCTTAGTGCATTTTAAAGCTTTAGTGACTTCAGAGGTCTAAATGGTACCAATTTAGTTAAATGTCTTTCACACAGATTTAGTTTACTGTGTTGGAAAGAATAAATTTTTAATTTTTAATTTTTGCCTGCAAACTGTTTCCAGATGGATTGGTAGAGAAATCCCAAGGCTTGGCTACCTCAGTCACCACATCTGCCTCCATTACATTTTTGGGTTTTGTAGGTAACACCCAAACTGTTGTATATATAACAAAACTGTGTTTTAGTGATTTTAAAGCTAGGATTACAAATGTCAATGAGCTTAGCTGGTGACAGTTTTTACAAAACTCAACTACTGCAATGTATAGCATAGGGTGGTAATTATGTCAAATTATAATAAGAAACATATCAATATTTTTAAATGTTAAGTAATCAACCTTTCAAATGTTTAAGTAATTACACTATATAATTCTTAGGTTATTTGTTTCACGGAACAATTATGGTAAAACAACAACAACAACAACAAAAACATGAATTGGGGCACCTTCGGCTCAGGTCATGATCTCAGGGTTCTGGGAACAAGCCCCACATCGGGCTGGGCACTGCAAAACATTTAGTAAAGGAAGCTTTTAAATAACACACACTGCTATATTGCAACTGTTCTTTAGAATGCCAATGTAAGGTAGTTTCTGAGATTTACATGCAAAAAATTGTCAAACTGATAATCTTTAATATTCACTGTCAAAATTCAACCTAATCTTATTCTAGCATTTACAGTTAACATTCTGTACCTGGTAGAGGTGAGTAAAATGAACTTTTACTTGACATTGCTTTTAAAATTTATCATAAGATAGGGGCGCCTGGGTGGCTCAGTGGGTTAAAGCCTCTGCCTTCGGCTCAGGTCATGATCCCAGGGTCCTGGGATCGAGCCCCGCATTGGGCTCTCTGCTCGGCAGGAAGCCTGTTTCCTCCTCTCTCTGTCTGCTTCTCTGACTACTTGTGATCTCTCTCTATCAAATAAATAAATAAAATTTAAAAAAAAATAAAATTTATCATAAGATAATGAGTACTATAAAAATAGGGCTAAAGAGGGACGCCTGGGTGGCTCAGTTGGTTAAGCTGCTGCCTTCGGCTCAGGTCATGATCCCAGCGTCCTGGGATCGAGTCCCACATTGGGCTCCTTGCTCGGCAGGGAGCCTGCTTCTCCCTCTGCCTCTGCCTGCCTCTCTCTCTGCCTGTGCTCGATCTCTCTCTCTCTAACTAATAAATAAATAAAATTAAAAAAAATAGGGCTAAAGATTTTGCATCTCAGCCAGAATATAGAAAGCTATATGTAAATAAAGGTCAATGATTTTTTTTTCATGGGTACCGTAAATCCTCAATTCAGAAGCACCATGACATGAATTATGTGCCTTTCCCTTGACTTCTTGCTTTCTGACATAAGAAACCAGGAATATTTGTTTAGATTACATTTGTAATTTTCTAATGTACGTTGAGAAAAAAGTGAAACAACTGCCGGCGTACAGAAATAAAGATATTATCCTTGTCGATACAATTAATCTACGTTATGTTTTAATTTTTATTGGTGCTAACCAGTCTCCCTAGGGAAATGGAGACAATGGTAATTAGAAAAATCTCTCACACCTATTCATTCTGCTGGGCTTTGGAAAAAAACCACTGAGATCATTCCCGCCACTCCTCTGCCAAAGTAGTCTTGTGGAAGTAGATGACTTCTCATGGAAATGAGTCAGACTGAACATGGGACGTAGATCCTCATGGGAATGAGGGGAACTTCCACAGACATTCCATCATGGAACCAAAAGCGGAGGCTCTGTTGCAATCCATTGTGATCTAAGAGGAGTTGTGAACCATCACATCCTTGGCCAAGCACATGCACTCCAGGAAGAACTCTCAGACAATGAGCATGCTTTACCTCGCATTAAGAGATAGAACTTGACAAAGTGACGGTGTCACTTTCGACTTTTATGTATAAGCACACAGCATCTAATTAATGGGCTCCTTTTCTTTTCAGATACTTGGTATTCAGAGAGCATCACACAGTTGAAACACTAGGTGGGCCAGGAAGAAATTCATTTGACTGTAAGTGATATAACAAAAGTCCAGAAGCAATACTGCAATATGATTGTCTTATTTTCACCCATACTGCTTTATGGCTAACAAAATCGTTCACTTTTTCGGCATACCTGTGAAAGGCTCCAAAGGGCAGTATGCCATTTCACTTATAAAGCCAAAGCTAGTGATGCAAAAAGAGGTCTGTTCTTGAAAATCGACCTGGTGACTAGTCCAGCAGAACCTTCTGACCAAGTGCATGACCTTGGGCAAATGACTTCAGCTCTCTAGACTTGTTTTCTCAACTGTAACATGAGGGGACTGAACAATATGATGGTGTATGCATTTGGCAGCTCCAAAATTCTACAACTATCTGATTCTATACCCTCAGATATGTAAATATTGCGAATATAAAAATTTCTAAGGAAATTAAGAGAGTATCACCGAGACTTGTTGTTTACAATTATGTGTTCTTTGGTATGTGTTGGTGGTAAATGGTTCTCAAGCTGCTGCCTTTGTTTTCGTTTGGGGTAATTAAAATTCCTTGAAGATGGAGATCTCTTGATTTCTATTTGGTTAATTACCTAATAATGTCTAGTAAAGTGCTTTGCACATTAACATGCTCACGATAAAAATGATCAATGATCATTTAAAGCTTCTCTTGCTAAAGTATTGGTTTATAAGAAAATTATACCTCCGTTAAGATTCATTTTTTTCCTTCATCAGTATTTAGTACATACTCTGGCACCTAACAACCATATATATCTATCTGGGCAGCAGACAAATTAAGATTGTGTTCTCTGACCAAAAAATTAGAGATGTTTAAAAGCAACAGCACTGGAAATCAAGTATTTACTGAGTAAGCAGCACCCTAACACTAGGGAACCATCTCTCTGTACAAATGCTTTCCTGTATCTAAGACTCAGAATACCAACTTATAGCCTTAATGGGTGCCAGACTCCTGGGGAAAGAGTTCTGAAAGGATTTTGGGGAGACAGCAGAAGCCACCCTCCCTTCCTGGCCTTCCATGTGCTTTTTACTGCCATGTGTGAATGAAATTTCTCAATAGTTGGACAATACATAAACAAGAAAATGCAATTCCATCCTTTGCTCTGAAACAGGGAGTCTGAGAATTCCCCGGTAGAACCAGTTCTCATTCTGCTGAAAGGTCTGTCCTTGCCAGGAGAGTAGATAGAAGTGGGATCCAGCTGTCATAAGAACCTAATGTTTCATGCTGGGCACAAGCCTGACAAGTTTGCAAATCTTCATAACATTAGCAATGATTTCCATAATATAACCATGGCAGAGGTGCCTGGAGTCTGCCAGGATTTTTAAAAAGATGGGTGGGACACAATTCCTAAACGCTGAGATGCAGGAATAAGGTATTTTCATCATCAACCAAAAAATCAGACACACACACACACACACACACCCGCCCCGAGGCAGGAAGTAAAGAGCAAGAGTGACTGGTTGAAAGGTGCTCTCAAAGAGGTTGTTTTGGAGTTTGAAAAAGGCAATGTGAAATAGTGAACAGAAAGATGAATGCAGACACATCACATGCTGTTGGAGCTTCAGACTCAGGTAAGCCAGGCGTCTGCGACACAAGAACCACCTCCTATGAATGGCACCAAGCACTTAGGGCATGCCTCTGAGTTTTTAGGGAGTCATTTTGATTTGATGAACCTCAGAGGACTCCACAAGTCTTTGGCATTGCAAGTGGCCTCAAAGGTCATGAAGTCCACAGACTACCTCCTCCCCAGCACGCTGGATCCCCCTTGCATAATGTGGACAAGCGGTTGTCCAGTTTCCCCTCCAACGTCAGAATAAAGTAACTGTGCGCTGTCTACAGGAAGCACAAGGGGACTCATTATTCAAGGATAATTGGTACCAAGAAAAGGCCACCCAAAGAGAATCCACTTAACAAGCTAAATTTCATAGTCTAGAGCAGAAATAAGAAGGCTAGAAAAATGACCCCTCCCAAAAAAGTACTAAGTATTTACTTTAATTGTTTTTGGAGGATGCATAACTTAAAACATTTTACAAGGAATTTGTATGACAGTACATTATACAACAGCAAAATTTAAAACCTTCGCTTCAAATTGGACTTTCACAGCCCAGCCTGAAAAAAAAAAAAAAGACTTTTTTTTTTTTTGAGACAGAGAGAGAAAAAGAGAGAGGGCACCTGAGTAAGGGGAGAGGGGGGTGAGGACAGGTGCAGAGGGAGAGGGAGAGAGAAAATCTCAAGGAGGCTCCATACCCAGGCCTTACATCCGTGAGATCATGATCTGAGCTGAAATCAAGTCAGATGGTTAACCAGCTGAGCCACCCACGTGCCCCTGAAGAAAGGTCATTTTTTGTAAAAGTTTTTAAGATCTTTATTAATTTTCCCAAAGTCCTCTCTTAATCCCTTGATACACAAATCAGTATTTTTAGAAGCGCCCACATTGCCGCTATTGTCTATTTTTCATCTTCAATTTTTAACTAGTCCAATTCTATCTTTAGATTTGAGCCACATCCTCTTAGCAGTCTCAAGAAACTGAGTTTTTGGCAAGACTTTGAAATTTACATTACTCTTCATTGTCAAGAAGAGTCAGCGGTAACCGCATGTATTTGTGGATCCTTGAAAAGGAAGGGAGGCTGACGGAAAGACTAGAGACGAGGGTGAAGGGTAAATACAGGAGGGAGTGTTCTCCTCAGGGCAAACTTTAAAGGGGTCAGTTCATAAGTGAATGTTTTCCACGTTATCACAATTTTTGCTCTATAAATCATTGAACGAAGAGCTGTTACACATAATTATTGTCGTTCTCTGTGGGACTTTACATACAATGCAGAAGAAGTTAAACACAGAGTCTGCTTACACTATGCATGATCATACTATTGAGTTCAAAGGGCACTAGCTACCTTCTCCCCTGGCGGAGCTCCTGGCTAGAGAAAGGCCTCCATCTTTATTTTTGGGGATTCATAAGGAGGAAGATCTGAGGTTCTGATACTCATCTGGTTGCTATTCTGCTCTCCTAATTGCTACCTCTGAGACCTTCGGGAAGGCATTTACCATCTTTATCCTACTATTTCCTCATCTGCAAAATGGACACAATACTGGCATCGACGTCCCCAGTTGCCTGGGAGGACTGTTGCCAGGAATCAGCAGGTAGCCCATGTCAGCCGTCACTCTCCTGCCGGGGCTGCTGTTGCAATAAAGAGATGAGGAGGCCCTCCGGATGACTCACACATGCCTTTTTTTCCCTTTTCAAGGAACAAAACTATAGTCTAAAATGTAAAAAAAGCATCCTGTGTCTATGGGATAAAAATCCTGATTAGGAATTAAGGAATTAAGCCTTCCACTAATATACAGAGCTTATATAATCCCCAAGTACTTGTCGAGAATGAGGCTGATGGAAATGAAAACTTAGCAAAATGTTGTTTTATGGTAATTGCACCTAAGTCCTCAGTTCTTCTGCTATTTCCGAAGCTTCTGGGGTTGGAGATTTAAAATGCCAACCAGAGAACTCTATGCCCTGCCCCTATTCAATGAAAATAAAGTCGCTGAAAATAAAAACCAAAATGTGTTAAATTCTATCCAGCAACTACAACAAAAAAACCCTTAAAGTGAGGAAGGAACGGTCATCCTCCAAAGTTCAGGTCCAACTATTCGCCAGGGAGGAAGCCTTCCAGGAGAGTCTTCTGCATCCTGCTAGTGTATCCTTCGGCCTCAAAGGGCTTCTCTGCATGGAAGAGCTCAGTGTTACTTGTCTCCTGCTCAGAAATTTGGGTTGTTGTCACGGTGTGTTTTATATTTCATTTGCTAGATGGGAACCTCATCGAGGAAAGGGATTTCATTTGTTTTTACTTTTGTTTGCGGCTGCTCCTATAATGCCTCTTAGAAGTGCCCTTGCCCATGGTGGTGCTCAACAAAGGGTACCAGTGGTCTGATGTTTAGCTGCTGACTGAATGATCTTTACCATTTCAGAGAGGGCTGTCCCCCACTTTCCCCATACCTGTGAGGTAGGCTGGAAAAAATGACCACTTTTGTTCACCACTATTTACTAGTACTCACTTTATAAAACTAGTTGAAGTACTTTATTCAGACTCTAAAGCATGATTTTCAAACTTAAAAAAAATATAGAATTATTTTTCAAAATCTTACATGAAATCGTCAATATATAATAGAAATCAAAGGAATTTTGCTCTGCTGAAATGTGACTGGGGGCGGCAGGTGGAAGTAGGTCTAGCCTGCTTTCCTTCTTGCCTTCCCACCCCCATCCCAGGTCCCCGGTCAGCAGCCTCAGAAACCACCTGAACTGTCTGTCCAAGGAAGTAACTTGGGAATCTCAGTCCCACCAGCCACAGGGGAGCTGCCCACTTCATCAGGCTCCTACAAGCACAGTGAGCTGCTGTTTTCTCCTCTACAAGGTGATACTTGGCTCTATTTTTCCAGGAATGCTGATTAGTTCATGTTGATTTATTCACACTAGCATTATGTTAATGTTATTGATATTTTCAAGGACTTTAAGATATCTTACATTAGCAATTTCTCTCAAGAATGAGAAGAGGAAGAATGAGTTGACTTGATCACCCTAAGTTTAAAGGTAGAACTGACCAAGGTCCTTTCAAAATGTCATATGCTGACCCAACCGGGTTCCCTGGACATGTTTCAAAGTTATAATGGCTAAGGGTTTATGCTCTATGTGTGTGCTTACAAACAACACTTCAAAGCAGGCATTTCATCCTCCTTTTGCAGTTTTATAAACCAAGATTTCGAGAAGCCAAAGAACTTTGCTGAGGTCATACAGCTGGAAAATGGCAGCAATGGGGTCTGCACCCAGGTCAGTCTAAGACATGCTCTTTCTAGATTTTTGCACCAAGGAGGCGTTGCTCTTGGAAGGAGCATGCTGTAAAACCTATCTTTACCTCTTACTTACCAAGTTACCTATAATTTCTCGAAGCCTCAGTTTCCTTCCCTGTGAAACCAGGACAATAGCACCTATCACACTGACCACAGTGAAAACGAAAAGAGCTAACACAGGTCTACTGCTTGGCAAAGTCTCTGAACTAAAGTACATATTTTTAACCATTATTTTTATCTATTAATAATTTTGAGTTACAATTTAGGCTTTCCTCAGTCATTCTGTATCACTCTTATTTTACTGGAGTCATAGATGGAGAAATGTTAGCCTCTGCTTCTGACGATCAGGGTAAGTTGTGAATTGAGACAAGTTACCTCCGAGACCTGCTTTGTGTACACTCAAGACCCAGATATTCCTACAGAATAAGTTTCATGCTTAGAAAATATCAAGAGGTCATGGAGTTCATCTTCAAGCTGTGGCCCAGTCCCTTCTGAAATTATTCACCTCGGTTTGAAATATCTCCAGGGAAAGAGATTTTATAGTTTCCTGTGGTAATTGATTCAAATGTCAGACACGGATAGACCCAAAGTCATGAGCACAGTGCCTCATGCTTCACTTTGGGCTCGAGGTCAGGAATACATAAAATGCAATCTAGAATTTCCTACAGAGACCCAGGCTATTTTACAAAGAGGCTTCTTGAACTTCAGCTCATATCCTTCCTTCCAGATGAACTCTTACTACATTCTTCCTTCTAGCTTTCCTTGGAACTAATGAATATCTCCGTTTAAAAACTATATCATCTGTTGATGGAAAATTTTTATTTTCCTTGTAGAACTGCAGAACTCAGTAAGATTTACTGCAAACTGAGCTCTGTTAATTGAGCAAATTGGGGCCAGGGGTAGTGAGTACTTAACTAGTTGTGGCAAAGTGTCTAAGAAAATCTCTAGCCCGGAAATAAGGAGAAAGATTCTATACAAACCGTCTTTCATTTAGTGTGAAAGACTGCTCTTAGGCAAACCCATAAAGAGGGTGTGATGGCAACTACCCTGTACTTGAGTACAGGTATGCTGTGATAATCGAGCAAGACCATGTTCAGTCAAGTGCATCAGTGACCGTCAAATACTATGTGACAGGTGGCTTCCCTAGGGGAAGATCTTTGAGGCCACCCAGGCTCAAGTTCAAATCTCTGACTCATGCTAACAGTACGATCCCAGGCACCCCAACTTTCTGAGTTCTTTCCACCCCCTGCAGAATGTGGTTTGCTTTAATATATGTCCCACCCGGCGGCTCTCTGGGTAAGTCCTTCCAGCGATACAGAGGTGGAACTCTGTATCTTAGGGGCAGAATTTGACTCCAGAATTCCAAATTTCACGAAGCCATTTTCTCCTTAAACTTGGGGTCCATCGCTATACAATGCAGCCTACTTTCCTGGATACGGCCAGCTGCAAGTGCCAGTGTTAAGGAGGTGTTCCTGAATTAGTCTAGGGTGGGGCAAAGTCTGTCCTTTTCACAGGGGCCCTTCGCTGCAGCTCTGAGGTAGGGTGTGCTCTCCAGGGTAGTCCTTCCAGAATATTCAACAGCTGCCACCCTCCTTATTCTGGAACAAGAGTAGGGCCACTTTTCTCTTTCTTCCAAAGCATCGCCATATTGTCAAACATTCTCCCATGGGTCCCAGGTGAGACCCACAAAAGCCCTATCTTTTCTCCACCATATGGGCTCTACCAGGTGGCCTCCCTCTCTCCAGGGAAACAGGCCTCTCTCCTGTGTCCCTGGGCCCTCGCTTCTCCCATCTCCTCTCCCCTCCCACTACTCCCTCCCTGCCCTTCCCCTCTAGTTCACTCATAACCTGCAGGTTGGTACCCCTCCCTGATTCAATACTGTACCTTTATGATGAACTTAAACTGCGGCCTGTTAGAACACCTGCCCTGCCCTCATTATCTCAATTTAAAAATCATCTTGAAGCTGGGCACTGCGTGCAGCTGAGGACATCAAGTCACATCAGTCCTCCATCTCCTAGATTTAAAAAAGGCAAGCTCAAGAATTGGAAGTAGAGAGAAAAGCCTTAATGCACAGTAACAGACAAAATGTATCAAGGGCTTACTGGGTGCCAAGCATCAAAAAACAGTTTCAATCATTTTTATTTATTACTTATTTAATCAATTTTAATCATTTTTATTCCTTATTTATTGTTTATTTGTCAATTCCTCCTTCATACAGACCAATGATTAGGTCTTTCTCTGATTAGCTGCCTTTAACAAATGATCACACCAAGGCAACGAGCTGTTTCATCACCCCTGTTACAGAGTCTGTAGGTGGCGAAGCCAGGATTCAGAGACTTACACTGCAGTGCCACTGTGAAATCAGGATGCAGTGGCCTTTCACCCCTTACCAACAGTTTAACATGTGCATGAGGAGATAGTGACTCTGAATTAATATGGATACAAGATAAAGCAAGATAAAGGCTTACAATTCCAAGGGGAAAATGAAATTAAAGATCTTCCTGAGGATCAAGGAAAAATTAAGGTTGAGTTAAGTAGCAATTAGTAATAGCCAAATTAGCAGCCAACAATGTTTTTATCTTATTCTCCATTGTATTTGCCTCAAAAAAGTATTTGAAGAATGTGGATGATTTATACCAGTTTAGAAGAAGCATGCCATCAGCTGGACTGTATGTATGGAGACAAACAGGCCTTTTATCTAAGTCTGCCACTACTATTGGTAAGGGGTTAAGGCCCTCCATGTAATAATAAATATGACATGATTGTTTTAGCATCCTGATGTGTCTAAGATCTCTGCATCCATCTAGGATATAATGAATAAGTGTTTCTTATAGATAACAACGTCACACAAAACACAACCTTTCTAAATGGTTGGAAGAGCCCGACAACCTCACTTCCTCCCAGAAGACGCCTGCCTCCCCTATGCCAGACTTCTTGGGCCTTTATTCACGGCCCTTTTATATAAGCCTACTACTAGTTAATGGGAGCTTTCAGGCAATGACACAGTGGCAATTACATTAGTGTGCTCTTCAATGCATCTTTTAAAATTGGCCATAGCTCCTGGAATAGGAGTGTCGTTAGAAGGATCCCCCCCACCACCATCCTCCCCCACATTGATTTCCCTAAATATGGAGAGAAAGTACAACAAATATGACATTTTTGTTTCTGCTCGTGAATCTCTGTTTCTAAACACACGTACCTTTTAACTTGTAAACAATGAAATAATGAGAACCCTTTCACTAGAAAGATGAGAGACTGGCATTGATAAAAATGCCTCCATTAATAACATGGATTAATGGCCAGCATGAGTACTTGGGGTCCTCCTTCCCTTGTGTTTACATTTACAGACTTGAAATTAGTGATATCATTAATAGGCCTCATTTGTCAGCTGGCAGCAGGTTGCCCCACCAGGAGGATGAGTGATGATTAGCTCATTTGAAAAGGAGAATGTTTATCACTCACAGTTAGGAAGCTCAGCCATCAAAACAGCACACTGTTTTGGAAAAAAAAAAAAGAAAGAAAGAAAAAAAAAGAATGTGTTCATGTTGTTTTTCTCTTCAAAGCCCATCTTCCAAATGGGGGTTATAGAGGAGGAAATGTATGCTTTTATCCAAATGATAACTGCTGTCAAACAATGTATTATAAGATACTTTCCATTGTGCACTGAATCACTCAACTGTCACTTCCATTTACCTCTCCAGAATCACTACTCATGCCTTTTCTCTTTCCCAGAAAAAGTTAGTAATGCCTTTATTCTCTCATTCAAATTAAATTAACACAAATTTACTGAGTACCTATTATGAGCCATACCAAGCCAGCGGGATGCAAAGATAAATGGGACATTGTTCTAACCTTTAAAATCTCACACTAGGTAAAAAGCTGGAGGTTCTTCCTCTATGATCAGGAACACAACCACAAGGCCCACTCTCAGAACTTTCACTCAACACAGTATTGGAAGACCTAGCCATAACAATCAGACAAGAAAAAGAAGGAAAAGGCAGCCAAACCGGAAAAGAAGTAAAGCTGTCACTATTTGCAGATGACACGATACTGCAGATAGAAAACTTTAAAGACGCCACCAAAAAACTGTTAGGATAAATGAATTTAGTAAAGTTGCAGGATACAAATTAGCATCCATAAATCTGTTGCATTTCTATATGCTAATAATCAAGTAAAGAAAAAGGAAGTAAGAAAATAGTTCCATTTACAGGTGCAGCAAAAAACAAAAGCAAAAGCGTAGGAAGAAATTTAACCAAGAAAATGAAAGACTTGCACACTGAGAAGTATGACACTGATGAAATTGACTGGAAGAATGAACATTGTTAAGATGTCACTACTTAAAGAAATCTGCAGATTCAAGGCAACCCCTATCAAAATACCAGTGGCATTTTCCACAGAACTAGGACAAATAATTCTAAAATTAGCATGGAGCCACAAAAGATCCCAAGTAGCCAAAACAACACTGAGAAAGAAAAAAGCTGAAGGTATCAAGCTCCCTGATTTAAAACTACTGAACAAAGTTACAGTAATCAAAACACTATGGTACTGGCACGAAAACAGACATATCAACAGAACACAACAGAGGGTCCAGAAATAAACCCACACTTGCACAGTCTTCAACAAAGAAGGCAGAAACATACAATGGGGAAGAGAGTCTGCTTAGTAAGTGGTGTTGGGAAACCTGGACAACTAACAAGCAAAAGAATGAAACGGGATTATATACAAAATGAACTCAAAGGATTCAACACTTAAATATAAGACCAGACACCATAAAATCCCTAGAACAAAATACAGGTAGTAAGCTCTTGGACATCAGCCTCAGCCATATTTTGCTGGTGTTGTTTTCTCAGCAAGGGAAACAAAAGCAAAACTGAATAACTGGGGCTACACAAAACTGAAGAGCTTGCACATGGTAAAGGGACAATCAAAATGAAAAAACAACCTACTGAATGGGAGAAAATATTTGCAAATGATATAACCGATAAGAGGTTAATATCCAAAACATATAAAGAACTCACATAATACAATATATTTTTAAAAAAAGATTTAATTAAAAATGAGCAGAGGGAGGGCTATGCCAGAGTAGTATATTAGACTCTTGGTTTTGGCTCAGGTCATGATCTCAGGGTCATGAGATCAAGCCCTGCGTCCGGCTCCTTGCTCGGGGCAGAGTCTCCACAAGACTCTCTCATCCCTTCCCCCTGCCCCTCCCCCTTGCTCATGCATGCTCTTTCTGTCTCTCTCAAATGAATAAATAAATCTTTTTTTTAAAAATGGGCAGAGCACTTGAATAGACATTTGTCCAAAGAAGACATACAGATGACTAACAGATATATGAAAAGATGCTCACCATCATTAATCATCAAGGAGATCAAGTCAAAACTACAATGAGATATCACTTCACACCTGTCGGAGCAACTAGAATTTTAAAAGGACAAGAAATAACAACCGTTGGCAAGGATGTCTAGATAAGAGACCACTTGTGCACTATTGGTGGGAGTGAAAAACAGTGTAGCTGCTATGGAAAGCAATATGAGGTTTTCTCAAAAAATTAAAAACAGAACTACCATATGATCCAGGAATTCCACTTCTGGGTATTTACCCAAAGAAAATAAAAACACTAATTCAAAAAAATCTGTGTACCTCTATATTCATTGTAGCATTATTTATAATAGTCAAGATATGGAAGCAACATAAGGGTGTGTGTGTGTGTGTGTGTGTGTGTGTGTGTGTGTGTGTATTAAATGGAATACCATTCAGCCATAAAAGGGGATGGGATTTTGCCATTTGCAGCAACCCTGATGGACCTAGAGGGTATTATGCTCAGCAAAATAAGTCAGACAGAGAAAGACAAATAGCATGATTTCACTTATATGTGGAAGGTGAGAAACAAAACAAATGAACAAAAAGGAACAGACTCACAGATACAGAAAACAATCTGGTGGTTGCCAGAAGGCAGAGCGAAGGTGATTGGAGGGGAAGGGTGAGACAGATGAAGGAGTTTAAAAGGTACAAACTTCCAGCTATAGTATACATAAGACACAAGGATATAATGTGCAACATAGGAAATATTGTTCATATGCAATGACTTTGCACAGTGACAGATGGTAGCTACATGATCATGGTGATCTCTTCATAATATATGTAAATATTGAATCATTATGTTGTACACCTAAAACTAATATAATATTGCATGTCAACTATACTTCAATAAAAAATCCTTTTTAATTTTAGAATCTCACACTAGAGTAAGGGAGAGGGAGATTTAGAGAGGAGGTGCATTAATATAAATATTTAAGACCTAGGGAGAATGAACAAAAAGGAAGTAATTGACCCTACTTCGGTGGGTAAAGCAAGGCTTGCCCATCACTGATGTGCACTTGGTATACTTTCACAAAAGAAAAGCATTCCCACAGCAGGAGCAACCAGCACCAATGCCCAGAGGCCTATGGTCATTAGTTCAGTGTAGTATGTGTGTAGAAAAAGTGAGATGAGAACGGAGAAGTTGGCAAGGACAAAGCAACGGAAGGGCATGTTAAGGAGTTAATATTTGATCTTATAACCAGTGAATGGCTACAGACTGATTGGAGTTTTAGAAAAATCATCATGTTGCCATATAGAGAGGGGATGGAAGGAGGGTGGTATGGAGATGGTTAGAAACCTATTGTAACAGTCCAGGCATGGGGAGGTGAAGGTGTGAACCATGGCCATGAGCGGGGGGGTAAAGAAGGGTGGAAGGTTTAAGACTTCAAGACAGAATAAAAATGAAAGCATCGGGGATGAAGATCCAGTTTTAAGCTTGGTTCTTTGAAAAAGGGGGTATGGAATCCAGTTGGTTCGGGGAGAAAGACAGTGAGTTCACCCTCTTCACGACAGTGATAGCTGAGGTATAAGAAATACTATTCTTCATTCCTTCATCTGTTACTGGGTACCATTAACACTTCCATGTATTTTAGAGCACTAATTCTGAAAACCTTAAATACTTCAAGTGTTTCAGAGTGAGAGAGCTTAGTGAGCAATGGCTGAAATCATTAGCAGATAGAGATGAGGTAGGAACATCAGAATTGCATTAAAAAGAGCAAACTGTCTGCCTGGAGGGAACACAGCAGATGTAAAATTCTGATCAGACAAGAATGCTGCCAGGAGCAGAGGTGTGACACACTCACTCATGCATGGGGACAAATTGACTTAGACATTGTAAAGCCAAAGAATTTGATTAGGAATGTTTGGGATCAGCGACTGGCTTAAACTAACAGGAAAGGGAAGACCAAGGACAGACCAGGTCGCTGATAAGGCAGCATGGAGTACTTTGGTTTGGGCTGATAAAAATAAGTGAGTGAGGGTGGTGGGGTTACATCATATGTTTAAATAAAGCTTAAATAAAGTAAAAAAAAAAAAATAAGTGAGTGAGTCAGGTGATTCTTTCTGGTTTGGTAACAGCGGTGATTGGGTAAATGAGAAAATAGAAGAGGTTAAAAAAAGAGAGAGAGAGACCCACTGAACAAGAAAAGGATGACAGACGAGGCATTAGGATAACAGAATTGTCGGAGTAAAATATTGGGGTCACAGATAAGGGCAGCTTCCTCTGTATAAAGGCCAATTTTAAACTTAGCCGTGAATAAGACATTTTAAAGGGCAAGTCAGAGTGGAGGCAAATGATGAGCTGCCTCGGTCCCAAATATTACAAGAACTCTACCGCAGACGTGAGCATTCGATAGCAAACAGCAGTGAAAGCTGGATGTTAAGTGCTGGCCACTGCAATAATGAGCATTACTGTAAAATGATTATTGCTTTGAGAGAAAAGTAGACTCATTTGGATTTACTTTGCAATATTTGAGGTAAAAATACAAAAGAGATACAGAGAAAAATGGAAAAAAAAAAACAAACCTTGCATTTACTGAACAGAAATAATCCTCTCATTCACTGCCAGGAGATAATGGACAGGTGGAATAAGTTAGCAGGCAAAATTGCCAGATCTGATTCCAGAGTCCTTAATGAACCTATTAGAGGCCACTGTGGGCAAGTAACACAAGTACAGATGCCGATGACTCTCTCCCATGTAACCTGCTTATGAAGTCAAACCGTAATAGACACAATCCGATGGGATGAGAATTTTCCAAAGCGTTTAATTCTGCAAGCTAATTGCAGTAATATTCATGTGCGAGCTTGCTTTAAGTACATATTTAAGTATATATATATGCAGTGTATGCATATATGTATGAGGCTATAGGAAAACCCACAGTCACATAAGAAACATCTGAAAAATTCAACTCTGTTTCAGCAGCTGTGTGACGTGAGAAGAGATGAAGAGATGTATCCCCAAAGGGACAAGCTTGGGCTGCAAAGGCCAAGAAAAAAACAAGTGTTCACAGCAACGGGATTCCTGAAATAGCGTGGGGAGCTAAGTGACAGCTGACTTAAGGAGACTGGGTATCCTACCTGGTCTGATTGGGAGGGAGAAGTGGCGTTGACCATTTTGCACTTACTCTGTGCAAGGTTCTCTGCCAAGCGCTTCAGATTCATAGACAGCAGGGTGAACTCCCATTCAAGGGCCCCTGTACCAGTCTCCTCCCTGACACTTATATTACCACCACTTGTATTTGACGGTGTAGTCAATAGACACTCTAGCTAGCAAATATAATCCATAAAGCTGCAATTCAATACGATTCAATCCAGGACCAAACTGGGAAACTAATTTAAATATGGGTATTTCTAGGCTTTGGTCCCGCACGGCTGTTTCATAGTTGAGGCATACAGATTCTCTCCCAATAAATGCCTCAGTCCTTAGCAACCTCGAGCACAAGGACAAAACAACCCCTCAATGTGTAATTAAAGGAAAATCTCTACTTTTTAGGAATTTAAAATAATAATAACAATAGTCATAGTCATAATAATAGGCTCCTGGTCTTGACTGTCAACTAAAACAACCTTGAGGGGCTTTTAATCTCCAGCCTATCATTTCAAGTATAAAGCAACAGAGGTTATTCTTAGCAAGAAACAATAATAAACTACAAGTTTGGGGTGGTAGCTTTTAGCCGCTAATGAAATTGTGAAAACTTACCATTTTCCTAATGTTAATCTGCCAGGAAAATGACTAGGAAACAATGTAAGAGGCAGCTTTAAAAGCAGAATGTTTGTCCTAGACATGAGCAGGGAAGAAACACCATCATTAGACAATGACCGTGAGGGCTGCCTGTTAATGAGGCGTATGTACAATTTTTCCTAGCTGATTGGCTGGCATTTTCCTTGCCAGTGATGCTATTATTCACCATGCAAAGTGAAGTCATTTTACAACATCAGGGCACAGTATTAACTCTGAAATATACAAGATTTTTCACACTACTGAACAACCTATGGTTTAAACTGAAATGTACTGACCTCCTACTGTGTGCCCACCTGGATAGAAAACGAGGCCCCACAGCCTCTAACTCGTCATATGGGCTGCCTGAGAGGCATGTAGGGGTAGGAGTTATGTCAGCTTCTGGTCCTCTAGTGCCTGATCCACAACCCGACCATCAAATGTTCACAGACAAGCCTGATCAGTCTTTTTAGATTTTAACTGGCTAGTTGTTCAGTGATTTTTTCTAATTAGCTGAAATATATTTTTAATCTTTTTAAAATTCAAAAGAGGTGTCAGGTAAAATACAGGAGAGCCATTTATATTTGAGCTCCAGAGAGCAATGAATAATATTTTAGTATAAGTATATCCCAAACACTATATGGGATATACTTCCATTTAAAAAAAAAGTATTTGGGGCACCTGGGTGGCTCAGTGGGTTAAGCCGCTGCCTTCGGCTCAGGTCATGATCTCAGAGTCCTGGGATCGAGTCCCGCATCGGGCTCTCTGCTCAGCAGGGAGCCTGCTTCCCCCTCTCTCTGTCTGCCTCTCTGCCTACTTGTGATCTCTCTATCTGTCAAATGAATAAATAAAATATTAAAAAAAAAAAAAGTATTTGCTGCTTGTCTGAAATCCAAGTTTAACTGAGCATCCTGTATTTTAGCTGCAAAATCTGACACAGATGAGTGGTCAAAGACATAATGGACATCCCTAGGGTGCAGGTAGGAAGCAAAAAGGAACCAAAACTGAAGATCTGATTGGCTGACACATAGTGTATGTTTCCCATAGTTTTGTTCCTTTCTCCTTTCCTCTTCTCCTTCTTTCCTTGCTCCTCTTCTAGGCCTTAAAAGAATACCAAAAGGTTGTTGTTCCTGTCCTCAGTGAGCATACAAGTGAAACCTCAAACACAGTTGTGTAAGAAAATAAGGCCAGTGCTAGTGTCAAAGAGGAAGCCAGGAGCAACTTCCTAAGGAAGGAGAGAGCAAGTCTAGTTAAATGCATATTCTTACCTAAGAAGCAAACACCCTTTAAAGGTCTTCAAAAACAGGGGCACCTGGGTGGCTCAGTGGGTTAAGCCTCTGCCTTCAGCTTAGGGCATGATCTTGGGGTCCTGGGATTGAGCCCCGCATCAGGCTCTCTGCTCAGCAGGGAGCCTGCTTCCTCCTCTCTCTGCCTGACTCTCTGCCTACTTGTGATCTCTGTCTGTCAAATGAATAAATAAATAAAATCTTTAAAAATAAATAAATAAATAAATAAATAAATAAAGTCTTTAAAAAAAAGTCTTCAAAAACATAAAGACATGAGATGCAGTGGGATGTTCCTGGGGCTCTTGCACTATTGTCACATTTCTTTTTTTTTTTTTTTTTAAATATTTTATTTATTTATCTGAGAGAGAGAGTGAGAGCGGAGAAGGTCAGAGGGAGAAGCAGACTCCCCATGGAGATGGGAGCCTGATGCGGGACTCGATCCCGGGACTCCGGGACCACGACCTGAGCCGAAGGCAGTTGTCTAACCAACTGAGCCACCCAGGCGCCCTATTGTCACATTTCTTAACATGTACTTTTGAGACGTACCCTTCCATTCCCTCAATTATTTCCTACAGGTACCAGCTCAGTCCCCTGACTTTGGAAGCTGGGCTCAAATCTCCAGTTTCAGCTGGGTCATAAAGGTGGCCACAGTTACTTAACATGACAAAACAACCAGACCAGAGAAATGGGGAAGTCACGCCACCAGCTCAAAGAAGCCATTAGTACTTCTGGGAACATCTGGTGTAAACATGCTCCTTTCACAAACACCAAGCACAAGGCTCATATTTCCCTCTCCTGCAAATCAGATTATAGTAGAGTAGGCAAAATGATCAAACACAGACATATTTATAGATTTTATTTTTGAAATATATACAAGACCAAAATCTTCTATGACCTTCATAGCCCTGGTTATTTTTGCCAAAATAAGATCAGCAGTGATTTCTCTCATTGTCCCTGGGGTATGCCACTCCCGTCATAGTTTAATTTCAAATGCTTTGATATCAGTCCTCCCATTAAGAAGAGGCATATTTTAAAAATCCTTTTCCTAACAATTAAAATGCATGCCCACTATAGGAAAAAAAAAACCTCCAAGTGCCCCTCACCCCCATTAGGTTGGCTACTATAAAAACAACAACAACAACAGCAACAAAGATACCAAGTGTTGTTTAGGACGCAGAGAACTGGAACCCTTATGCACTGGTGGGTAGCAATGTCAAATGGTCCAACCACTGCAGAATGCAATATGGCATTTCCACAAAAAAATTAAAAATAGAATTACCACATGACCCAGTAATTCCATTCTGGATATATGCCCCAAAGAACTGAAACAGGATCTTGAAGAGCTATCTGTACACCCATGTTCACAGCAGCATTATCCACAAGAGCCAAGAGATGAAAGCAGGCCAAGTGTCCACCGGCAGATGAATGGATAAGCCAAAGGTGGTGCATACCTATAATGGAGTATTATTCAGCCTTAAAGTAAAGGAAATTCTGAACTATACTACAACATGGATGAACCCTTAGGACATTATACTAAGTGCAATAAGCCACTCAAAAAAAAACCAAGTACTGTATGATTCCACTTACATGAGGTACCAAGAGTAGTTAAATTATAGAGAGAGGAAAGAGAACGGCAGTTGCCAGGGACTGGTGAGGGAAGGGGTAATGGAGAGGCACCGTGTTTAATGGGCACAGAATTTCAGTTCTGCGAGGTGAAAAGAATTCTGGAGATTGGTCACACAACCATGTGAATATACATAACACTACTAAGCTGTATACTTTAAAAAAAGGTTAAGACAGTAAAATGCACATTGTGTATATTTTAACACAATTAAAACAAAATATACAATAAAAATGTTTAAGGATAAATGCAGGAATGTTTCATGATATATTCTTTCTCTCATTAGTTTTTAGGTTCCATTTCTCTCTTTTTAAATCTCTTTTTAAGGGCACCTGGGTGGCTCAGTGGGTTAAGTCTCTGCCTTTGGCTCAGGTAGTGATCTCAGGGTCCTGGGATGGAGCCCTGCATCGGGCTCTCTGCTCAGCAGGGAGCCTGCTTCCCCTCTCTCTCTGCCTGCCTCTCTGCCTACTTGTGATCTCTCTCTCTGTGTCAAATAAACAAATAAAATCTTTAAAAAAAATAAATCTCTTTTTAAAATATAAATTCTGTCTCCCCAACATAATTCTAATTTCCACAAGATCATGGGCTGGGTCCCATGATTTAGATACACAAGTAGACATAATAATCTTCAGTAGTTGACTGAAATAAAATTAACATAATAATGTTTTGGTTAATCTTCTTTTGAGTCTCAAACATTAATACTCTCTGCTTGAGCTGAGCATGATCAGCAGGAAAAGGAGAATCTCTACCCTGTAGAAACATCTATTCTAAAAGACAGAAAAGCCTAACAATAGGAACTCTATTTAATTCTCTTAATTAAGCACCCAGAGGGCTACTGGCACTTATTAATCTCCTTACCTTTGAGGCTTTTGAGGGCTGAATGATTTAGTATCTAGGTACTCTACACCTTTGCTCCCAACAGCCTCCCCCTCATACAAATCACCTGCTTTTGTTAAACTGGACTATCCATTGTTTAAACTTGCAACACACATTTTGCTTCTGAACCTTTATTCACACTCTTTATTTCACCTGCTTAGTGTTCTGTGTTGACCCAGCAACACTCACAACTGACCCTCTGCAGGAAGTGATTCCTCATGAATAGCCTTTGGAGATTGCCATTTTTGTTTGCTATGTGCAACCATCTGTAATTCTCATTTGCTGGGATTTTTTAAAAGTCTATTATTCATCTATCCTCCTTTCTCAGTGAGACCTAGTCACCAGTTCTAAACTGTAGACCTGCCTGTCCCCTTGACATTTCCACTTGAATATCTCAGAGTTACACCAATATCAAAATACCCCCCAAACAACTCAAGACTATCTCACAATCAGAACCTTTTCCAGTTTTCATAGTCTTGATGAATGGCCCCTATCACCCAAGCCAGAGATCTAGGAGTTATCTTAATCACCTACTTTTCTCCCATCCTCAGTAGGGACCTATCATGGAATTCTGTTAATGTTATTTCTCAAATATCTCTGTATTCACCAGCATCTTTCTTCAGCATCTTGCTGTCTCTACCACTGACCTAGACTAGCACTGTTTTAATAGGTTTTATTGTTGTTTAGGTATGTATGGTAAGGCCAACGAGATCAGGAGACAATGCCATTGAAAAGACAGGTTATTCTACTCACAATTCTGAAAGGAGCGAGTACACCTCACAACACAGAGAGCCACCCAGGGAATCACTGGGGTCTGTGATGGGGTAGAGGGGCAGGGAGGAACTGTGGGCAAGTCTTTATTGAGATTTTTATGAGAAGAAATGGGCAAAGCTGCTTGGCTGGTATCTGTCTCTGGAGTGGTAAGAGCAGGTGAATCGTGGCCCAGAGCGTGAGAGCCCAATAAAGAAGGTGGTTGGTGGGCGCTTGGATGGCTCAGTTGGTTAAAGCAACTGCCTTCGGCTCAGGTCATGATCCTGAAGTCACAGGATCAAGTCCTGAATTGGGTTCCCTGCTCAGCGGGGAGTCTGCTTCTCCTTCTGACTTTCTGCCCTCTCATGTTCTCTCTCTCATTCTCTCTCTCACATAAATAAAATCTTAAAAAAAAAGAAGAAGAAGAAGAAGAAGGTGGTTGGTGATGAAGACTTAATCAGCTTTTCCAGAAGAGGAAAAGCTTGGCCTCCAGCCAAGACTTCAAAACAGGGGCAAAACAGCATTTAAACAACTATGTTACAAGCATCTCCCCCCTACTGTTGACTTCAGTAGCTTCCCACAGGTCTCCATCAGTCACTCTCATCCACCCCTAACTCCTTCTCTCTCTCCTCTAGAAGCCTTCAGTTTTCCTATTTCCTTAGAATAAAGACCAAGGTCACTAACATGGTTTGTGAGCCCCTGAATACTCTGGTCCCTGCTTACTTCCCGGGCACAGTTGCATCTTGTTTCCTGTAACCATATACTCAGTTCTTGTCTCCTTGTATAAATAATTTGCCATTTGCTCCACAAAAAGGTACTTCCTGCTGAGAAGACACCAGTTGCAAGAACTCGATAAACATCTTAAAACCATTTATAGGATTTATTTTTATTTGGCAAATTACATAAATGTTATTTAACATTCATTAATCAGATGTTGCTATCCATTATACATACTTATCTCCATCATTAATATAAACCCTGAAGTTAAAATGGCTGAATTTATTGCCCTATAAAGGGTATGTTTCAGGTAGGCATGTTAAATTTGGTTGCTGAATCTTGCAATGAAAATATTCTCTTCAGAAAATCCTTGTTTCTAGGAACTTTATGAGCTAATATAGCCACAAATTTTGCTTTAGAATGTGCCTGACAATTCCATCAGTCTCATAAACATCTTCAGGATCTAATGGTAACATGTTTAAAACACACTTAAAAAATCATTTCAGGATAAAATGTTTTCCTAAAGCATTTAGATTGCAGAAATAGGATATGAGAATGTGTTTTAATTTCTTTTTTTAATGATGCATTATCATTTTAAATAAAAAATGTCTTTGAGGTAGCAAGTAAGTTTATTTGATCCTTGGATTTGTCATGATTTCCCTAACCTGAAATTTTTTGCTCATTTTACTTGGAGGCACAATCAGACATAAGAGCTGCATCATATACAGTTTTCAAAGGCCCTGATGCCAACATCATATTAAATCAGTATTAATGGGATTTGTGGAAAGATATATGAACCCTAGTTGAAGCAAAGTTCTTTTGTAAACCTTAAATTAGTTCTTTTATCTCTAAATCTTTAATCCTTTCTCCTTCTCCTTGCCTCTCCCTTCCTCCCTCCCTCCGTCCCTCCTTCCTTCCCTTACTCCATTTCTCTCTCTCTCCACACTCCCCTCAATCCTCCCCTCTCTCCTAATATGACTCTATTGTTCCAGCTGGTCAGTCATTAGTTGTTCAGCGAGAACCTACTGAGCACCTTCTATATGATGGACACTGTACCAGGCCTTAAGGATGAAACAGCGAACAAGACAGAAAAGACAGAAAGTAGTCCTGTTGTTGGGAAGCTCACAGTCCAAAAAAGTGCCCAACTGTCAAGCAATCACAACCGGACATGGAGGACACTGTGGTAGGTCAGGGTAAGCTGCTATAAAAGCATGTGGGAAAAAGCATAACCTGAACCCAGGGATCACAGAAGGCTTTCTGGAAGAAGTGACATGTAAACTATAGCAAAAAAAAAAAAAAAAAAAAAAAAGGAGGGTGAAATTTCAGTTCAAATGGGAAGACTGAAACAGACAGATTGAAAGTCTAACTATAAGGACTCTGGCTATGCCCAGTTCCTACACTAACCTCAGTCACACCAAGGAAGTCACCTCCACTTCCCAGGCCTCCCCCCAAATCTATGAAAGAGGGGATGGCCCTTGGTAAACTCTGTCCAGGCCAAGATTCTCATGTTCAGTCTCTGAGTCTTCCTAGTCTGGGTCTTCATTATCTCCTGTCTCTTGCCTGCTTGGTTCCCCTCAACTCCAACCCATCATGCACACTGCTGCCACATCTGTCTTCTGAAAGCACTGCTTTATGCCAGCTCTCTGCCTCCAGGATATTTAGTGGCCCTCAAATAACATCCCATCTCACCTCTGTTACCAGTCCTACATCATCTCCCCAGGATGAGCCCTCCACCATGAACAGGCAACAACGCACAGCCAGCAATGGGGTTGCTCACGGCACCTTCCTGCTAAGGAGCCCCTGGTCTCTTCTCCCCTCTGTTCATTTCATACACATCCTGGGAAGCTCGCCCCACATACCTTCTCTGTGAAACCTGCCCAGGTTACTCCATCCTGCATTGACTCCATTCTCTCAGAACAGTTACCATGCCACTTATTTTGAAATCTCTTTTTCATTATCCAACACTATAATCTGTGTTATTTCTCTTTCCCTGATGATACTGAAAATTTCTTTTAGCTCTTAAATCCTTTCATTCACCTCCCCTCCTTACCACCTTTCGTGGTCATGTTAATAAGCCCAGACTGCATACAGAACTGAATGAAAATAAAAGGCCTAAATTTTTACCTACTTCCTAAAAGCCATGTGCACTGGTCCTAGAATAAGAAACAGAACATTCGTACCTCTTCAATCTACCTCGCTTCTCCTTTTCAAGGACCAGCCACTTTCAGCTAGTAGACACAGTCCAGTGTGGGGAGCACTGGGCTAGAAGCCCAGAAATTCCAAGTTCAATTTCTGGCTCAGCTGGTCTCCAGCTGGCTAACTCTGACTGAGTTTTCCCGTCTCTCTGTGCCACAGTTTTCTGACCTACAGAGTGAAGGACATTGGTCCAGGTAATACTGAAAGTCCCTCATCAGTCTCAGCCTCATGGAGACACTGAGACTTTACCGCAGGACACACAGTCAAGCAGAGGAGTACCTCGGTAACCAGGGAGACACCCGTCAGTGTGAGGGAGTCTGAGAAAAGAGAGGAGATGAATTATATTACAAATTCAACAGACAAAAAGAATTTGTAAAACCATTTTTGTGGATGAGGTAACAGCCCATCCTTTGAGCACATCATCTCTCCAGGGAGTTAGCTAACAACACCGATCGATCGAGATCAATCGTGAGCAGTTCACACTTTCATTCTTTCTTCAGGCCTTGCTTCCAAACACAGACCTGCGTTCTTCACGTGGCTGCACAGTTTTCATCTTGGAAACAGCTCCTTGGAACAGCTCCTGATTCACAGTTAGAACGGCCCTCTGTCGAAGGATGAAACTGTGTTACAAGAATTAGGAAGCTACCACCCTACTGGATTTGCAGGTTGCAAAGGTTTTATGTTGTTTTTTTTTTTTATTTGTTTGTTTGGTTTCGTTTTAATACTCCCTAAGAATGGATTTCAAACTTTGCATCTTAGAATCACAGAGCTGGATGCAATATTGACCTGGAGCAGGAAGATGAGGCAACGAAAATGAATGCAGCATTTTCAGTGACACTACAGACTCTTCCTGGGAACACCTAGATGTGGCTCTTGGATGCGTAGGACACCAGGAACACTCCTGCAAGAGTTAATGCAGAGAGGGAATAACAGCTGAAGAAATTCAGAGCCCATTTCCTAAAAGTACATCTTTCTTTCTATTTTTTTTTAAGATTTATTTATTTCACACAGAAAGAGAGAGACACAGCGAGAGAGGGAACACAAGGGGGAGTGGGAAAGGGAGAAGCAGGCTCCCCACTGAGTAGGGAGCCTGATGTGGGGCTTGATCCCAGGACCCCAGGATCATGACCTGAACTGAAGGCTTAACAACTGAGCTACCCAGGTGCCCCTTTCTGATACAAAAATTATTTAGATATATTTATTTATTATTTCCAGATAAGTAGGACCCAGCAGGTAACCATATTCCTTCCTTCCTTTCTTCCTTCGCCTCTTCTTTCCCTTTCTTTCTTCCTTATTTTTGTTTAGTACTCTTTTTATTAATGAAGAAAGGGAAACGTGACCTCTCCCTTGGTGGTGTCTCTCCTTTTGCACTTATTTTGCGTTTTAATTCCTCTCCCTGGCTTATTTAACATCTCTGAGCCTTGATTTATTCAGTAATTAATAATGGAGGCAAGGTATCGAGCATGATCGGATCTTTTATTGATTTATTTATTCATACTGACCTCATTCCAAAAGCAATTTGAGGCAAATACTTGGCAAATAGTAGGTGCTGAATAAATGTTAGTTTTCTTCTCTTCTTTCTTCTCTTTAAATTACCCTTGGTTTTCTTGAGAGGGAAGGATTAACTGAAAATCAAGAGGAATTTAGACATAGAAGCTACCGGTGGAAAATATTAGTAAGTGGTACAGCTAAACTTCTAAAAAAGGTCCCGCATCTGAAAGAATGACTTTCTTTCACGAGACATAGGACACCTAGAAGTGGAAACAGGAGGCTGTCCACAAAAAGCAGGGACACAGGCACCTGCCTCTGTCTATAATAAAAGAAATTGTAAGCAGGAGAATATTTTTGTGGCTAGAGCAGATGTCCATCTGAGGACTCAGCTGCCCAAAGCCAAAATACAGGGTTTTATTATAATGACATACGGAATTTATATAACCGTTTCACACTGCAAGCAATTACCAAATCTTCTTCGTGCAGGCTTCACGGGCACCCTGTAAAAGCTTCCTAGCTGAGCCTTTCCAGAAGCGAACACAATGCACTAGGAATAAAAAGCTGACGCTGAAGTATGTATGCTTGGGCACACCATCTTCACTTCTCTGGACTCAGCTTCTCCATCTGTAAAATGGGCTGATGTAAGTTCCCCTTTAGTTCCCAAGTCCCGCGATTCTACCTTCCTAGCCATGGAAAGCGTGCAATTTCACCAAGCCTCTGACAGGACTCAGCCGAGCAAGGTCTTGGATGCTCGGTTCTCTGAAACTTCCTCTCTTTGTAAAATCTTTCATATTAAACGAGTAACGTGTTAAAAGATGGAGCACTTCTCCAATGCCACATCACTTGCGATTTTTAGGTTAACTCCGTCTTCACAGATGCATACATACTTGTAAAATTCTATCAAAAGCAGATCGACCTGTCAGGCCCGTTCACACTATTTACAATTCAGACTTTGCCATGATGAGTATCCCTTTTCCTCATCACATCATTATGCATTAAAGTCATAATCTAAAAATAGAGGGTATACAGTTTCAAATAAGAATTCAATTTGCATTTCAAGTCTTCCATAAATAGAGCCAGTAAATTCAGAAAAGAAGGCCTGGGTCAAGACCGTGAGAAGGGCTGTCTATACCAACACAAGCCCTTTCTCCCATTTTTGGACACCGTCTTGTACCTACTTCAGTCATGAAAATTATACGTCACGTGAGCCATGCCAGGGAATTTTCTTTCCGAAAATGATTTGATGCCTTCCCCAAATGGCATATGGTTTGCCTTAAATCAGTAAGGTTGGCTCTCTGATCAACAAGCAGCCCTCCCAAGGAGTTAAATTTGAGGTCAAATAAAAAGAAACGTCAGGTAGGATGAGCTCATAGCAGAAAGCAATCTTTTAGTGCCCCCTGAGTTCAGTTACGACTTTTAATCACCCCAAACAATAAACAAATTTTAAAAAGGCTTATCCCCACAGATAAACGTCACATAGTATATATGCCACATTATATCCATTAAGATAAACTTGGGCATTGTTCCAGGTCAGTATAAGTTGACATAAATCTTATAAATCTATATTTTGATAAATAAAATGTATTTCCCAAATACCAATTAAATAGAGATATCAGCTCTAATGATTTTGAAACATTTACTTGCTTTATTATTAATGGGAAATCTGGGCCAATTCCCATGTATTTCAGCTAATGCCAAAAGATATAAAATGATTCCATTTATAATTCAAAGCCTGGAGTCATTGCAAGTAAAACAGTTTTTTACTGTTAAATATTGCAAATCATTAGCGCTATCAGCATATACGTCTTTGGAGAATAGACTCCTATCCTAACACAGACGAACCTCCATTTACTGCAAGCGTGCGAGTAAGAAAAACATGCTAGGCTAGCAGAATGTGTCTTGACCCTCCCAGGCTACCGCTCTCCTTGTTAAAGTTTCCCTTGATATACATATGAAAAGTAACAGACAACTGAGATGCCATTAGCTCAGAGCTCACCTCTCATGGATCAAATGGGGGGCTTTTTCCTCCAGTTGGGAGAATTCTCAAGACACCAGGAGAGAGGTCTTTATATGAGTAACAGGAAAAGGAGATAGTCAATCTTGTAGTTGCTGCGAAGCTCACGTACTTTGAAGAGACTCAAATTCTTCTGTAAATAGCCCCCAATCTTTCTTATGGGAGACAAGTTGTGGTTTTTTTTTCTTTTTTCTTGAGACTTTATCATTACCTGTCAGTAGCCAGAGATGTCTTTGATGTTTGGCTTCACTCCTAGACCACAGAGAGAAGTTGTCCCCAAAATGAATTATAGAGTGGCGGGCAGAATGTTGGACTGAAGTTTATTTTTGAAATTTATCTTTTTTTCTCCTTATGTAATCAAAAGCTCAAGTATCTGGGGGAGCCACTCTAACAACCCTGCTCTTAAGTAATAATTAAGAGCTGCGGTCATACAGAAGTTCTATGTCTTTATAAATGTCAGTCTGATTCTGACAGATCTGAGCTTCTTTCTGCAGTTCTAACATCACACCTACGGAGAAACACAATTTTCAAATGCCTTTCTGCCTAGAGGCATCTATAAATCAGGGACCCAAGTTAAAACCCAAATCACATGTGTCCCTCTCACTGATGCTCAAGCCAACAGTTACAGACACAGGTTCTAGAAGCAGAACTCCACCCAGATTCCTGAGAGCAAGCGGAATCCAAGGCCCATGGGAAGACTATGTAACCGTGGCTGGATTACCTCCATTCCGCAAGAGTATCAGTTGAGAATTCATGAATACGATTGATTCCTGTCATTAGAGTGGTTTTTTTAACACACATACAAATTCATCTTTTATTTTCCCTAAGTAGATACTAAAAATAGATTCTGTTTTTGGTTCACAAAGTCACTAAAATACTGTAGCTCTATTAGGATTAATAATGATGAGTCTTTTTACTCCATTGGGGTTGACTGGCATAGAGGGAAAAATAAGGTGAGAGAGAGATAATCCATGAAGCCAAGATTTATTGAGCACTTGCTGTATGTTGGATATTGTGCACTGAAATATAAATATGAATAAGGTCCAAGTTGCACCCTTCATGTGCCAGCTTATGAGGGAACAGTCAGATACACAGATTGGATTAAAATGGAAAAAATGCATATAAACTGCCAAAACTGAACCAGGAAGAAATAGAAAACCTGAATAGGCCCATAACCAGTAAGGAGATTGAAACAGTCATCAAAAATCTCCAAACAAACAAAAGCCCAGGGCCAGATGGCTTCCCAGGGGAATTCTACCAAACATTTAAAGAAGATTTAATTCCTATTCTCCTGAAACTGTTCCAAAAAATAGAAATGGAAGGAAAACTTCCAAACTCATTTTATGAGGCCAGCATCA
>RCUC01142415.1:0-73120 GCA_003697995.1 Taxidea taxus jeffersonii
CCTGGTACATTTGATGTCTTGTTGAATCAAGGCAGGTGAAGAGGTTGGGGGTGTCATTTCTCTTTACTGGGGCATTCTCCCTCCCAGTACAGTCAGCTTCTCACAGCCTCAGATGGATCCTCTTCAGTCCTCTCAGATGTCCTCTCTGGCACCTTCAGATCCCTGTGAGCCTCCCAGCTCAGATCCTCTTTCACTGCCCAAGTGTATGCACTGCCAGCCCCAGGGCAGAGGAATCTGGGCCGGGAAACTCCCTCTGGAGCCGCCAACCTGGTTTTTTCCTCCTGGGAGTCCCAAGTGCTGGACAGCAGCGCTCTCTGCTGGCACATCCTGATAAGACACACATAGCTGGTGTCAAGGTGGCCCAGAATTTCCTACTTTTTGGTTACTGCCTACAATGGAAGTTATCTGTACTCTCCAGAAGACAGGAAGGGAAACTGAGGGCTGGAGTTGCCCACGGGGTCCAGAAAGGCAGCAGCAGCACCACAAGCAGAGCCCAGGCTGCCTAGTCTCCCAGTGGCTGCTTTGCCCCTTCCCAGCCCTTCCCAGCCCTTCCCAGCCCTGCAACTCTGTTTCTGACTTGGAGTCAAATTGAATTAATGCCGGACCAAATACAGTCTGAACATGCTTTGAATAGACTTTCTCAAACAACTGTCAATAATGAAGGGAATGTCGCCCCAAGTGAGAAGCTTGAACAACACCTTAAAAACCACCATATGCTCTTTCCCTTTCCATTAGAGTTGGAAGGAACCAGAGACCTCCCACTGTCTGAGACCAGTACAGGATGGATGCAGCAGGTACAAATGCCCAAAGAAAAATACAACATACACATGTGTTTCCACTTAATTCATTTGCATTCAGCAATCAGGAATTCCTGTTCATCTGTTCCATGGCCAAGGCTTAGGATGCAGTGGCGGTGGGTGATTCAGAAGAGCCCTTTGCTCTGAGGCCTCCTGGGCGTTGCACGAGGACTGACCAACATGGTAAGGGGTAGAATGAGAAACAGGGATGCCTCAAGAGGGAAAAGGACTTGACCTTGGCCCAGGGGCCTGGAGAGCCCTCTGTGAAGAGGATGTTTCACCTTAGGCCTGAAGGAAGTGGAAACTCTCCTCCAGAAAAGCAAGAAGAGGGAGCCACAAGCAGGAGTGGTTAAGGCAAAGGTCTTGAGGTGGAAAAACATCTGGTAGCTTTGAGGGCCTGAAGGAAGCTAGGCTTCTGTGACATACCAAGAAAGGACCAGAGCCTCTTCTGCTCTGCCTTCTATCTGGACCCCCTCTGAGGCTGTCCGCAGTCATCAGGACTTTCAGAATTCTGCTCCACAGTCTTTCCTTTTCTACAGCCCACTGAATGGTGACTGGCCACCAGGCCTGTGCCAGGCCCTGCAGGTTTACAGAATAAGGCACTGCCCTGTTCTCAGGAAGACAGACTAACTTTTAGAGTGTGGCAGCTGTGGTATGGATAGGCCCGAGATATTCTGGAAATACACTTGAGAGAGAGTGGATCCAGTGTGGAGCGTGGTGGTGAGTACTTCACGGAAGGTGTGACAGGAGAAGGTGGGGGCTGAGCTGAGTCTCAAAGGGATCAGGTAGAGGGGTTAGCCAGAGAAGCTGAGGGGAGGGCATTCGCAGGAAGGGAACACGCGTGCACAGTCATATGTGAAAAGCAGGTGGGGTTTGGAGGACACGTTGCTCAGCTTGGCGGCAGGCGGGGGGCTGGTAGGAAGTAGGGGAGCCTGCAGGGAGATGGTAGGAAGTAAGAAGTGGAAAGGCTGCCAGACCCAGGCCCACATGCCGAGCTGGGGTGTTGGAGCTATGCTCAAGGTCATGGGAAGTCATTGGAGTTCCCTCAACAGAGAGGGCCAGAGCAGATGCAAGTTTTCAGAAACTCACTGTGGCAGCAGTGGGAGGCTAGACAGGAGACGGGGCAGAGGGCCTCTGTCACCCTCATCTAGGCAGGCAGTGGTACAGGCCTGGGCTCAGCCACATAGGGAGAGGTCAGAAAGAGCTGAACGTTAGGGCCAAGGCGGAGATGGCTGTTGGGAAGAGGCCTTGGGCAGAGAAAGGAATCAGACAACACCCAGGGTCTGGCTTGGGTGACTGGCTGGATGAGAAAAGAGGAATACTTGGGGAGTTACATAGCTCATCAAGGGACATGTCACATTAGAGATGATGTGGGGCCACCCAGGTAGAGGTGTTGGGTAAAGAAAGATGTGAGGTCTGAGTGGGAGATGAGATGTGGGGCTTGTGAGTGGAGAGATGCGGACATGGTTGGGCCAGGGTGTTGATGAGGGTCCTGAGGACCTCATGGAGGTCCACAGGAGGGTAGAAGCACCAAGGAGGGAGAGCGGAACAGCAGAGAAGGGGAGAGTAGCTGAGTGGGGCTGGGCTTCCAGAAGGGAAGAGAGCAGGAGGCAGGGTCGCAGCCACAGGCCATGAGGCAGGAGCAGCTGGCTCAGGACTGTGTGGCTCAGGCCTGGCAGATGCAGGGGTCAGGGGGTGGGAGGGGAGGGCTTGGCCAAGAGAACTTTGAGGAGGCAGAGGCATGAGGCTGGATAGACTGGATGTAGCCCAGAGACTCAAGACCTGGAGGCTTCCCTGACAGCTGCCTGGCACACAGCTCCCTCCCCAGGGCTCTCACCTTTGCCTCCCTGTGAGCAACTCAGACTGCCTCCTCTCTGACAGCTCCCAAGAGTGGAGACTGGCCCATAGTAGGTGCTCAGGAAAGTCATCACCTGAAAAGGCCAACGAGAGGTGGGAAGTGGGCCGCTGGTTGTCAGGTGTTAGCAGCACATCCCACGTGCATACCCCACAGCAGCGGGAAACTCTCCAGGAGGGTACCTCTTGGGAAGAGTTGAGGGAGAAAGGAAATGGGGACTTCTCTGGCCCTGGCAACCCAGGGAGCTGATCTCTCTGTGCCTCAGTTTCCAAACCCGCTCTCTTGCAAGGGTAGAATATAAATGTGCCTGGCAGCATTCCAAATGCTCCCAAGCAGGGAAGTCGGGAGTCAGCCGCAGATCAGACCCACTACTCAGAGTGAGCCTTCTGCCAGGTCCCCCAGCCTAGTGGTCTGGGATGCTCCAGGCCGGCTCCGTGACTGTCATTGGACCTGGGTCCTCCCCCAGCCTGTCGGGTGATGTGCCTCATGGGCGGATTTGTGGCTCTCATCTGGGAATGGAGCACAGTGGTTGATTCTGGAAAGGAGCCCACTCCTTCCATTCTGCTGCACTCATTAGCAGTTTAAGCAGTAGCTCTCAGAGCCACTGCCTGCCAACTCAGGACCTTCCAGTTACTGCTGACACGGGACTGAGGAATGACAATAGGCCTGGTGGTCCTCCAAGACAGTGGGCCTTTCCACCTGTTGACTTGTTCAGTGATGAACTCACAGAAGGGCCTGTCTTGGGAGACCATTCATGTCTTGGAACTGTCCTGGCACTAGCTCAGGCCTGGTAGGTAGGGCACAGCTTGGGGGTCAGTGTTCATGGTGGACCCTGACTCCTCAGCAGGCTTCTTGGCCCTTATCAGCAAGCCTCAGTGGCCAGACTTTGTCTTGCTTTGGAAGAAGGAGGCCTGGGTGATTATTGCGTGACGGCCTGGAGGAGGTGACATAGACGTGCCAGCGGGAGAAGAGCAGACCCAGCAGAGACCCCTTCTAGGCCATACCCTCACCATGAGGGGTGCCAGAGCTGGTGTCCTGCTGGAAACCAGCATCAAATCACCTTCCTTCTTGGAAGGAGGTCAGGGAACTCCCACTGCACCAAAAGCACCTCCACATAGCCAGGCCACGTGCCCCAGTGAGCATGGATCTCCAGCTGGGTTCTGGCTGGGTGCAGAGCCTACCTGCAGAGGGGATATTTGAGGAACAGAGGAAAACCTCTCAGCCTTCCTGGGTGGCCCAGAGCAGACAGTGTAGGCTGAGCCTGGATCTGAGGGGAGCTAGGCCCCTGGGAAGCTGTATCTGAAAATTTGACACGACCCTGAATGTCCAGGTGCTTGCTTGCTTGGGTGCTGCGTGGGACATGATTGAGAAGGAAGTAAGCATCAGCTCCCGGGGCTGGGAGATGGAAGAGAAAGCCCACGGCTGATTGGAATCAGTGCTGCCAGAGCTGTGTCAGGTGAACACAGGGTTCCACCGGGAGAGTAATCAGCAGGGGACGTATATATATTATGTTAAGTGTGGGATCTAGCCAGGCAAGTCTGAAATCTGGAGCACAGGCTGGAAAGCTGGAGATATTCAGGCAGGAGCTGACACTGCATTCCACAGGCAAAATTTCTTTTTCCTCAAGGAAGCCTCCATTTTGCTCTTTAAAAAAATTTTTTAATGAAAAAAATTAATTTTAACTTTTTTGAGAGAGAGGGAGAGAGTGCATAAGTGAGAGAACACAAGCAAGGAGTTCCAGCAGAGTGACAGGGAGAGGCAGGCTCCCCACTGAGTATGGAGTATGATGTGGGGTTCGATCTTAGGACCCTGGGATCATGGCCTGAGCCAAAGGCAGTGGCTTAACCGACCGAGCCATCCAGGCGTCGCTAATTTTATTTTATTTATTTATTTAAAAAATTTTTTAAAAAATAATCTCTACACCCAACAGGGGCTCAAACTCCAGACCCAAGATCAAGAGTCGCATGCTCTTCCCACTGAGCCAGGCAGGTGCCTCTCCATTTTGCACTTTAAGGCCTTTCAGCGGATTGGGTGGGACCCACTCAGATTATCAGGGATAGGCTCCCATACTTAAAGTCACCTGGTTTTGGATGTTAACAGGGCCATGGGCACAGACTCTGACCTGAAGACATCCAGATAGCAATATTTATTTTGAGCTGTCTTGAGCCCAACTTTGGGCTAGGTGCTTTCCACACACTCTTTATTCTTGAATAGATAGGGTTCTGCAGCCTGGGACTAGCCAGAAGGATGTGGAGGGTGTGGCCGAGGAAAAATTCTTGACCTCCAAAAAGGGCCTGCAAAATTGTGTCCTGTGTCTTTCACAGTGGAACTGTCTTCTAGCTTTCAATCAGCTCCTCAGAAAACTAAGGACTTGGGGCTAAGCTGCTCCCTGTGCAGTCAGAAGTCCTCCAGCACTCTTTTAAATGATCTTATTACCTCCTGCTGTTTGTGATCACGTCCTTCTAGACTTGGGATAAAGCCTCCCTTTCCACCTCTAATGAATTTTGCAAAACTGTCCCTGAATCTCTTGCAGTGTCTCGGGGGAAGTGTGAACAAGGCAGGGCCGGCATCTTCGCCTCGGGCGTGGAGGGTGTGAGGTGGCCCGGCGTGGGCGATGGAGAAGGGGATGCTGAGGGAATGCCACGCGCCGGGCCCCAGTGTCCGGGAGCGGCGAGGTGCGGCGCCTTTAAGGTCCGCTGGGGGCGTGCTAGCCGCGGCGGCGGGCGCTTGGAGAGGTGAGCGCGGCGGCTGACCCGCCGTGCGGCACGGAGTCAGGGCTAGCGGGAGGTCCTGGGGCGCCCTCCAGTCTCCCACCTTCTCCCCAGACGCGCGGGCCGGCGGGCCATGCTCCGCTGACTCTGACTGGGCACCCACAGGGCTCCGGGGGCGCGAGGCGCCGCGGCTTCGGCCATGGGCAGCTTCCAGCTGGAGGACTTCGCGGCGGGCTGGATCGGAGGTGAGCCCCAACCTGGATGGGAGGGAGCCTCCGGGAGGTGAGTGTGCTTGCGGGATACGTCCGGGCCAGAGAGAAAAAGAGAGACCCGGCCACATTTACAGACCATGCCGTGATACGTGTGAGCGCCCCGCACCCTTGCGCCTTCACCGCGCGCACACCGTGCTCGCCGCCTGCTGCCGGAGCGCTCCATCGCCCCGCGCCTACTGGCCTCGCTGTCCCTCGCCTGCTGTCCCTCGCCCGCTGCCCCGCCAGCGTCGCAGGTTCCCCCTGAGCTGCGGCTTTGCCACAAAGTGAGGATCCGGAGGACTGTCTCCGGTAACTATTAAACCCGCCGTCGAAGCCGACAGCCAATGGAGTGCCCAGGCGCGCACACACCCCTTGGAGACCGGGTGTGCTCCTGAGTTTGAGGACACAGCGGCAAGAACTTCTGGGTGAGGGTGGTGGTTGTCCCGGGCGCGGAATGGGGAGCCCGGCTTCGCGATCAGGCCGGCCCCAGAGGGCGCCTTGGCTGAAGGGTGCGGGGCGCAGAGCTGGGAGCCCAGCGCCTGGCTGCAGGTGCCCATTGCCTTCCTGTTTTCAGCTTTTATCCCCTGACTGTCCGGTTTCTCCTCCCGTCCCTCTTGGAGCCATTTTTCTCATGGAGCCGCTCCTGGAGCCGGTGTCTGCTGGGCCTGGGATGGGTTTGCTCGGGCAAGAGTTGCATGCATTTCCTCCCTTCTCTGGTCGTCTCTTAACAGTAGGTTTATTTCTCTACTTTTATCAGCTACTGATGGGGCCTGGGGAGGGGATGAGAAGCACTAGCACTTACTGTAGAATGTTATCTTTCTTTTGGCCCCATCTAAGAGGATCCTCAGAAAAAGGATGTTGGCAATTGCAACCTCTGCCCAAAGTCAAAAGCAAAAACAAAACCAAAAACCTGAGGTGCTGAGACAGAGACTATAATTAGTGTGTTTGTGCCGCACCAAGTCTTCTGGAAATGAGGACCAGGAGATTTATAGGAAAATGAAAATGAAACAGATAAAAAGAACAACAGACCAGATAACATTCCAGGATCCCTTTCTGATGGTTCCTCCTGCCTTTGTCCCCCCAGCAGGTGGCTGCAGGGCCCCTGCTTCTGGCTTTCATGAGCACAGGCGGTCTCTTCCACCATAAGCAATTCTTCTGTACAGGCTTTCTAGACCTTCCTCTTCTAACCTTACCATGGGGTCAGGGGTGCTACCCAGGGGCCCACTGGCCCTATTCAGGCCCTCTTTGGACAACTGTCAGCTATTCTGGGGGAGAGCCGTCCCTACTTAAGGCTGTCCCCTTACATAGCCAGACCAACTTTCAGAAGGACTGTCCCTGGCTGGATTTGAGGGTAAGGCTGTCCAGGTAGCTCCAGGTCTCTGATGATCATGGGACCCTCCCCAAGTCACACAATAAATACTGGATTGTCCTTTACTCTGTGAGTTGATGTTATCATTTTGTTGTTGTCTTTTGATTTGGGGGGTTTTCTTCCCTAGAGTGAGAATGAGGGTCATATGCTAAGTCAGTAGCAGGTGCTATTGAAGTGCCACAGGTAATTTTAAAATGACTTCCCTGAGGTTATTTTGTGCATCAATTTTGTATACAATTTGGTGATTTTTAGCAACCTTGCCAGTGGTGCAACCATTACCATAAATTCGTTCTAGCATATTTTCTTCCCCAGTAAGATCCTTCATGCCCATTCACAGTTAAATTCCATGCCCTCCTTCTCCCTCTGGGCAACTTTCTGAATCTACTTTCTGGCTGGATAAATTAGCCTTTTGTTGGCATTTTATGCAAAGTGAATCAGACAGTATATGGTCTCATGTCTGTTGGTGCATATTTCTTTGTAGCCCCAGTGAATTAGCTACCATTATTATATCCTCATGTTACTGACAAGGGAATAGGTGCACAGAGACATTCAGTGACTTGCCCAAGGCTGTGCATCTAGCTGGAGCCCTGGAATTCCAACCTACACAGCCTGGTACCAGAGCCATCCTAACCCCTGTACTCATCTCTAGCTGTTTTCTTTCTTAATGAACTTGCAGGATAAAATTCCACCATGACATCCTTTACATTTTGTTGGAAGTTTTACTGGTCTGTGAGGCCCTCAGGTCTGGAAACCACTGATGTGATGGTCCCATTTCTGATCTTTGCATTCCCTACTTTCAGATGCATAGGCTAATGAATGACCAGGGAGATACATGTCCTAGGTGGGCTCGGAGGCTGCTTTCCTGGGCTAAGGGATGCCCATAGTGAAGCAACTAGAATCTGGAGACCAGAAGTCCTTTCTTCCCTGCTGGGAGGGGCTCCTATAGAATGAATACTCCAGTTTCCTTCTGCCTCTCACCTTCCTGCCTCCACCCACTTCTGTGGGAGGGAGGGACTGAGAAGAGTCTGGAGGTTCTAGACAGAGCACATGTCTGTTCTGGGGTTAGCTTGTTCCTCTGCCCCTCTACCTGTCTCATATTCCAGGACTGCCTTACCTGGTTAAATCACCCCTGCAGACAGAAATGCTTCACTCTTCATCAGCGTGGCAGGGAATTTGTTCAGGCCTTTGTGACTATGTGTGCAGATGGGCATTTTTCTGTGAGAAGAAAAATCCAGAGATTCCATCACTGTGTCAGAGAAGCCTTCTTAAAAGCAAAAACAAGGGTGTCTGGGTGGCTCAGTGGGTTAAGCTGCTGCCTTCGGCTCAGGTCATGATCTCGGGGTCCTGGGATCGAGTCCCGCATCGGGCTCTCTGCTCAGCAGGGAGCCTGCTTCCCCCTCTCTCTCTGCCTGCCTCTCTGCCTACTTGTGATCTCTCTCTGTCAAATAAATAAATAAAATCTTAAAAAAACCCACAAAAACAAATTTAAAAAACCCAACTGAAAGTGGATAGTGACAGCCTATTAGAGCCAAAACTCTGCTGGTAGTTGACCTTCGTTAGCTCATTTCATTCTTGCACTGGAACTGTGAGGTAGGTGCTAATATGACTCCCCCCTACACCTGCTAAAAGTGAGGTCTAAAAAAAGTGAAGTAAACCGTAGGTAACCAAAAAGTTTCCGGGTTTTCTCCTCACACCCTCCCTCCCTTTAGAGGCACAAATCACATAACCTAGAAATAATAATTTTCAAGCATCCGATTCAGTGGCATTTAGTGCATTCATGGTGCCGTGCACCTTTCATCTCTGTCTAGTTCCAAATTTTCCTCCTGCCCAAAGAAGTCCCTGGATCCATAAAACAGTCACTCCTGTTTCCCCTCCCCTCAAGCCCTGACAACCCCTAACCAGTCTTCTGTCTGGTGGGTTTGCCTGTTCTAGATAATTCGAGTAGATGGAATCAGACACCCTGAGACCTTCTGTGTCTGGCCTCTTGCACCTGGTGTGTCGTTCTTGACCTTCCTCCCACTGCAAGGGTGTCGGTACTTCATTCCCGTTGATGTCCAACAAGATTCATCACAAGGATTTACCTCATTGCATTTACCCACTCACATACTGATGGACATTTAGGCTGTTTCCACCTTTTGGCCATTGTGAATAGTGCTGCTGTGAATATATGTGTTCATGTACTTGTTCCAGTGCCCGTGGTCCGATCTTTTAGCTCTCTATCTAGGAGTGGAATTGCTGCGTCATATTGTGATTCTTTGCTCCACTTCTTGAAGAAATGACAAATTGTTGTCACAGTGGCTGCAACATTTTACACCAGCAATGAGCAAGAGTTCCAGTCTCTCCATATCCTCGCCAACACTTACTGTTTGCCTTTAAGAATAATAAAAAAAAAATAACAAACAATTGTGGCCATTCTAATGGGTATGAAGGGGAATCTCCCTGTGATGTTGATTAGCATTTCCCTAACATCTAATGGTTTTAGACGTCTTTTCATGTACACCTTGGCCATGTGTATATTTTCTTTGAAGAAATGTGTCTTCCCATCCTTTGCTTAAAAAAAAAAAAAGAATGGGGGGGTGTACCTGGATGGCTCAGGTAGTGGAATGTGAGACTCTTGGGATCTCAGGGTTGTGAGTTCAAGCCTTGTGTTGGGCATGAAGCCTACGTTTAAAAAAATACTTTTTTCTTTTTTTTTTTTTTAGTTTTAAATGTTTCTTATAAATTCTGGATACAAGACCCTTGTCACATATATGATTTGCAGATATTTCTCCCCATTCCATAGCTTGTCTTCACCTTCTTTAAAATCTTTTTTTTTTAAAGATTTTATTTATTTATTGGACAGAGAGAGATCACAAGTAGGCAGAGAAGCAGGCAGAGAGAGAGAGGGGGAAGCAGGCTCCCCGCCGAGCAGAGAGCCCGATGCGGGGCTCGATCCCAGGACCCCGGGATCATGACCCGAGCTGAAGGCAGAGGCTTTAACCCACTGAGCCACCCAGGCGCCCCTGTCTTCACCTTCTTGACAGTGTCCTTTGCTGCACACAAATTTTTAATTTGTGTGACATGCAATTTATTTTTTCTTTTGTGACTTGTGCTTTTGGTATTCTATCTGAGGATCTCTTGCCAATCTAAGACCATGAAGTTTTTTCCCCTGTGTTTCAGCAAATGATTTTTATAGTTTCAATGCTTCCATTAAGGTCTTCAGTCTCTTTTGAGTTTGTTTCTGTATATGGCATGAGGTAGGGGTCTAGCTTCGTTCTTAAGCATGTGGATCACCAGTTGTCCCAGCACCTTCACTGTCCTTTTTTGGGGGTGCTTGTTTCTTGAGGCAGAGCCCAGGTTTTACTTCATTTTCTCTGCCTTCCTCAGTGACTGGACCAGTGCCTAGCACATTGCAGTGGGTCAGGGGAGGCTCTGGTAACTGGGCATTGACTGAATGAGTGAATGTGAGTGCCCAAGCTATCTGTCTTATCCCAAGAGCCAACTGGTACATGTGAGGAATCCAGGGGTCAGTGACCAAGTCTTCTTCTTTGATCAACAGGTGCAGCCAGTGTCATCGTCGGCCACCCTCTAGACACAGTCAAGGTACTGCAGCCATGTTTGCCTTTACCTCTTGGAAAGTGGCCTGGAATGAGTCTGCCTCCAAGAATGTGTCTGCCGTTTCTGATCAAGACAGTCTCCAGCTCAAGGCAGATTCTCTGTGCCAACCCTGGGGGTGGGGTGGGGTGCTGGGAGGACTGGCTTGGAATCCTTGCTCTCCTCTGGTTACTTGGCAGTGATTTTGTTTTTGTGAATGTCGCATTTCTGCCTCTAGCTTCTCATGAGCTGTAAGGGAAGGAGCCAAGGCAATGCTAAGTATCCCCTGCCAGTCTCTGTACAACTAAGGCTTCAGGCATGAGGTAGCAGCTGAGTCCAGAATTTAAGGTTGCATGTCAGGTGAGAACAGACACTCCAGGCTAGAGCTAAGGCACTGAGGTAGGGACACCATGTGCAGGCCACGCTTGGGAAAAGCCAGCATGGCCAGTTTGGCCGATGCAACAGGTTTGAGAAAGCTGCTCTAGATCAGAAGCCAGGAAAGGTGGGTCAGCACTCCATCCTGGGAGGCCTTCACTGTCAGAGTAGGTCTGTGGACTTGGGTTGGGAATGGGGAGCCATTATAACTCCAGGAAGTGCAGGAGGTATGAGGACACAACAGGGCCTTCTGGCATGGGGCTCATCCATGCTCCCTGTTCTACAGATGGAGAAGCTGACCCAGGAAGGGCAAAGGGCTTGCCTAAGGTCATGCCAGGTGTTAAAGTATTGAGGAGTGAGGGAGTGAGGTGCTCTACAAAGGGACATTCTTTGATGCCACCCCCATCCCTGCCCCCTGTCCTCAGTGGTGAACAGGACTACAGAGCCATACCTTGGGGCATGATCTCAAATAGTGCCTTCTCACCCTTGACTTGCACAGTCATATCTAAAACTTTGCCTGGATTGTGCACTAAGACAAGCCGCTCTGACTCTCACCAAATGGCTGCTACAATCACATACTGGCCTCCCCCTGCCCCCTGCCCTGTCTTCTTCCCTCTCTGACAGCAGGCCTCCCCCCTAGGTCAGAGCCCAGGCCTGCTTTCTTCCTGATGGGGGATCAGCCCCATTATGGGCCTTGCTTTTTCTCATACTTTCACATACTGGACACGTTCTGTGTGTAGATGGTATGGGGATAAAAAGGCATCTGTAGTAGACCAGGCAAATCCAATCCCTGCCCCCGTGGGCCTTCCAGCTATATTCCTGGCACAAGCTACCTCTTGTATTTCTCTGGTAGAGCATCCTTCCCTTACCCCCAGCCAGGCAAGGGGCTGGTGGATCTTGTTGAAGGTCTGGCCACCTGAAAAGGCTGGAGTGCTCCTCCTGTGCACTCTGCCCCTTGAGTCTCTGAGGGAACCCTTCCTGATACGTCAAATTCAGTCTCTGCCCAGCCTGAGAACCTCCCCGCTCAGGGTACCAGCCTGGTGATGCCAGCTTCCATGACTGGCCTGGGCCCAGCCCAAGGATGTGGCCCAGGGCCCTTGTTACTCCCTGTCTGAGAAAGGTCGGGGCAAGAGCTTTAGAGTCCGGATTATCTGAAGTGCATTCTCAGCCTGCCCACCTACTCTCCTGTGATCAGAGTGTAGAATTTTACCTCCCCGAGCCTTGCTTTCCTCATCTGAAAAATGGGCAAAGAGCACCTCCCAGCAGGGATCTTGTGAAGATCATCCCTGTGGCACAGAGTCATGGTTGAGCCGTTCCTATCCTGATGAGCGCACGAGTGCCTTGGGACTTGTCTGAGGTCCTAGAGCTTGCCTTGGGAAGAGCTGAGCTAAAAACTCCTGCGCTGCTAACCTAGGTCAGAGGCTCTTTTCCTGCCCATGGCTGCCCCATCACTGGTGGGAGGGCCAGCCCCTGGCTACTCAGTGGCCCTGAAGCTGGGATCCAGATTCTCACCTGCCTCTTGGCCCAGCTGGTGCATTTCAGGTGTATGCCTGATGCAGTATGCCCAGGATTTCCTGATCGGGGCTCAGCTGCCTTTAGACCAGCAGCAAATTAGTAAGAGAATAAATATGCATTGTGGTGAGCCGCCAAATTTTCGTAATTTTTTATGGCAGCAGTAAGAGAACTAATACAAGAAGTCAGCTTTCTCCATCTGTAAAACAGGGAGAGTGTCCAGGCTGCATGGCATTTGTGGGATTCTGTGAGATAAGCTCTGGAAGAGGCCCAGTACTTCCCCAAGAACGTAATTGTTGCAAGTAAATTCCAGCCCCTGTTGTAACTGAGGCCCCGGAGGCGTGTGCCATGCGCCTGGCCTCCGTGGCAGCCTTCCCAAGGGCTCAGTATGGCTGGGAGACCCTTGCTCCATGGTTTTAAAACTCCTCTGTGACCTGGGATTGACTCCTGGGTTGAGCTTCCTCATGTACGATTTGCTTGAATGACTCGGGCCCTCGAGTTTTTCAGTGGAACTTGAACCTTCTTGGGGATTCAGTCCCCAGAGGCAGCCCTGCCCGCGCTGGGGCCAGTGGAGAGTATCAACCTCCCACCAGCCTTAAATAGGGAAAAGAGGGAGGCCTGTGCTCAAGTCCCCTCACCTACATTCTTGTCCTGGTTGGGGATACCCCACCCCAAGGTAGAGCTCTGTGGGTCTGCCCATCCACGTGAGCCTGCTTCTCATCTCTCTGCACCTTCCCCCATGTCTTCACCTCCAGACAGTTAAGTACTGCATTTTTCCTCAACCAGCCCACACTTCTGACCCCCAGGTCTGTTTTTCCCCATGGTACTTGTCCTCAGCAGACATAGATATTTGCTTGGGAATTACCTACTTTGGAGTCTTTTTTCCCCCCATCCCTACTTAGTTCTAAGATCCACAAGGCCAGGAAGTTGGTTTCCTCTACTGCTGAAAGTCTCCTGAGAGTGGAACAGTGGCTGTTGGAAAACAGGTTCAATCATACTGGTTGAATGAGTCACCTGCTACATTTCTTTGATTATGAAAGTAACACTTATAAAACATACACTACCATTTACTTGTCATGCCTGTGAGAGTGCTGTGGATTTCCCATGGCCATTGGGGTCTCTAACCCCATGGAGATGAATGCCTATCAAGCTGGTAGCCATGCGGTTAGCCATACTGGTTAGCTCAGGCAGGGGGCAGGGTGGATTGAGGAGAGAGAATGTTGAATTTTTTTTTACTAAGAAAATTTATTTCCATATTAGTTGTATACTTAACATTATTTTTAAATAATGTAAATTGAAAATAATGAAAGTAACCCTTGTCTATTGTAAGAAAGTCAGACATGAAACACCGTTCAGGGCAGAAAAAATATTTCCTGTGATTTTTACCTCAGAGACCATTACCTTTATGATGTGTGTTCTGCCAGAGTCTTTGCTCCTTGTCTACACACTGAGCTTAGGCTGTTAGTGTGACATGTTGGTCTGCACCATGGGTCTTAGTCCTCATGGACTCCTGGGTTCTGGGGGCAGGGTGCGGTCACTCTTCCTGTGGTTCTTAGAGTTCCTTCTTACCAGGCTCAGAGGGGATGACACTGACTGACACTGACTGACACTTTTGTGAGCCTCCTCAGACTCTCCGTGCCTGTCTACTGATGCCCCTGGTCACGAGGGCCAACCTCTAATAGAGGACACCATGTCTTCCCTTCTAGTCCCTCATTTAGCCAGTGCAAAGGGGATATGTGCCAGGGCCATGCTCAGTAAGGGGACAAGAGGGAAATATGAGACAGCCTTGCCAGAGAGAGGGAGCCCAAATAAACCCAAAGTAAACAGAGGTATGACAAGCTCAGACCCAAAGGATAAGCAGGAGCTGAAGGAAGAGCCTTCTGGGGGAAGGAAGAGCCAGTGGAGAATTCAGGCAGGGTGGAGGAGGGGAAAAGAGAGGCCAGGGACTGGGGGATGTACCACGTGGTGGGCTCAGAGGGCAGGGGCATGGAGGAAAGGACAGGCAGGGGTGAGAGGCAGGCCTGGTGCCAACCCAGGCCTCTTTGACACTGGTAGAGAGTAGGGGGTTCACTCTGAGTCTGGTGGGAAGCCACCAGTGAGCTGTAAATAGTGATTCGCTATTGTCAGAAATGATCAGTGTGACTGTTGTGTAGATACAGGCCAATGACTGAGAGGGAGCAGGAGCCAGTGGGGAAATCTGCTGGAAACCAGCCCACCATCCTGGTGAGAGATGAAAGGGTTCTGGAGCTATGAAGGGCAGATCACTCAGGGAATACTTAGGATGGCAGAGTGATGGGCAGCGGATGGGGCAGAGACCTGGAAAGTGTTTGTACTCAAGAGGCAGGGATCATGTCCCCCAACAAGCATCGCTTTCGAACAACAAATAGACTTTTGTTCTTCTCTCAGCCCAAGAGTGCTTCTGCTGCACTCAGCAAGGCCTGAAGGGGACATTGAAGGAGGCAGTGTGGGCAGAGGACAGAGCACCAGCCTGGCAGGGACAGAAATCCTGCCCTCCTTCCTGGCTGGACCAGGAAGGGCCTGCAGGGACTTCCCCTCTCTGGGCCTCAGTGCCACAAGCCCAGGCTCTCTGGGGCAGTGGGGATGTGAACCATCTTGGCCTGGGCCCTCACCTCCTCGTATCTCTCTACAGACTCGCCTGCAGGCCGGCGTCAACTATGGAAACACCCTCAGCTGCATCCGCATGGTGTACAGGAGGGAGAGTGTAAGTGCCTCCGGGATGAGGGCTGGAGCAATCCCCCTCAGGGACTCCCGCACACAGCTCAAAGCCTGCCCGGGGCCTGGGCCCTGCGGTCAGAGCCCCGACACCAGCCTGTCAGGCTGGAGGCCTGTTCATTCCTGCTCATCGCTTCTGGCTCCGTGTTGCCCCTTCTCTCCTCATCTCACGCCACACCTCAAATATTTGATGTCCCCTAAACTTAACCCAGCCATCTTGTGTGCTGTTATTGGGGGGAACAAACTGATTTTGTGAAGCCTCTCTGGAGAAATTCTGAGGAATTTAGAATCACAGAGTGGAAAATTCCTGCAGAAACAGGGGGACTTGTCAGTTTTCAGAGCCAAAGGTGAGACCGGTAAACTGTGTGCTCACAGGCGTCCCTTCACCTAGGGTGGCAGGAGCCAGGCCCTTGGGATTCCAGATGCCCAGAGCTGGCTTGTCCCTCAGGTTGCTAGAAGGCAGGGGACCTAGGATTTTCCTTTCCAAAGAGGAAAACGTGAATAATATTTTGTGGAAGATGTATCATGTGCCTTTCTTAAGAATGAGTGTGTGCTTTCCAAAGACTTTATCTAAGGCCCTGCTTTGGGGAATTTGAAATACATTTTCTAATTAATGATGAAATGACTTGATGATTTATTTTTTTTAAAGATTTTATTTATTTATTTGACAGACAGATCACAAGGAGGCAGAGAGGCAGGCAGAGAGAGGAAGGGAAGCAGGCTCCCCGCCGAGCAGAGAGCCCGATGCAGGGCTCGATCTCAGGACCCTGAGATCGTGACCTGAGCCGAAGGCAGAGGCTTTAACCCACTGAGCCACCCAGGCACCCCAAAATGACTTGATGATTTAAAGAAATCGTTGATAGCAGCCCTGGGCTTTCCCTTGAGTACCTGGAAATGTGCCCTTATTGTCGACCACTATCTTCACAGCCTCCATCCTAGCAAGTGCACTGGGGCTCAGGAGCCTCCTGCTTGTGCCTGCTTGTTTCCTCAGAGGTGTGTTTTGTGTCAGGGCATTGCTTGAACTCTCTTGCTGGGCTGCTTTACAATGGACTGCAAGCTGTTCGGGGTGGTGTGTGATTCCCCAGGTCCTGAGAGGTGGCTCCTGATTCTGCTGTTGGGCACATACTCTCCACAGTGCCTGCCAGCCCCAGCTGCACCCCTTTCCCCTGCCTCTGGGCCATTTTGTGGGGACTGCAGGTGTTCCTTGGAGACACAGCACCTCAAGGCTGAGTGATGTCCCACATTATCTGAGGAAGCTTGTTTTGGAAGAAGAACATGAGGTGGGGGGAAGGTGTGTGTGCATGTACGTGTGTATGCATGCATGTGTGTGTGAAGGTGTGTGTGCAGTGTCCTACCTCTGAACCAGGTCAGGATTAGCAGGTTTGTGTGCAGCCTGGAGTTATAATAGCTTCCTGGTATTTTTTCATTTTTGGCACGGGGCTGAAAGTAAGTGCTGCCCTGACTCCTTCAAGGGCCTGTGGAATATTCCATATTTCAGAGGAGTGTCTGTGATGTTCCCTGAGAGTTCAGTGTGGAAAGGACCCTCTCCTCTCAGACTCCAGCACCCTCTGCTGTGGTCTCTGTTTATGTGCAAAGGAAGCCTCTTGGTGCTGTCCTTCTGCAGCTCCCTTCCCCTCAGACCCTTACCACACCTTTAGCAGGTTGAATTTTAATCACCTGTCAGTTTATCTGTTGCCCCCTCCCCTCTCCTACCCCCAGATGTGGGCTCAGTGACAGCAGCAAGTATTTCGATCTTACAGTTGGCCCCCAGGGCCTGGCCCATAGCAAGTGCCCTAGAGAATGCTTTTGGTCAAGTGGCAAATGAGGAAGTTATGTGGGGTGCTTGGCAAGTCCACTGCCCATGAGGGCTCCATGCAGCCTGATAGTTTTCCAGCCCAAGAACACTGCCACTCTGGTGGCAAATATGGGCTCCAGGCCCAGGGTACCTCGACTCAGGAAACAGAACTGCCTACAGAAGTGGGTTCCTCCCTTGGGCCAGATTATGCCTTGCCGGGGAATGGAGAGCTACCCCTCACTCACCCACCTGGTCCCTCCCATCACATCAGCATCCTTTTTTAAAAAAATATTTTTAGAAAAGATTTTATTTATTTATTTGACAGAGATTACAAGTAGGCAGAGAGGAAGGCAGAGAGAGAGGGGGAAGAAGGCTCCCTGCTGAGCAGAGCCCAATGCCAGGCTTCATCCCAGGACCCTGAGATCATGACCTGAGCCGAAGGCAGAGGCTTAAACCACTGAGCCACCCAGGTGCCCCAGCATCCTTTTTTTTTTATTCTTGTCACCAAATGATGATTTAGTTTTCCCGTGGTGTTCACCTCCCCAGCATGCGGGCTCCAAGAGGGCAGGGTCTATTCCGAGTGCTGCGCGGGGAGCCTGGCACCTGGCCTGCAGACAGCCTGAGGCCCTCATGCTCCTGCCCCCTGATTTTCCCACAGGTGTTCGGCTTCTTCAAGGGCATGTCCTTCCCCCTTGCCAGCATCGCTGTCTACAATTCAGTGGTGTTTGGGGTCTTCAGTAACACACAGCGGTTCCTCAGCCAGCACCATGGCCGGGAGTCCGAGGCCAGCCGGTCCCGCACCCTGTCTGACCTTCTCCTGGCAAGCATGGTGGCTGGCGTTGTCTCTGTCGGGCTGGGAACGCCCGTGGACCTCATCAAGATCCGGCTGCAGATGCAAACACAGCCGTTTCGGGAAGGTAAGAGGAGGGGAGGGGGCCTGGCGTCTGGGCACTACTGGCCCTTCCCTGGTCCACCAGATCTTGGATGTGGCTGCTTATCTTCTTTTTGTTGAGCAGAGTACCTGCGTGGTCGTCTAAGAGTTTGCAGTTAGCATTTTGATCGACTGTAGCAAACAGTCATTAATTATTCCATGCCAGCCACCTGCTTAGCGTTCTGGGTATGCTCTCTTCACTGGTCTTCCTAACAATTCTGTAAGGCAGGTGCTATGACTGTGTCCGTTTTACAGAGGAGAAAGTGGAAGCTCTTGGAAGTGAAGACCCTTAGACAGGGCCACACAGATAATGAATGACTGGTGGGTGAGGACCAGTGGCATCATTTGCAGAAGGAAAACGGGGGACTCTTTGTTCAAAAATGATTAAGAATTTTAGAAGAGCAACCCAGAGCATTAAATCAGGCCTGGGGCCCTAAGGGACTCATGGGTCTCAAAACCACACCCATCCCCAACACCAGGGAGTGCGCCCGGAGGCCTCATCCCTGCACCACCTGTGGCCAGGGGTGAGGGGTCGTTCTTCTTCCCCTCCTTGACGTTCTGGTTGGAACTTTATTTCTTGGTGTGTTAGACAGCCCTCCTGAACTACAGGCTGAGTGTGTTACTTCCTCTGTCTTGAGAGAGGAGTGTCTGAGTCTGCTGTGCTTTGCCTAAGGGAGGATGGAAAGAATGGGAAGGTGCTTGCTGGACAGAGTAGAAAGTGCCAGCTCTCGAGGAAGGATGAGCTGGGGTCTTAGACATATTTCACTCTCTCCAGGTTTGGTTCTTGGCTCTGATGTCACTCTGTCTCCTCAGGCAAGGCACTGCTCCTGCCTGGGCCACTGTCTCCTGTCTGCATAATGGAAGGGCTGGATTTGTGGTCCTTCCTGACACCTCAGTTATCTGATCTGGACTGACAGCTCTCATGGACAAGACCTCTCTTGCTGGCAGCCTTCTGAGTGGGCTGCCTTGAGCCCTCTGCCTACAGAGGCCAGGCTCAGCTGGGCTCATTTGGGTCCTGCAGCCAAAGCCCAGAGAGTACACTTGGGAGCATTCCAGCCCAGCAGCTCTCCTGCCCCCAGCCCCGGGGCCTTGATTTAGCCTGTATATCTTGCCCAGCCCAGGAGGTTTCCAGGACAGGACTGCATACCCCCTATTGCAGCTATCCTCACTGGAGCCCATGGAGAGCCTGGGACCAGCTGCCCTAACATGTTGGGTCATGCCTGAGGGACACTCAGTGGTCACTTTCAGCATGTGAGGTGACACGGGACCCCAGCAGGCTGGTTCATCCTGAGGGTCGTAGCATACCATCTTTGGGGCCACTCAGAGAAATACAGGGCAAGGGGTTTCCATATCCCTCTACTCGACATACTGAGCCATGTCTTGGTATAGTTTAGTTTCACCAAAGGGTGGCACCTCGCAGAAGTGTTTGAAGCTCACTGATCTGGTCCCATCCCAGAGACAAAAGCAAATATGTTGAGGAATGAAGGGCATCATGAGAAGATTAAGAATGAGGAGGCCTGGCCCCCATTGTTCACACTTGGCTCTATCCCTCTCTCAGAAAAGCTCGTGTCAGTCTCAGGTGTGGAGGAAATCTCTCTCCCTAAGTCTTCAGACTCTTTGGGTTCAGATGTTGGAAGAATTACCAGTGATGGGTCTCCTCTGCTCCTGGCGGGCAGACCTGCCCCCTTCACAACCTGACACTTTGACCGTGGAAGGGGAGGAAGAAGGGGAGGCATGCATTTATATATTGGGCGAGGTGAAGCACAGTGAGCCTGGACACCAAATGAGATGTTTCTCAAAAAAACACCTTCCTTATAAACACCTGAGACAGTTGGAGGTTAATTAAAATTAATTGATTGCATCCTCTGTCCTGTCCTCCTCCACCCCTGCCTTCCCTGCAGAGGGTGCTAGAATGGTAACTAACTTGGCAGGCCAAGGCCTGAACTACAAGGAATCCTGAGGCTAGGCTAGAGGCCTCTGGAGCTCGGAAGAAGGATGGGAGGCTGTCAAAGAATGGGTAGACCCAAGAAGGGTCCTAAAGCTGGGTGTGCAGCAGCAGCCAATGTTAGGGATATGAGCAGTCTCCATCGGCAGCTGCTAAAGCTGCCAAGCCATTCACCATATGCCCGATACTTAATACCCATTACAGTACCATAAGATCCACATGGCTGCTAGCCCTGTTTGTTTATCCAGTGTGCTACGTATGCACCTGCAATATGCCAGGCTCAGAGCAAGGTGCTAGGGACACAGTGGTGAAGAAGTGTCTGCATCCTATCCGTCCTGTAATGCTCTTTCCAGCAGAGAACAACAGGGCAACTCCAGATGTGGTGATGGGGGAGGGATCAGGACAGGCTAGGGGCCAGGAAGGGCTTTGGGGCAGGTAGAAGGAGGGTGGAGGGATTGTTGCAGATCAGGTCTGTGCACGTGCTCAGGGCTACATTGAGGGTTACCCCTGCCTACTCACCAGGGCCTGCCGCATAGCTCTTCCAGGCTAGGGTTCTCCATAACTGCCTACCTGGGAAGTCCAGATACTTCTGGGGCCTCATTCCTGGATAAGCTCTCTGAGCAGTGAGAACAAGGGGTCCAGGGTGCTCTCCCTGCCCTTGCCACCGTAGGAGGCACTGAACAGCATCCAAGGAGGGTGAGTTCCTGGCTCTGCTCCTGTGTGGGTAGGCCACAGTCTGTGGCTTTAGGCTGTCAATTCATCATAGTGCCAGAAGGAAACTTGTTCTCTTTCGTCAGTCCCTTGAGGCAGCAACAGAAAATGAACATGTGTTTATTCTGTCCTTTTCAGTGTGCCAGGAATTGGCCTTGTGTGAACTCAGGGAAGGTTCTCAACAAGAAGCCAAGAGAGGTTCCTGCAGGCCAGGGTTTCTCAGCCCTGCAGAGTTCTAAATCATTAGCACCTGGGCCTACCCGATCAAGTGCAGGGAGAGTAGAAACCAAGAGTGGAGGCTCTGCCTGAGCTGTGTTCCTCAAGCCTCTGATCTGGGCAAAGCCAGGTCACAGCAGTAGGGGCAGAATAGCCAGTATTTACTGATCCCTTACCCTGCGCCAGGCACTACGCTAAGAGCTCTGTAAGTGTTTAATCTTTCCAGCAACCCAATTCCTAGACATTAACAAAGGGGAGCCTGAGGCATCAGCAGCTTCTGTAGCTGGCCTCGGGTCACTCCTCTAGTGGGAAGTGGAGCTGGGATGGAGCCCCAGGCTTTCTGACTCATGGCCCACTGATGCTATTTCTGCTTCTGCCCTGGGATTTTGAGATGATGGCTTTGGTAACACCTGGGCCCTTGCACAAACTCATCCCAAATCCGGCTTCAAACGGGAAGGGGGAAGTGGGCTGGGAGCATGTCTCCAAAATAACATTGTTCAGGTAGTGGGCATAGCTCTTGGATTCCCAGGGGCGGGTCTGAATGCCATGTCTTTGGGCAGCCCCTCTCTACCTGACCTGTTGTTCCTCACCTTCCACCCCAGCTGCTTGGGGGAAGGTCTTTGGTGGCTGGGCAGGATCACTACTGGGGCTGGAGCAGGGCAGGTAGACAGTGCTTTCTGCCAGGAATCTCCCCAGGAAGGGAGAAAGGATGTGGTTTTCTTTTACTTGTCCCTCAGAGACCCTCTAGACCAGAGATGGAAAGCTCAAAGACTCACTGGGACCAGGGAGGTAACATAAGTGAGTAACTTCTTCCATTTATCTTGACACCCACAGCCCTGGTAACCCACATTTTACTTTTCCTCTTCAAAATGTGAACAAAAAACATGTTTCACTTCCCTGTGACTCTGCTGTTACAAAAGCAGCAGGTCCCACACGTGTCCGCTCTGGTGCTGGGGAGATAATAGGGAGTGGTGGGGACTATGGCAAGCCAAGCCCACATCCTATCTGAGGGGGTGGCTTCAGCTCTGTTCTAGGTGATGGATGCCATGTGGCCTGAATTGGGAATTGTCATATAATTTAATTAAGAACAAAAGCAGACACAAACACCACACCCTGAAGCCCAGCAGAGCATGGAGCTGGTAGTGTGGGGCTAGTGCTACCTGAGAGCTTGTGGTCTCGGCCCTGGGTCAGGCCCACTCTGTGGAGTGACCTTGCTGAGTTGGGTGTTTCCAGGCAGCCTCAGGCCGGGCTTGTAGGATTGTCCATAGTTTGTGGATTTACCCCAGAATGCCCCAACCACTTCCTGGGTGGAGATGATGGGCAGTGAGGGACTGCCCCCATATACTAAAGCTGAGTGCTGGAGGCCTCAGACATCTGGGACATGTGACAGGTAGAATAGAGGCTGCATTGAGGTAAGAGGTGAGCTACCTGAAGGCTTACAAATAGAAAGCCACTGAGCTCATCCTGATGAACTATTCATGCTGACTTGTTGTTGGAAACGTACACAAGCTAGAATAGTCAATGTGGAGGGAGAAGATGTCCATCCTCCCAAATCCAGTCACTCTGAATACAGTAATGTGTTCCCTTTTCCTTTTCTAAATGCATAGATAAAACATGTTAAGAAGTGGTACTCCTCCAGTTTTGCATCCTCTTTTTAACTTAGTATTACAACATTTCCCATGTTATGAAAATGGCATTTAAAATGATTAACAATAGACGACTAATATTTAAGACAGACGTGCGTTATTCCATCACTGTGTCCATGCATGCACACGTTTTGAGAGGGATGGTGCAACATGGCAAAAATTCAGTTTCTAGAGTTTGATTACCTGCTTCTAATTCTCCCTCACAACCCAGGAACTCTAGATAATTCTCCTCAAGTCACCAAGGCTCCGTTGACTTGTCTGCAAAGCAGACATAGCGATGGTGGCTGCCTTATAACTGGGATGGAATGGGATGATGGAATTCACATGACGATCTGAGCATCAGGCATGGCACACTGAACACCTGAAAGAGATGTTCGCTGTAATACTGAACTTAGGTCAGGCCTTCCTAGGGATGACCTTGACATTGTTGCCGGTTCATGCTCTTTCAAACATAATGATATGATCAGGAAATCTGTCCGTATGGAGTTGTTTTCACGTAGGGCTATTTCCCTAAATGGGTGGGCTCTTTGCTTCATGAATGAGTCAAAGGGCCTGGTCATTTTAAGATTCTTGGCACATACTGTGAAATTGTCATACAGAAGGTTTTTGTTTTGTTTTGTTTTGTTTTTACCACAGTCCATCGGCAGTAGCTGAAGTTGGGAGGGAAGTTCCATCTGGCCCCGACTAGGGTTGCATACTAAACAGCAGTAACCCCTCATGAAAACTGTTGCAACTTGACGGAGGTTTGCTCCTGGCGTCCCTGCTGCTTGGCAGCAAGGAGAGACTGGCCTGAGTTCAGTTGGCCTTGAGTTGCACTGTAAGGCTCCGATGAAGAAACCCTCCCTCTGGAAGTCATCATCACCCTTAGTGTGGGCATGAGCCTCTCCAGGTGCCCTGCTGGGCCTGAACTGGAATTCAGGGCTGAGGTCCCAGAGGCCAGCAGTCCCTCCTCTGCCCGGGCCAAGTCATGTCCTGGAGGCTGATGGCCAGTGACACTCAACTTTTCCCCAGTCTGGGAGCTTTCTGGTCTGTGTTTTCATTGACAGCCTAATTAATGTGCAAATCACAAAGGCCTCAACGCCCCAGGAGGGCAGAGTTTGGGCACTGGAGGAGGACTCAGCATTAACTCTGTAGCAACCAGCCCAAGACTGCACCCGGCCCCACTGGAGGCAGAGGGCTGAGTGTGGCACCTGTTGGGACTCACTCTCTGGCTCTGTCATTCACAAACATGTCCCGAGCTCTTGCTGGGATCCAAGCAGAGTAGATAGATCAGAGGTATCAGACACACAGCCCCTGCATTCAGGGAGTGCACAGTCTGGTGGGGAATCAGATGTGTAGCAGAATAAGAATGGTCTGTTGAAGGCTCTGGAACCTTGGAGTCTGGCTCTGCAGGTCAGGAAGACTCCAGAGAGGAAGTGGCCTTTAATGGGGTGTTGGAATACTGGCGAGACTTTGGAGACGGACATGTCGGAATGGAGAACACTGTAGGCACAGGGTTGGAGTTCTAACTACAATGCAGGGAGGGGAAGGTGGAGGGGGAGTTGTGAAGAGCTTGGATTACTTAGCTGAGCATGGGCTTAGGCGCTGTTCAGCAGGCAGTGAGGCCTCTTGGGCAGCAGAATGACCTGAGCAGAGCTGTGTGGGAGGAAGGTGGATCTGGCCTTCAGGAGAGGTGGAAAGGGTGGGGAAAGTAGTGGTGGTGGGTTGATTTGGGTGTGCTGCCACAGACCAGGTGAGAAACAGGAGCAGGGGGCCTAGGGCCTTGGTCTCTGGGAATGGAGGGAGTGGCCAGTTGGAGGTATCTGTGGTGGTGAATCAGTGGGCCTGGCAGGAGAGGGAAGTGTCTGCACTGACCCAGGACTGCACAGTTGGGTGACTGTGAGGGAGGACGCTCCCCCACCCTGCCACCGGGAGTGAAATGGTGAAGCGTGTGAGGCAGCAGTTGGTGTGGGGCATTTCACCCATACACATTACTGTCACTGCTGCTGCTCTGGAACCTGGCAGGAGGGCTGGCTTGAGTGAGAACATGCTGAGTCTGGCTCAGTTCATGTGGGAGGTGCCACAGCTGGAATGTCAGGGCTGGAGGAGGAGTCAGGTGTGACAGAGAAGTGACCACTGAGGCCATGAATTAGGTGCAAATGTCAAGGTGAGCTACAAATAGGAAGAGGTGTAGATGAAGGGAAAGACTCAGGAAAGAGCTCAGGAAGGAGTTCTAGTGACATTAATGGCCGTGGTCAGCAGCGGCCAAGCCCATACCATGCGCACTGTGCTAACACACCCCTGCCATTAAATCATCACAGCAACTGTGTAAAAGAGGTGCCATCATTCTCTTTATCTTACAAATGGGGAAACTGAGGCTCAGGTTGGGTGATGTGTCCATTCTCCCTCAGGCGTGACACGCTGCAACAGGGCATGGCCCTGGCCTGTCCACCTCCACTGCCCCAAGAGGCAGAGTCCCGGGAAACTCCTGTCACCAAAGTAGGCAAAAGGGAATCAAGAGGGGAGAATGGCTGAAGTGGGAGGTGACACCAGGGACAGAGACCAAGGGCTGGGGAAGGAATAAGCCTTTCATTTCTGGGCTGGGAGAGAACAAAACAGACAATTCAGAAAGGATTTTGAGGGCAAGAGAAAGGAGGTTGAGGGAGACCTCATCGCAAGGTCTGCCTCTACCATGTTCAAGAGCCCAGACAGAATGAAGGGGACAGAATGTGGCCAGGATTTGGGGAGAAGAGGATCCTAATTTCTGAGCATTCGAGCTGAGATAAATAGGGCTGGAATGGTAACATCAGAGAGGGCTGCATGAGGGGTGGATCTGGGTGGAAGAGATCATCAACCACATACCAGAACACAAAGCCCACCTGAGCCCAAGGATGACAAAAGTGGGATGAAACTATTTCTCTGATTTTTCTGAGTCTTCGGCAATGTCTGGCTGGGAAGGTCACCAGCTGGGCCTCAGAGGCCCTGACCATGTACATCAGTTTGTCTCTTTGGCAACATAGTTTTATTGCTACCGTAAAGATGTGTGGCTGCCAAGAAAATCACTCTTCTCCAGGCAGGTTGGCCTTGGGGAGGAGCAGCCTTCTGATATAGCAGATTTTTCAAGACTTTCCCATTGCAGATCAAGAATAACTAATGCTAAACTCCCTGAATGTGTCCATTTAACTCCTGAAGAAGAAAATCTATGTGGGAGGGCAGGAGGAATCCCTGGAGTATGACAAGGGACTGGAGACAAGCCAGGACCCTACAGCCTGAGCCTTCTTGTCAAGTAGGCTGTGGGTTGCCAATAGGAAGTGAGGGCTGGAGCCATAGCAGCCCAAAAGTAAAGGGAAGAAATTTGTGAAGAGGCGAGGCATTTAGCTGTGTAGTTCAAGAGGAGTCCTTGAATTCTGGGTGGTTTGGCTGAATCTTTTCCAAACTGTGGTCCCACACAGCTAGCAGAGATGATATGACGGTGCATACAATGTAAAACACCATTGTGAGGTTACATACGCGGATGACACATCCACTGGGTCTTTATATCAACCGATGAGGGCAAGTATGGTCCTGATTTGGGGACTCAATGCTAGTATTGGCAGTTGTTGGCCCTGTGTGGGCATCCACAAGCTCCCCCAGTAGGTTTGGCTGCAGGCCACCGCTGCCTGAGGTTGGCAGTTCCTGCACTCCCAGAATCTGGAGTCATCTCAGGAGAGGGGTAATAAAAATAGGAATGACTATTTGCCTCAAGTAAAGTACCTTTGCAAATTGTCACTCAATTTTCACAAAAGCCAAAGAGGTGGCAGGCTATTTGTTCTTCCCCTTTTCTAAGCAGCGGAGGAAACTGCAGGCCAGTGTGGTGGGTTGCCTTGCACTGGATTGTACAGTAAATAGTCGCCAAGCAGCAAAGCGAATCCCAGCTGCTTCTAATCCCAGCTTTTCCCAAGAATGCCTTTTAAATCCGTTAAATGGCGTCCAACCCACAGAATAACAGCTGTACATTCAGTGTCTATGGATTAAGAAACCACATACGATCAGTCACTATGGATAATTAGTATATTTAATTAAATTTTTGTTGTGTTCCCTGCAACAGCATGTACATGTAGGAGAAAAATGGTTACACATGTATGTGAGATACTTTAGGAGTCCTATGAATCTATAGTGCTTACCAGTTTGTGGGCTCCTGAAATAAGTCCATGCTCCCAACTTTGATTGGGGAGTCCCCTGGCCTAGAAGTATTTGAGCACAGAAAACGTGGTAACCCTACATGTCACTGACTGGGGAGCAGCGGGACCTCATCTGTGGATGGCTTAGTTATTAAGGAGTTTCTGTAGAAAGTGACCTGTTGAGAAAAAATGTGTTTTCATCCCATGCCTGACTACGCATACATAGGAGAAGTCTCGTGGGCCTTTCCATTCCAGAAAGTGGCCAGACCTTTGTGTTTCTGAGGGCTGGCTACCCCTTATTGCAGTGGATCTGTGACCAGCCATTGTGTTTCAGCTGCCTTTCCTGTTTCCACAGTTATGGCCCATTGAAGACATTGAACAATATCTGAGAAAGGAAAGAGATGAAGGTTTTTCATGTTTGTGCCTGGGAAGGGCCCAGCAGCATGCATGGCTAAACCCCTGGCTTCTGAGAGGCAAATCTGTGGGGACCCAGCCTGCATCTAGGCTGGTTCAGGCCCTCCGAAGTGAGAGAACTCCCAAGAGGTGGCTGCATGGATACCCATTAGGACAGGCCAAACCTGAAAACTCCTACCTCCTGCAAAGGCACCTGCCAGGAGGGCCCAGACAGAGGCCAGTAAGCAAGACACCTTACACTGGTGAGCAGAGCAGTGAAGTCAAACAGCCACACCGTATAGTCTAAGGAATGTTGGTCCTCAGCTTCTGTGTCTCCTGCCTCCCAGCCGCACAGACCAGGTAGGCCAGCTGGTCGAGGTGAAGAAGCTTGGAGGAGAGGTTTTTTGTCTTGTTTTGTTTTGTGTTTGTTTGTTTGTTTGTTTATTTGACAGAGAGCACAAGTAGGCAGAGAGGCAGGCAGAGAGAAAGAGGGGGAAGCAGGCTCCCCGCTGAGCAGAGAGCCCAATGTGGGGCTCTATCCCAGGATCCTGAGATCATGACCTGAGCCGAAGGCAGATGCTTAACACACTGAGCCACCCAGGCACCCCAGAGGGGTTTTTTGTTTGTTTGTTTGTTTTTAAAGAACTGTATAGGCTCTCCTCTGCTCCTGGATAAAGTTTAGGAGCTAGATAGGGGCCGATTTCATTGACTTTGAGCATCCTGCCTGTCTTTTTATTTTTTAAAAATATTTATTTATTCATGAGAGAGAGATAAGGGCAGAGAGAGAGGCAGAAATGGAGGGAGAAGCAGGCTCCTGGCTGAACAGGGAGCCCGATGTGGGGCTTGATCCTAGAACCCCAGGATCACGACCTGAGTCAAAGGCAGATGCTTAACCATCTGAGCCACCCAGGCGCCCCACATCCTGCCTGTCTTGATATAGGGGGCTTGAATTGGTCCTAAGTGAATTTGGGAAAACAAAGAAAACCACAAGCATCCTGAGTGTTTCAGAGTTTTAATCCATATGTATCATCATAAAAGGTAACAGGGTCTTCATTTAGAATACAGAGAAAAATGGTGTCAATAGCAAAGCCTCCTGATAAAAAATGATCAAAGTTTGATTTGTAATTTAATCCCCATTTTAGAACACAAAATTCTAATTAGAGAAACTAAATACATTTTGTTCCAGAAGAAAATATGCCCTATGTGAATCCCTTTACATGCACGTGTAAAGCGAAGCCCTGAAGGATCAAAAACAACTGGCTGAGAACAGGTGGTTCAGTGTGAGCAAAGTACTCACTCACCAAGCACCTCACCCCCTTCCTTGGGTTCCTTGCACAAACAACGTGCAGGTTTATGGATTTCTGTTGCGCCTATTTCCAAAAGCTGCTTGCAGGCAACCTCCCAAGTCCATTTTTAAAGGTCACCAAAGTTTGTTTTAAACAGCTAGAGTTACCAAGAACTCTGATTCAGCTCTTTTCCAAGTGGAACTGCCAAGCCCTGCCTGTTTCCCAAACCCCGCCTCCCCCAGTCATGTTTCCTAAACGTACCTCCCCCTGGGGCCACGCCTCTCAAGCCACACCTCCCCAGGTCCTCTCTCAAGCTCTCCTCCCCGGGCCACACCTCCTAAGCTGTGCCTCCCAGGGCCACGCCTCTCGGACCACGCCTCCTCCCAAGGAGGGGCCTCTCCCCCCCTCCCATGGGCCCAGCCTCTGAGCATCTCTTGGTTGGTGTAACTGATAAAGAGTTGCTTCTGTTTTCTGCTTTGTGGTCCCATATGAACAGTCCATGCCACTATTGCTAATGCAGATGGGCCAGTAACAATCATCGACTAGCTGAAAGATTTGTTTCTCATTGAGTAACACATCATTGATGTCACAGAGTTCCTATACCTTCAAAAACAATCAGGAGAGAGTAGGTAGGCTTGGAATCTTCACTGTGTCTTAGTGGGCTGTGATCAAACAGGTTGCTTCAAGTATAAGATGTCATTTTCTCAGGAGGGTGTGGTAACCCAGGTACATGCAGTTGTCAGAACCCATCAAATGTATACTTACAAGCTATACCTTTTATTGAATGTAAATTATATCCAAATTAAAAAAGGAAACTAATAAAATCTAGGACAGGAGGCCAGAGAAGAAGACCAGGGGCTCCAAGAGTCATTAGTCTTCATGGGAGGAGAGGTGAGAATGGGGAGGAAGAACGCATCATCTCAATGTGATAACAAGGAAACATCAAACAAACCACAAATGAAGAAGGTTTTATTTATAAGAAGGGAGGCAGCACACTCAAAAAATACTGGTGTCATTAAAAAGGAAGAAAAGCTCTAGAAATGCTCCAGATTGAAGGAACTAGGGGCATCTGGCTGGCTCAGTTGGCAGAGAGTGTGACTCTTGATCTTGGGGTCATGAGTTCCAGCCCAAGGTTGGGTGTGGTGCTTACTAAAAACAAAAATAAATAAAGGAACCTAAAGAATCATGACGACTAAGTGCAGTAACTGGCTGGACTAGATCCTGCACTAGTGAAGGGAGGAATGCCGAACAGGTCAGTACAAGATCAAGTGGTAATTTGAGCATAGCCAGTACATTAGGTAAAGTATTGTCAACATATATTATGACACTGATAACTACTCTGGCATGTAAAGCAGTATCCCTATTGTTAGGTAACAATTACTGAAGGATATAGGGGTAAAGAACCATTTGGTATCTAACCCTGAAATGGTTCAGAAAATAATGTTATGTACATATGTGTGAAAAAGATATGCCTGTGTATACAGAAGAATTTCCTTATTGCTTACCTTGGGGAAAAGGATTTTTTAAAAAAGCACAAGTTTGGGTCTTGTTGACAAAGCCAGTTCAAAGTTTATCAGATGTTTTTCTAACATTGGCACCTCCAAACAAGGAAGATTTTTTTATCAGAACCTTTCTTATCAGTAACTCCTGATAGCCAAGTCATACCCATAGCTCGCTCATTCATGAAACTCTTGATTCCGGGTCAGGTCACTGATACTTGGAGATGAACACAGCCCAGGCAAAGTTTATGCATTGGGACAGGGACATCTGTTCAGTGAGGAGGGGCGGGGGGAGAGAGAGAGAGAGAGAGAGAGCGAGCTCGCACTCAAACCATAAAACAAATGAGGTAAAATGTTAACATTAGGTGAGTCCAGGGAAAGGATGTATAAGGGTGTTCTCTGCATTAATTTTTCTTTTTTGCCCTTTTTTGCAAACTGGAAATTATTTCCAAATAAATGTGTGTGTGTGTGTGTGTGTGTCCGTATGTGTCTGTGTGCTTTAACGCTGGGGATGAGGGAGCTAGAAGGAGTTCCAGAGGCTTTGTGTTCAGAAGGCGCTGGCTGCCAGTTAGATTCATGATAGGATTCCAGAGGATGGCAATCCCCATGACAACTATATTGCTTTAGTAGCCATAAGTGGAGAATTCTCAAGCAGTAAAAACTAGATTGCTTATATAACAAACATGGGAGAATATCAGAGAAGTTCCTTATTGCTTATCCTGAGAAGAAAAGGAAAAAAAGTACAGGTTTTTTGTTGATAAGGCATGTTGGAGGTTGGGCAGTATTTTTTTTCAACATCTGTACCTCTACATAAGCAGAATATTATCAGGACAGTCTCCTTCAATCAGCAACTTCTGAGAGCCATATTCTACCGGTAGTTGATTCATGAAAACCTTGACTCTTGGGTCAGGTCAGTGTTATTTGGACATGAGCATGACCCAGGTAAAGTTTAGAGGTTGGGACAATTACATCTATTCTGTCTCATCCCAGAATTTCCCAGGGTGACCCTGGAAGCATCATAGTGGATTTGGGAAAGGAAGGGGTGGGCAATGATATCTCAGTGGGCTTTCAAAGACCACAGTGTCTGATCTTGCTCCGAGCTCAGAGGCCCTTTGCCCCAAGGGGTGGCTACCACACTTGCTCCCTTCCTGGGGGATCTGCTGTGGAAGTGAACGGGACTCAACCTCCGGCCCATGCTGTAGTTGGCTGAATGCACAAGTCCGTAATTAGTCTCTTCCCCTTGCACAAAAAGAAAATACAGGATTCGTTTGTTCAAGCACACTTCCCAGGCAAATAGGAAGCTCACCCTCTACCTTAATTACTTCCTTCTGGGATGAACAGAAAAACAGATTGTACTTGACTCTCAGATCTTCAATTTGGACTATAGAATCATGAACCTGAATCTCTGCTTCTAACCGTTCACGTGATAAGGATGGGACTGTTTGGGGAACTTGGAAATTCAGCTGTTCATTGCCCCTTTGTCAGCATGTGCAAAACCAAAGTGAGATGCCACATACAGGGAACTAAACCCAGGTGGTAACGTAGGTGTGTGTCACGGGGAAGCTTCGTTCTGTTTCTTACCTGGCCATACCATGTTGGTTCTTCAAGAACGGAGTGTTGAAAATAAGAGTGTACTGCATTAGCCCTGGGACTGGGAGGCCTCTCTGGTCAGGAGTCAAAGCTGAGATAAAGCATCCACAGCTCAGGAGATGAGCATCAGAGAAGGAGACGGGAGCCTGGTGGAAGGATTAAAAGGAAGAGAGTCACTGCTTGCTAGCCAAGGCTGGAGGGACAGCATGTCCAGCCCTCCAGCCCATGTGTCCTCCCAATTCATGTCGATCACCTCAGTCTCAGTAATAATCTGTGGGTAAATTATTCTCCCCTATGGTGTTCCTAGTACCATGCTCAGCACTTTATAATATTGCTTTATGCATACTGACCTGTTCTCTTCTTTTTCCTTTAGAAGTTTTTGCTGCTTTATTAAGAAATGATTGACATATAACATTGTGTAAGTTTAAGGTATACAACTTGATTATTTAATATGCATGTGTATTGTGAAGTGGTTACGAAGGTAAGGTTAGTTAACACATTAGTCATATCCTATAGTTACCCTGTGTGTGTGCGTAGGGAACTTTTGAGATCTACTTTCTTATCAACTTTGTATGCAATAAGTAGTTGGCTTATTATCTTTTTTTTTAAGATTTTATTTACCTATTTGACAGAGAGAGAGATCACAAGTAGGCAAAGAGGCAGGCAGAGAGAAAGAGAGGAGAGCAGGCTCCCCGCGGAGCAGAGAGCCCGACGTGGGGCTCGATCCCAGGACCCTGAGATCATGACCTGAGCCAAAGGCAGAGTCTCAACCCACTGAGCCACACAAGTGCCCCTGGCCTATTATCTTTTTAAAGTTAAGGAACCAAAGGATGAAAAATGTGGCCTACCAAGGTTGAAAAGTTATTAAGTAGTGAGTTTTGGATTTGGAACCAGAACAGTCTGGGTCCAAATCTCATATGCTTTTTTTTTCCCTTACTTTTTTTTTTGGTTAACATGTAGTGTATTATTTGCCCTAGGGGCACACGTCTGTGAATCATCAGTCTTACACATTTCACAGCACTCACCATAGCACATACCCTCCCCAATGTCCATCATTCTACCACCCCATCCCTACCCCACCACCCCCCCAGCAACCTTCAGTCTGTTCCCTGAGATTAAGAGTCTCTTATGGTTTGTCTCCCTCCTGATCATACCTTGTTTCACTTCTTTTTCCCTCCCTAACCCCAAGACCCCCTGCCTTGCCTCTCAAATTCCTCATATCAGAGAGGTCATATGATAATTGTCTTTCTCTGATTGACTTATTTCACTCAGTTCCATCCATGTTGTCACAAATGTTTCATTTTTTGATGGCTGCATAGTATTCCATTGTATATATATACCACATCGTCTTTATGCATTCATCTGTTGATGGACATCTAGGTTCTTTCCATAGTTTGGCTATTGTGGACATTGCTGCTATAAACATTCGGGTACACGTGCCCCTTTGGATCACTACATTTGTACCTTTAGTGTAAATACCCAGTAGTGTGATTGTTGGGTCGTAGGGTAGCTCTATTTTCAACTTTTTGAGGAACCTCCATGCTGTTTTCCAGCGTGGCTGCACCAGCTTGCATTCCCACCAACAGTGTAGGAGGGTTCCCCTTTCTCCGCATCCTTGCCAGCATCTGTCATTTCCTGACTTGTTAATTTTAGCCATTCTGACTGGTGTGAGGTGGTATCTCATTGTGGTTTTGATTTGTATTTCCCTGATGCCTGATGGCTGAGAAAGCACCAGGTGATGTTGAGCACTTTTTCATGTGTTTTTTGGTCATTTGGATGTTTTCTTTGCAAAAGTATCTGTTCATGTCTTCTGTCCATTTTTTGATTGGATTATTTGTTCTTTGGGTGTTGAGTTTGATACGTTCTTTATAGATTTTGGATACTAACCCTTACACAACTGACAGAATGGGAGAAGATATTCGTATGTTTTTTTTTAACCACACTGTGCACAAGTACACACATGCACATACACACTCAGAGTACATTGATTTTGCAACCTCTGCTTCAGGGAAGAGTTTGGTACAGCTTGTTCATCTTTGATCTTGGACATTCCGCAGTTACTGCTGCTTACAAAGACATAACGGTGGTTGACCAAAAGCCCTTCAGGCACCTGGTGCTTTCTCAGCCAGCAAGCATAGCCTCCAGTCTGGCTGTACAGCTGGCTGCACGTGTTGGCCTTCCTGCTGGGGCTTGAGAATCTTGGTTTGAACTGCTGGGGTCAGAAGTTTTGGTAAAAACCAACAGGCCACGGGAGTGGAAATTGTCAATGAGCCAGGCTGGCTCCAGCGCTGGAGATGGGCCAGTCTCTTGCCCTCTGGGTCACTTGCCATCTTTTCCTCCCTGTCTTTGCAGCCAACCTTGGTTTGAAACCCAGGGCAGTGGCTCTTGGGGTGCAGCCCATTTACCAGGGACCTGTGCATTGCATCGCAACCATCGTGCGGACTGAGGGCCTGGCAGGGATGTACCGGGGCGTTGGTGCCATGCTGCTGAGGGATGTCCCAGGCTACTGCCTCTACTTCATCCCCTATGTGTTCCTGAATGAGTGGATCACACCTGAGGCCTGCACAGGCCCCAGCCCCTGTGCCGTGTGGCTGGCCGGCGGCATGGCAGGTAAGGACAGCCGTACTGACCCCTGTCCGTGGGCTGACCCTTGTTCTGGGATGACTGGGAGGCCTATCATGCCCTTCGCAGCCCAGGAAAGGGCACGATTCATCTAGCCACTCATCCAACAATTCTTTGTTCAGCACCTACTATGTGCCAGGCCTAGTCAGACAGAGGAAAGTCTGGGAATGGGGAATGGTCTCCCTCTTTTTTTGCCTCTCCTTCCTTCTGAATCTGTGGGAATGGCAAGTTCCTATTTGGGATTGTGGAACTTCCAGTCAGAAGATGTACTCTGACGCTTTCTTCTGTGGTAGATATTACTGAGCTTTGAAGAGGAAATCTGTTATTGGGGTTCACCGTTTTTGAATGTTGACACAACAAACCTTCCTAAAGTGAGAATTTCATTAACTCTTTAAGGGAAGAATCAGTCTTCCCATTTTTCAGATGAGAAAACTGAGGTTGAGAGATTAAGTGACCAACCCAAGGGTACACAGCCAATTAAAACAGCATAGCAGGAACTCTGCAGTCAGCAAGATCCCAGTTCAAATCCTCTCTTACTCATTTGGTGACCATGGGCTAGTTACTCACCCTCCCTATTCAGAAACCACACAGTATCCCCACTTCGTTTCGGGTAAAAATCAGTGTTCTTACAGTGGTTTTCAGTCCCTTTATGATCCAGCTGCCTGTTACCCTTCTGCAGTCTTTCTGCTCCTCTCCCCTTGTTTGCTCTGCTCCAGCCAGACTGGTCTCCTTGCTTTACCCTGACCATGCCTGGCTTCTCCCCACCTCAGGGCCTTTGCACTTGCTATACCTGCTGTCTTGATTTAGCAATTAGTAGGTCATCAGGGACTGTGACAAGACCCATTTTGGTGAAGAGAGGGGTGTAAGCACCCGACTGAAGTGGGACTAGGAGAGAATGGGATAAAAGAAATTGGACAGTCTGAGGACACACAACATGTCTGAGGGTGTTTAGCTGTGCTGTGATGGGGAAGAGTGGTATGCAGCTATCTCCAGAGAAAGGTAGGGAAATCAAGAGAGGAATGCTTTTTAAAAACATTAAACACAGCATGTGTGATATTGATGGGAAAGATCTTCTGGAAAGAAGAAAACTGATATTCCTCCTCCACTTCCCCCGTCCCCATATCATCATCATTAGCTAAGCTTGAAACTCAGCAAACACATAACAAAGCCCATTTCTTACCTGCCAAACACCAGTGTCCGCTTTCTGCCCTCCTGTGTGTGAGGTCCAGCCTGTGCCAGATCCTAGTAAGTGCTTACTAAGCACTCGCTGGCTGAGAGGACAAGGCCCCAACCATTCTCGATTCTGGTGAGAGCAGGTCTGAGTGGCCTGGTAGGCAGACTACATTTTGTATTACCCTTGCCCATGGGCTGAGGAACAGGGGAGTATGCAGGGAGTACTTGGACAGACTCCAGGGGAAGCAGCCCCACTATCCGGCAGGAGGCAAGAGAGAGGGGAGGTGTAGAGGATTCCCAGAGGATCATGGGCAGGAGTCCATGGTGGCTGGAGGAATGGGCAGTGAGTCCAGGACAGGCTAAGGCATCATTTGGGAGTCTCTGGACAGCAATTACTAAGCCTTGCAAATAAGCTGCCTTGGACTTTGGCATCAGTTTGTTTTTTCTCTTCCTGTCTGAGGATGTGCCAGTTTCCGTGTTTATACAGTAACTTGGCATTGTTTTCCTAGAGTCCTTTAAAGTCACAAAAGTGTTCAAACTAGGGCACCTGAGCTTCTCCAGTGAGAATGACCCAGTGTTACATCGTCCTGAGGCTTCAGTTTCAGATATCCAGAAAAGTGACCAGATCTGTAAAGACCCTCCTGCTCTTTCCAGTCCTTACGTGGCCCTTCGTTGGCAAGCAGCCTATCTGCAAGTGTTTGTTTAGCTTCTCTGTATTCAGAGTCCCTTCTGTCTCTGAGGAGCTGCAAGCCTTCCGCCTCAGCCTTCGCTCTGGGCTGTGGCCCTTGGTGCTCCGGAAAGGCACTCTCAAGGATTGGTGGGACCTATTCTTGTCTCTCTAGTAAAAGCTGCCAATAAAGGCATCCAGACAAAGAACTGGCTGTGGGCCTGGCACTGTGCTCAATGCTTTGTGTGCATCCGTTTATTCGTCCTAACAGGAACCCCATGAAGGTCGGTACTGTAGGCCGAGGAGGAGGCCTTCTAGAGGAGGAGACTTCTCTAAAGTTCCACAGTGACTAGTGAGGGAAGTTCAGGGATGGCCTTCACAGGTCTTGACTGACCTCTTTCCACGTCCCCCAGTAGCTTGTTAAGCCTATAAATGATGGGAAGGGACAGGGAGCCACGTCCCCAACAGATCCCAACCAGCCAATCCCTGACACCTGTTTGTCTCTCTCTTTACAGGAGCAATTTCTTGGGGGACAGCAACTCCTATGGATGTCGTGAAAAGTCGACTCCAAGCTGATGGGGTTTATTTAAACAAATACAAAGGTGTCCTGGATTGTATCTCCCAGAGTTACCAGAAGGAAGGTCTTAAAGTAAGCCCCACAGTGCTAACAAGGGGTCATGTCAGTACTGGGAAGGTGGGCCAGACATTTTGGGGGGATATGAGATTACAGAGAGGGGGATCAGGAAACTGAAGTTCTGGCAGTTATCACATCAAGCCCTACTTAAATCTTTGTCTCATCTAGTCCATGCTCCAGGTTGGTGGAAGAGATAGGCTCAGAGAGGGCTGGTAACCTACCTGAGGTCACACAGCCAGTGCATGGAAGAGACAGGACTTGGAGCCACATCTCCCTGCCACCAAAGCTTGCCTTCTCATCAGGAAAGGCTTGGAGGTGCTTCCTCACTCAGTACTTGGTATCTTTTCCTCCTCCAAGTAGGGGGTCCCAGAGCCACATCGGTCATCACATCTCACAATGTCTAGTCCCCTGCTCTGTCTTCTCTCTCACCCCACTCAAGTCCACACCCTGTCACCTTTGGTCTCAGCTGTGGGGCAGCCTGCAACTTGGCCTTGCCTCCTTTCTCTTTCCTCCTGCCTGCACCCAAAGGGCTTGTCTAAATCTAAGCCCTTTCTGGTGTCTGAACTGTCCTAGGATGACAACCAGAATTCCAAGTTTCGCATCTAAGGCTATAAACAAAATCATCTCTGTCTATATTTCCACATGTGATACCCCCTAGTATCCTCCAGAGAAACCATCATGTGTGTTCTACCTCTGGGGGGTCCCCAGGTTTCTTGGCTTCCCCCTTCAAGTCAGCAGACTCAAGTTAAAGCCAGCCTGGCTACTTATGAGCTGGGGGAAGTCCAGGCATGTTGTTTCACCTCTGAGCCTCCATTTCTCCAAGGATAATCATCCCTACCATGAACAACAGGGATATTTGCTAGTAGGATTAAATTAGGCATCTAAAAAGTGCTTAGCTTCATGCATAACACACAGAGTATATTCACAAAGAGTTAGGCATTGTCCTTGGCTTTACTACTAGTGTTAGTAGTTTCACTAGTGTTAATGTTACTACTGGATGCTGGACCTTTCCTCACATGGCTGCTTCATCCCCAGCCCTCCAGTCTTGGCTCACTACCTACTCTAGTACATCCAACACACACACACACTCTCTCTCTCTCTCTCTCTCACATGCACACACACACACACACTGACCAAGTCCTTTTTCTCCAGATGCTCCCAGACTGCAGCTGAGATGGGCTAGAGCCAGTCCATGGGCTGCTGAAGCTACCACTGCTAGTACTGAGGTCTCTGCCTAGTCCCTGATACATAGGCAGGCAGGACTCTCGCATCCATAGGGATGTGCTCCTGGATCCCAGAACTCCCACAGAGGCACCTGTGTGGGTGAATGGATGCTCAATTTATGTTGTTGGGGTGGGAACAAGATAGGGACATTTTATACTGTTGTGATGCTAATGTCACCCTTGTCATTAATTCACCTTCACTGAGCTCTTTGTTTCTTCATACAGATTCAGGTTACTCTCTAGTGCTGTTTCGTTTCACCCTCCACAGCCCCTTCGAGCATTTCTTGCAGGGTAGACCAAGTGGTGATGAACTTCCTTGGCTTTTGTTTATCTGGGAATAAACCTGAGAATAAGACCTTTGGTCTCAAAGGATAGTTTTCCTGGATACAGGATTCTTGACTGGCATTTTTTCTTTTAGCTCTTTGGCTATGTTGGCCTGTTGACTTCTGGTCTCTAAAGTGTCTGATAAGTAATCTGCTCTTAAACCTATTGAGGATTCTTTCTACATAATGCACTCCTTCTATCTTGCAGCTTTCAAAAGTTTGATTATAATGTGTCTTGGTGTGGGTTTCTTTGAGTTTATCTTACTTGGAATCATTAAGGTTCTTTGATGTTTATAGTCCTCTCTTTCACCAAACTTGGGTAGGTTTTGGCTATTACTACTCTAGATATTCTCTGTTCCATCTCTCTTCTCCTTTTGGGACTCCCATAATGCGTATAGTAATTTCCTTGACAATTTCCCACAGATTCCCTAGGCTCTTTTCACTATTCTTCAATTTTTTTTTTCTCAACTGCAGTAATTTCCATTGTCTTATTTTTAAGTTTGCTCATTCTTTTTCCTGCCTGCTCAAATATACCTTTGAATCCTTGTAGTGAATTTTTCATTCCAGTTACTGTGCTTTTTAGCTGCAGAATTTTTGTCTGGTTTCTTTCTAGATTTTTTATTTCATACTGATGTTTTTATTTTGTTCATGTATCATTTTCTGGACTTTCTTCATCTCTTCCTTTAGTTTTTCAAGCATCTTTAAGATAGTTCTAAAGTGTTTGTCAGCTTGATCTGCTGTCAGGTCTTTTTCAGGGACAGTTTCTCTTGATTTATTTTTTCTTTGAATGGACCATACTTTCTTGTTTCATTTTATGCCTTGTTATTTTTAATTGAAGATTACTTTTATTTAATTATGAATTTAATTTAATTATGTGGTAACTCTGGAAATCAGATTTCTCTCCTCTTTCCCCAGTGTCTGGTGTGTTTTATTATTGTTTTTGTTTATTGTTTCACTTTTCAGATTGTTGTAAGCTGTCTTTTTGCCAAAGATCAGCCCGAAGTGTAAACTTAAGGTCTTCTCAGGTCTTTTCTGAGCCTTTCTCTGGGAATGCATGGTTACTTTCCAACTTTCCCATACATGAAGTTGCTTTTGAATGTCCTAATCTTTAACATCTAGCTTCCAAAAAGAAAAGGGAAAAAAGAAAGAGAAAAATGAGAGGAGAAAGGGGCATTGGCCAGAGGAGAAAGGACTTGCATCAGTGGGGGTAGAAGAAACAACAATGGCTACTTTCCTCTTTGTACTTCTGTGATCAGAAACAGCAATCAGTGATCAAAACACAGATCTCCAATATTTGTAAGACAATCCTTATTGTCCACTCTGGCTTCCACAAGCTGTGTGTGCAGATTGCTCCCAGAGCATATGTGCACCTGCCTGCCACAGGTCTGGGGGTGGAGGATGGGTAGCTCCTACCTTGCTATGAGCTAAAATGGACTGAAATTAACCAGATTTACTGCCCAAACCTTCTCCTGGAAGTTGTAAGCCTTTAATAAACCCCAGAATTCCAAAATAGTTGTATCAGGTGTATTCTGTCAGTGCATCTCTAATCTAGGTAAGGAGGGAGATTGCTGGCATTTCCGATTCTGCTACCTTCCTAGAATCCTCACCTCACTTGTTTTTTGTATTATTTTAGTAGAGGCACAGTTTATGAAGTGTACAGAGGGACACATGAGAGAGAGTCAAACAGGATGCTCTTTTATTTTATATATTCTTGTCTGCTCTTAATTAAAATATTAAGGTGTCAAGTTACTCAAATTAATGTGTCAAAATATTAATGTGTCCTAATCCTATAAAATCTAGAGTCTTAATATATTGCTTATATTATTTCATCCAAAAATTACTGTGCTCTGTTAAGAACAAGGTCCTCGAAGGCAACTGAGGTCAGATGATTGGTTTCTTAATCTCAGTAGCATTGGTCCATAGTTTATATTCAGAGACAGGTTTTATTTTTTTTTTAAAGATTATTTATTTAACAGAGAGAGAGATCACAAGTAGGCAGAGAGGCAGGCAGAGAGAGAGCGGGAAGCAGGCTCCCCGCTGAGCAGAAAGCCCGATGTGGGGCTTGATCTCAGGACCCTGAGATCATGACCTGAGCCAAAGGCAGGGGCTCAACCAAGTGAGCCACCCTGGCGCCTCCAGAGACGGGTTTTAGGTAGAAGTAGCAGTATTCAGCTTGTATTAACCACTCACTGATTGAAAGTCATTTTTAATTTTTTTATTAGTTGGTTTTAAAATAGATAATGTATGAACATAGGAAATTTCAAAAGGTAAAAGAGGATATAAGGTCGAATTGGCCCTCCTTAGTCTTCAGTCTTCTCTCAAAGGCAATTACTGTTGTGAGTTTCTTCTAATATATTCCAAAAATATTCACATATTGAGCAAGCTTATATGTGGGTAGTTATATTTATGTATGTTTATATATGTGTTTGCATGGAAACACAAAGAGTAACATGGTGACAACATTCCACATAGCCCTGGACAGCTGGCTTATCTCCAAATCCTTCCCAGCAGCAGGAGGAATGGCTTTTCCAGGGGCCCAGTAGATGGCTCCTGTCACAGCTGGCTCTGTGGAGCATCCATTCCCAAACTCTTTTGGGCCAGCCAGTAACTCACTGGGCTGTCCCCCCATTGGGAGCAGGCACCTCAAGGAAGCGGGGAGTGCCATCCCCAAGCTTGGGTCACCATGGTCATGGGCAGAGCATGGACAAGGCTCCCGAGAGGCACAGTGGCCAGGGTCCTGTCCGGGCTGCCGGCTCCCGCCTGGGATCGGCCACAGCCCCACCCTGAGCGTCCGCGGCTCTGTCCTCCAGCCAGAAGTGTGTCGCTCCCTGTAAATTCACTTGGCACCGGGCATGCTGGAATAAGACAGCGTCTTGCTTCCCCGCTGAGCTGGATTCCTTCCGAATGGAAGACAAATGCGTTTTAATTTGTTCTAACTTGACACAACTCCCATCCCCAACTCCCACCTTGAGAAATTGGGTCACCAAGCAAAGAAGTCCTTAGCTGGCTCAAACTCAAAAAACTGAGGCAGGGTAAGCCAACCTGTCCCTACCTCCCTATGGCCTATGGAAGAAGAACTCAGTGGGGATAGAAATGGGGAAGGAGTAGAATAATAGTGATGGTACCCAGTCACTGCCAAGTTTGGCAGTTCTTTGTAACTCACTTCATGATTACCAGGAAAGCAGCCTTTTTGATAAAGGGAATTAGAAGTCTAGGACTTTGGGGGCATTCCTGAATCAAAAAAGAAGTCCGTTCTCTGCCTGCCGTGACATTTGTCATGGGCTACTTGGGCCATTGCACACACTGGGAGAGTTACCATCTGAGATCAGGAGGCTAGAAGAGGGCATTGGTATCCTTCAGCTGCACAGTGGTGGCTGTTGGGAGGGGGTTTGTGACAGTGGCTTGAGGCTGAACTTGAGACTAAGGAGAGGTGGAGAGGAACATTTGTAGGAAGAGCCATTTCCTGAGATAGCAGAGCTGCCTGCCGTTTCGTTCTGCCATCTGGGGACGGGGGCTGTCCCTCCACTCTCGGAATCCCCCACTACCACTAACCCCAGCAAGACTCTTTGAGCTCAGAGACTGTTCCCTTTTCACAACAAGGAATTTGTTCATTCCATCCATCCATTCATCCGTCCACTGATTCATTTATAAGATTTATAAAGGGCCCTCTGGGCCAAGAAAAGCACTAGATGCTGGAGTTCTGAGGTGTAAATGTTGGGGATTCAGAGGTGTAGATGGTGGGGGTTACAAGGTAAACCACACACAGCCCTGCTCTCACTGCCCTGAATGAGATTAACAGGGATTCAGACAAATTATGGGTAGTTAGGGACAGTGTGAGAAGTGCTGTGATGGCAGAGATCCTGAGTGCACAGAAGACAGCGGGTCACAGTCCAGCTTGAGGTGGCCCTGGGAAGACTGCTAGAGGATACAGCCAGGCCCGGGGAACATTCCAGCAGATGGAACAGAAGACACCCAATGGTGGAAGAGAGCTGGCTTCTTGGAGGAATGACAGGTTGTTAACTTGCCCAGAATGTCAGGTGTAAGAGGCTTCCCAGAGAAAGTGCAGGGCCTGAGCATAAGGGTCTTGGCAGGCCAGGGAAGGGTATAGACTTCCCTGGGAAGTGGGGAGCCATCGAGGCTTCATGAGGAGAGACCAGCTCTGGTGGTTTTGTGTTCCAAAAGCTCAGGGTAAAAGCCAGCAGGTCTGCACTTTGCCATCTCTGGGTCTCATAGCAGAGAAGTCCAGGGTTGCTGGAAGGTCGTGTCTATATGTCTGGAGTGTTCTGTGGTTCCCGTAGGGCCCAGCGCTATGGGAGAGGAGGGCCACACTCCAATCTGGGCCCTGCCTGGCTCAGCCTCACAGAACAGAGCCAAGCCCAGGCCCACAAGGGAGTGTTTATGAGCACCCAGCATGGAATTTTCCTTTTGGAGCTCGGGCCAGTTCCTTGTTGTTATTCAGTCACTCTGGGTGAGCCTGGGGAATTCCAGAAAGGCTAGACCTTAGATGCTACAAGTGTCCTGCTTGCCCCTGACTGAATCAGTCCTGGGTTTAGCTGAGCCACTTGCTCCCTTTTGGGGATCCTTGTCCATCAACTCCCTTCCCTGTGAGGGTCAAGGCTCCCCCCAAACCCACAGAGGCCATTCTCTCCCCATCACAATCAGGCTATGTCTTGCAGGCTGACATAGAGTACTAGGGGGCAGGAGCCTTGCCTGAAGGAAGACATCCTGCTGTGCTGGCCAGTGACAGTGGCCTGTACCTACCCTCATACCACAGTGCCTTACAACCAAGAAAACTGGGGAAATGTACAAGGGCTGGATTTCTACTTCTTCAAAATTCCCGTACCAGCTCTATTTATTACGCTTAGTAAATATATAGGAGTCAGCTAACTCCTGTACACATATTCCTGACACTTGCTGGGTCATTTATTCTTGGGTAGTGTTTCCCTTAGATGTGTTGTCTCTTCCCAAGGAAGACATTCAAGGACAGGCTCTCCCTACCTCCCCCCACCCCAAAGCCCTGATCTGCTCTCATCACATTCTAGACTGTATTGTAATAATTCCCACATGGGGCTTATCTCTCCCTGGTAGGTCTTAAACCAGGCAAGGGCTAGAACCATATTACATTGATCAACTTCTACCCAGCACTGGGCAGGAAGATTGAGGGAGGAAGTGAGACATCTTATCATCTGCCCTCACGACAAAAGGGTTGGAAGACAGATACAAGGTTCTTGTATGAATGGCTAGTTAAGCAGCTCATCGATACAGGCCAGTACCCTCAGCACTCATACTGATGATCCAAGGTTGAGTGCCACTCTGTATAAAGACAGCTACTGAGAACGAGGGTGAGGGGACCGTCAGCTTTCCAGGAGCACTGGCTGCGCGGCAGGCATGTACAAGAGCTTTGAAAGCAGCATCTCCTTTATTCCTTTGGCAGCTGTATCAGCTCGGTGGTGTCGTTATCCCCATTTTGCTGTTGGGAAGTTGAGTTGCAGAGACTTCACCACTTGCCCAAGTGGCACAGCTGTTAAATGCCAAAGCTGTGTCTCCGCTTCACATCTACAGTCTTAAAAGTGTGGCCTGAGTTCTTCCCCACTCTGCCCCCTGGGGGACACCCTGTCAAAATAGTTGGTCCTGGCTGGCTGCTCTGCCCACCATTGCAAAGTGAGGGCATTGCAGATCTCGGATATCCAGGTTCCAGAGAATTTGGTGCTTGCATGCATGTGTGTCTGTGTGTGTATACATGTGCGGGTGGGTATATACATGAGAAAGAGCAGCAATTAAGCAAGTGTATGTAGGTGTCCATGGTGAACAGTTTGCCCACGGTATTTAGTGTGTGTATAAGGCTGGGCTGGAAAAGCCCAGTCGCAGGTGATGTGGGTTGAGGCAGAGGCATGACTGGGGCATCTGGGATAGTTTTGGCTCGCCAGGGTCCTTTGGGCTTTGTGGAGTCGAGCCTGGGACAAGTGGCCAATATCCCCAGTCCTTCCTCTACGCCTCAGTGGTGACCCTGCAGGGGGTCTGGGTCAGTCCTCTGTAATAACGCTGCCTCCTGCCGCAGGTGTTTTTCAGAGGCATCACGGTGAACACCGTGCGCGGCTTCCCCATGAGCGCTGCCATGTTCCTTGGGTATGAACTCTCACTGAAGGCCATCCGCGGGGACCACACCGTGCCCAGCCCCTGAACGCCAGGTCAGTGTGCTTCCTTCCCAGCCAGCCGCACTTTCCCGGGGCTTGACACTCTCTTCTTGACCACGAGCACTTGACTTTCTGAAATGTCGTTCATTTATTTTCTAATCTCTGTCATTTCTGGGGCTACAATAGCTACCCTTCTTGTCATCAGAAGACCCTTCTGAAATGCCCACCTGTGGCTGGCAGTGAGCGGGTGCCCAGTAAACTGAGATCGGCACAGAATTTACCTGTCGATAGTGAGCTCACTGATCTGTTTTCCCATCCAGCAGCGTCAGCAGCCCTTGGAGAGAAGTGTACTTCACTTTACTCTACAAATTCAATGGGTCAGGCCCAGAAATGAGGACTTAAAGCACACTGCTCACCCTCTGTTACAGGCATCATCTCCCCACCTCCCTCCTGGACTCAGAGCATGAGTCTAAGAGCCACCATTGTGCTCCTAAAGCCCTGGAGGACAGCCTTTGCCCTGGGTCCATGCCTCCTACTCCCTTTCTTTCTCCATCTCTCATTGCAAAAGATCACTGCAGCCCAAGGGATCTAGAAATGAAATCTGAGCAAGTGTCTCTCTCAGTCAAATGCCCTCAGTGGCTCCCCATTGCCCTTTAGGTAAAGTTTTAGTCATCAACCCCGTCATCACCAGCATCCTGAAAATCACATTCTTACTCTTGCCTCTGGGTCTTTGCATAAGCTCTCCCAACCTCACACCATCTTGTAATGCCTCACCCTGTCCCCCTTGTCCTTGGCTTCACCAACTCTTCTTTGTCATCCAGGCTTTAGTCTACAAGTCTTTTCCTCCAGGAAGCCTGCCCTTATGTCTCAGCCAAGATGAGTTGTACCTGCTGTAGGCTCTCCCCTGCAGCCCCTGCTCAGCCCCTACCACATCCCCTTACATCATAACTGCCTGATGACTTTCCTTACTCCCCAGCCAGCACTCCTGGGAGAGCTGTGACTGTTTCTTCACTTCTCTATTGCTGGTGCCTTGCATGGAGCCTGACACAGAGACGGCCACTCAGAAACATCCTTGAGAAGACGGACTGTCAACTTCTGGTATCCCCTCAGCTCCTTTTCTTCTCTTCCTCCCTGTTTCTCCTTCTCTGGCTCCACATTGGTAACTGCAGACCTGAGAAGACAAAGTGGAATGAGTCAGTAAATTTTCTAGTCGACAAGAAACCATTTTGCTTCAGCCTTGGTGACTGCGAATTCTGTCAAGAAGGATGGCCTTCATCAGAAAGGTCTAGCAAACCTCCCTGCTGTTGCCCCTGGGGCAGCAGAGGCCTGCTGGCATGTGTGAATGGGGCCAGATCCTAGGCCCAGGGGAGGGGCGTGATGGATGAGGCCGACAAGACTGAGCCCAGGACAAGCCCTGGAATGGCGGCTTTATATCAAATGCTTTAGCTTTTCACTAAAGCACCCACATTCATGGCTCTCCTGGCTCTTCGCCCTCTCTTACAAAAGGAAAAGTGGAGTCACACATTTTGCATACTTAAACATCTTGAATGAAGCACTACTGTCCTTGGATTTTGTCTGGGGCAAGGCAGAGGAATGGTCTGGTTCTCAAAGCTGTGCTCAGATACTGGCTACTCCCCCTATGACTAGAAGAGAGTGGCTTTCCAAAAAATCCTATAATAAAATCAGTGCCTCTTTACTATTAAAAAAAACATCCCAAAATATAAACAGAAAGAACAAAATAAAATGCCTGTTTTATGCAATATTTTATTACTCATTCTTCCCATTTAAGAGCTCAGGACTGTCTTTCTATGTGGTTAAATTTTCAGCAGCAAGGTGGCTTGAGAGCCAAGATCTGGCAGCTCCTGGAGGGGTGGATGCTTGCCTGAGCTGTCACACCCAGCCACTTGTCACCAACCTGTTGATTAACTACTTCAGGAGGAAGGAAGAAGTTTCTAGCAGGCCAAATTCTGATGGTCCTGGATTTGGCCTTTCAGAGCAGCGACCACCCCAGTTGGAAGCTCCTCTTTCTGAAAGTCCTCTCATGGGACACAAGGCACAGACAGGGGCTGAACTTGGCCTACAGGTGTGGGACAGGAGGCTGTGGTTCTCTGGTGGAAAAGAAGGATCCCCATTGACCTTTCGGAAGCCTCATCCTGGCCTCATCATCTCACCCAAGGAGTTACAGCTTCCAAGGCCCTTTATCAAGCCCTGGATTTGAATTTACCAAGTAGCTCTGAGTTCATGGGCAAGTCAAGCTCTAGGTGACAGCAGCTTCCAGTCTCTGAAGCCGTGGAAACCAGTGCCTCCCTCGGGAGTCCAGACTGGGGGGCGGGATGAGAGATGATGCATGTTAGAGAGCCACAGAGACCCCACAGTTCCTGTGAGGGGGCGGGAGGGTGACTTTCTCACATCCCTGGAGGTAGATGGTGGATGGACTGGGGCTGTTTCCAGTGTCTGCAGGGAGCAGAGTCCAACCCACAACTCCTACAGCCTCCTTCCAGTGAGCAAAGGCAGAGTTCTCCCTCACCCCCTACCAGCTCCCATGGAGGAAAAACGCTTACTTTTCATTCATCCTCTCCTTTATTTGTCCCCCAGGATCACACATATGAGTGACCCAAGGACTATTTGAAACCCAGTGAATGCCACTTGAGGTGGTGCTTTGGGATGTGGTTCGTTTTATCTGTTCACAGGGAGATACCAGACTCAGCATAAGAAAGACGACCCTTGTTGGTAGAAGTAGGGTCCCAGCCTGGGTCACCTGTCAGCTCTTCAGCTTGTTGGAAGGCCATGATGCCAGCTGGGCCATCCCCTACCCACTGACCAGGATCAGCTGTCCCAGAAGCTTCCTGGAGTAATGCTGATCTACCTCCTGCTGTGACCTTGCTCCAAACCTCACTGATCTACTTTCAATTCCTAGGAAATTCAATTTCAAGGAAAGAAGATATATTCTTCTTGTAATACCTTTTTTTGAACATTTAGGAATAACCCAGACCACCTCCTCGCCCTTCACATCTATTCTCCTGGTGATCCTCTGTCAATGGTTGCTTCACAGAAATTATTTTCTCAGTGGGTTGTTGACCCTTAGATCTTGCTAACTGATAACCCAGTTAGGTTAAGGCTATTCTTTTCATCCTTTTCCCCCAGAGCCAGTGTCACCTGACCACAGCCTCATTTTGCTACCGCTGAAGGCAGCCATCTAGAAACCCATGGGAGTGAATTTACTGAAGAGAAAGAAGGCATCTTCTCCACCTATGCTGTGGGCCGGGTGGGTGCTCAGCCATAGGTGCTGACCTCAAAATCCCTTCTTTCCCTGATCTGAGTACTCTGTTCCTTACCTCCTGGCTGGGGCCCCTCAGCAGCTGCCTGGGAAGGAAACAGTGGACTGCTGACTGACACCAGCTAATTCCGATCCTCACTGGCCCTGGGTTCAAAGCAGGGCAACATCGAACCTGCCCATGTGCCTGCTGTGTGCTCACTGGGACTTCAAGGAGGAGCTCCCTTGTCTCCACATTGCCAAATAAAAACACTGAAAACCTCTTCAGGTCATTTCTGAATCCAGTGTTTCTGCCTGGCTTCCAAGGGCACTGGCTACCCTCATTCTTCTCTCTGTTTAGACCTCTGTGGATGGCACTGGCCCACAGACCCTCTCCATGCAGGTGAAAAGGGAAAGTAAGGATGAAAGTCAGGCTTCCCTTGGCCCAGGTGGGCAGGGAGGGCACCAAGGAAGGAGAGGCAGCCCCGTAAGAGCCTCCCCACCTGAGTGGTGGCAAGCGCTGGTAAGGCACTTCGGAGGCCGTGGTGCTGAGCGTGCTGGGATGGGCATTCTCTAGGCCTTTTTGTCACATGGAGAACAAAACACAAGAAAATGTTTTGTCCACAGTCTGATTTCCAGAATGGTTTCATTATTCTGAATTTCCCTCTTGCTAGAACCGCATGGGAAGGCCACTGCTCTCTGGCTGTCTTGTGGCATGTATCCAAGACGTCACTGTCACTTCTGTGCCGACAACAGGCATCCCTAATCAGTCAGAGAGCCTTTTCCTGATGCACTAAATGCCACTTGAGAATCCCCAGTGTAGGGCCCTGGGTGGCCACCACCAACCTGCAGAGCTGGCATAAAGATTAATTGCCGTTCTTAGATTAAATCCCAGTGGGGAAAATATCCTTAGATTATTTTCCTTTCCCCTTTGGGACTGTCTTCCTTGATTTCTCTGTTCCCTCCTGCAGCACTACAGAAAAGAAAAGAAAAAAGAAAAAATCAGTCACCCAAAGACTCTCTCGGCTGAGGAACTGCAGAATCACCACTTGGTGGCAGCAAAGGTCAAGAGAACCGTCCACAGATGTCAGCTTCTGGTAGCTTGTGACTAGGGTCCTCCATGGTGAGAGTATCTGAGTCCCATGACACTTCTCTTCATGTTTTTGGGATCTTACCATCTACGTTGTTACTTTTTTTTACTTCTCTGTAGTGGAATGAACCTCAGGCCAGAGGGAATCCCACCTGGCATTCCAGGTCCAGGCTATCCTCAACTACCTTGGTGAGCTTGGCCCACTTTTGCCCCATCTGGGCCTCAGTTTTCTCACCTATAAAATGGGGGAATTTAACAATGGGGCTCTATTATTTACCTACTAGGGCTTTAGTAAGAATCAACTGCAAACATGGTTTTGTAAACTATAAAGTAAAAAACAGGAATTCGAGAAGGCAGGGAAGGCAATCGCCTATCTGATTTTTTTGGTTTCTTGTTTAGACTGCCCTTCCTCTCTGTGAGTCTGGGTGGTTTGCAACACATGTTGGCTGCAGTGGTGTTCCTTGGGCCTTGTCTCTACAGGTGAAATCCTAGAACTACCGGTGCCCGGCCCCCAGGTCTTTGCATATCCAAAGGGGCAGTCAGTGCATATGCTTGGGGTAGGGTGGATACAGATACTGATGTGTTTTTTTCTGATGCCAAGGATGTCTGATGAATTACGGATGCCAGCCCTTCAGGATGCTGGCTTCCAGTGCCCCTTGTTATCAGGCTGTAAAGGGCTTTCCAGGAAACATTTGATCCAGCAGAGGAATCCAGCCCACTGGTATCTGAAAGTTAGAAAAACCATCCAGAGAATCGCTAGCTCTTTCCCATGGCTAAGAGTAGGGTGGGGCCAGCATGCTCTGAGATCAGTCCCTGCTGCCAGCCGTAACACCAGTTCCTGTACCTCCTGCCCCCCAGCAGCCTGGACCAGCCCATGGGTCCACACGCATGCATTCTGGAGACGCCCCTGCATCCTCTCTGTGTGTTGAGCCCAGACCCTGGCACTCCTGGCATGCTTCACTGGTGTCTGCTGAATGATTTCATGACACCCTCCAGTATACAGCAAATAAATTTTTTTTTTTAAGATTTTATTTGTTTATCTGTCAGAGAGCACAAGCAGGGAGAGCAGGCTCCCCACTGAGCAAGGAGCCCGATGTGGGACTCGATCCCAGGATCCTGGGATCATGACATGAGCTGAAGGTAGACACTTAACTGACCAAGCCACTCAGAGTCCCTATATGAAGACTTTTAAAATTTTTCTTTAAGTTTAGTTTTTTTCAGCCCTCCATTCCATCTGATGGCAATAAGAAGTAATTTTGCCCTTTCATGGTAAAACTCAGAAACAAGTTAAATGTGGGCAGTTCAGGATTTTCTCTTTCTCCTCCCTCTCCTGGGGATGACTTTAGATTTGGAAGATTCAGGGGGAGGGAGAGGCTCCTGGCTCTTGAGAGGTGCCTCATCCTATGCTGGAGTTCTTCCTGTCTAGTCCCGGGGTCTGGCCTTCCCTCCATGATGGCTTCTGGGGAAGATCTTTATTCCTCTCTGATCTTGGCCATCTGATCTGTGGTCCATGCACAGCCTTCTCTGCCAAGCCTTAGAGCCCCCTCTGTCCTCTGGGAAAGCCTTGGCTTCTCCATCAGAACTACTCAGGGGCCCATATCAAGCCCATCTTGGGGGATCCCTATGCTATACCATGTGCTAGATGGCAGGAGACATTCTCTTTTCAGATTGCTGTCTCCCAGGATAAGCAATCCAGAAGCCCTCCATTCTCAGGTACGCACCCCCCCCTTAGAGTCCTGCCACCACCATCCTCTGGCTTCACTTGCCAGCAGAGCCCTCACCAGTGTCTGCTGTCATCCTCTCCTCTCCGACATCTGTCTAATACTCATTGGTGATAAAAGCACTCAACAAATGGAATAGAAGGGAATTTCCTCCACCTGATACAGGGCATCTATGAAAAGTCCACAGCCAACATCACACTCAGCAGTGAAAGGCTAAATGCTTTCCCACAAAGATCAGGAACAAGACAAGGAGGGCTGCTCTTACTTCTACTCCACATGATATGGAGGTTCTAGCCAGGGCCATTAGGCAATGAAATGAAATAAAAGTCATCCAGATTGGAAAGAATAACTAAACTACCTCATGTGCAGATGATATGATCTTATACATAGAAAACCCTAAAGAACCCATTGAAAAAATATCAGAACCAATAAACATATTTAACAAGATTTCATGATACAAGAGCAATAACAGAAATCAATTATATTTCTATACCCTAGCAATGAACATTCCAAAAAAGAAATTAAGAAAACAATTCCATTTACAATACCATTTGAAAAATCAAATATTTAGGCATATTTTAAGAGAATAAGCACAAGACTTTTACACAGACAACTACAAAGCCTTGTTGAAGGAAACTTTTAAAGATCTAATTAAATGAAAAAGTATTCTATATCACAGGTCAGAAGACTAATGTTAAGGTGGCAGTACTTCCCAAATTGATCTATAGAGTTAATCCAACCCCTCTCAAAATCCCATTTGGCTTTTTCTTTGGAGAGAGGGGTTCAGAAATTGACAAGCTAATCCTAAAATTCATATGGAAATGCAAAGGATCTGAAATAGCTGAAATGATCTTGATAAAGAAAAATAAAATTGGAAGACTCACACTTCCTTACTACAAGTCTACAGTAATCAGAGTGTGGTGCTGGCATTAAGAGAGAGACATAGATCAATGGGATACAAATGGGAGTCCAGAAATAAACCCTGACATTTCTGGTCAATGGTTTTTGCCAAGGGTGCCAAGACAATAAAATGGAGAAAGAAGAGTCTTTCTAACAAGTGGTATTGGGACAACTGTACATCCACATACCAAAAGAATGAAGTTGAGACCTTGTTGCACACAGTATATGATAAATTAACTCAAGATGGGTCACAGATCTAGAGGGAAGAGGTAAAGCTATAAAGCTCACAGAAGGAAATATAGGAATAAGTCTTTATAAACTTGCATTTGGCAGCGGTTTCTTAGAATAACAATAGGGCAAGTGGTAAAATGTATACACTTTGGACCACAGCTTAAAACTTTTGTGCTACAAACAAACCCATCAACAAAATGAAGTGACAACCTACAACATGGAGGAAAATATTTGAAAATCTTAGATAAGGGACTACTATCTAGAATATAAAAAGAACACTGACAGTTTAACAATAAAAAGACAAGTGACCCAATAAAAAAATAGACAAAGTATTTGAATAGACATTTCCCCAAAGAAGATATACAAGTGCCCAAAGAGCACGTGAAAAGATGCATCACTAGTTATTAGAGAAATAAAACTCAAAGCTACAATGAGATACCACCACATACCTGCTGGGAGGTAATTAAAAAGACAGAAAATATCAATTACTGACAAGAAGGTGGAGAAATTGGAAGCCTCGTATATTGCTGGTGGAAATGTGAGATGGTGCAGCCACTTCGGGAAACAGTTTGGCAGTTCCTCAAAAAGTTAAATAGAGTTGCCATATGACATAGGGGCACCTGGGTCGTTCAGTTGGTTAAATATCTCTTGATTTCGGCTCAGATCATGATCTCAGGGTTGTGATATTGAACCCTGCATTGGGCTCAGCACTGGGCATGGAGCCTGCTTAAGATTCTCTCTCTCACTCTCCCTCTGCCCCTCTCCCTTCCCTCTCTTGTCTTCCCCCAAAATTATATATGTGTGTATATATATATATACATATATATATGTGTGTGTGTGTGTGTGTGTGTGAACACACACACACATATATGACTCAGCAATTCTACTCCTAGGTAAATACCCAAGAGATATGAAAACATGTTCTTACAAAACCCTTTACATGAATGTTGATAGCAGCATTATTCATAATGGCCAAAAAGTGGAATCAACCCAAATGTCTATCAACTGGTGGATGGATAAATAAAATGCAGTATATCCACACAACAGAATATTATTTAGGAATAAAGGAATGAAGTGTTGTTATATGCTACAATATGAGTGAAAGCATCATACTAAGTGAAAGAAGCCAGTTACAGAAAAACACATATTGTATGATTCTGTTTATAGGAAAAATCCAGAAGAGGCAAATTTATAGAGAAGAACGTAGATCATTGGTTGATAAGGCTGGAGGAAGGGAGACTAGGGAATGGCTGCTCATGAGTACAGGGTTTCTTTGGGGGGTAAAGAAAGTTTTCTGGAATTTAGACCGTGGTGATGGCCACACGGTCCTATAATAACACTAAAAACCACTTAATTCTACACTTGAAGTGGGTGGGTGGTCTTTACATTTCTCCTGAGAGCTTCCTTTGCAGCGGAAGAGAGTTCTTGGTCTAGATTAGGTGAGGGGAGCAGGCTAGGAAAGGAACAGTAGTCTTGAGCCTTCACCATATCTTCCTGCTTCAAATTGGATGGATGGGCAAATAGATAGACAGACAGACAGATGGGGGCTGGTCACAGACAGTAAACTGTGGGCTTGGCTTTGGTCAGTGTTATTGTGCCCTGGACCAGAATCTTCTGGAAACAACTCTGTCTGGGGCTGGGCAACCTGTCCAAGGTGGATGGCTGTGTTGAGAACTTCCACTCTCCTGTTGGTTAGATGGAAGATGGGGCTCTATAGCCAGTTACATGAGTCAGAACCTTGGCTTCATTTCTTGTGAGTCGTGTGCCCTGGGCAAGGTATACTAACCTCTCTGGGCCTCAGTTTCCCCATCTTGCACTGGGAATAACTATATACAAAAATTGTGTATCTACCTCATGAGGTTCTTGTGAAGATCCAACTAGATATTCCATAAAACATGCTTAGCAGAATGCTTGGTACACAGGAAACACTCAATACATGTTCCTTCTTCTCCTTTCTCCAAGGGGCTTTTTAGATAAATCTCAACTCTCCTGACAGAGGCAGGAGAGTAATTACTGTGCGCCTCATCACAGGCCCTGAGAACTATGGACTGAGCTGGCCTGCAGGGGTGTATCCTGTGGGTTAATGTGACTTTTGCAGAACAGCTGAGGGAAACCACCAGACGACACTGATGACTCATCTGTGACAATGGATTGCAGCTCATCTCCGGGCCCGTCATCTCGGGCAGCCTGTTCCGAAGTCATCACCAGCCACCAGCATCTGTCCTCGCTCTGATCTCTGTACAGGGTGAGTTCTGCTGAGGGGGTGGCCCCAGTTGCCTCAGGCTACAAACCACAGTGGGAAATGTGCGTCTGGGGCCATTCAGAAAAGCCAAGTGGAGGATACAAGAGAAGGCCCTGTGGCCAAGACCCAGGAGGCCATAAAGCCTCTATCCCTCCTGGAGATGCCCAGCCTGGCCCCAGATAAGCCCTTGGGAGGGAGTCCCCCCACCTTCTGTAAGTTGGGACCAGAACTAGGGAATTATCACAATTCTGAAATCCAAATAGTTCTGAAAGCCCAGGATTTGCTGAGACTCATTTAGCTGCAAAATCTGACTACTTTGTGTGTCAGCTCAAGTGGGTTTGGTTTTTTTTTTCCCCAGAATATTAATGTATTTCATTATAGAATCCTGCCCCAGGTCCTGCTCTGGGGATTATGTAATTCATAGCATGTGAGCTATGTGTTCCCTTTCTAGAAGGCCGAACAGTTTCAATTCTGAAAACGATCTGGTCCTCAGGTTTTAGAATCAGGGAGTGTGGTCCCATATTATTATGAATCTGATTTACCCATAGACTGTTGTCAGAGGAAACACAGCTTATATAAACAAAATAAGAAAGGAACAGAGTGGAGAGAGCAATAGGTTTGGGATGAGACACTGGGGCAGGGGTGGTGCTCGAGGTCTCACTAGTTATAGGGCTTTGGGAAGCAGGGGTGGTGCTCGAGGTCTCACTAGTTATAGGGCTTCAACCATTCAGAGTCTCGATTTCCTTACTTATGAAACAGAAATAATAATCCCTACCTCCTGTGCTTATTAGGGGATTAAATGAGATAATGCATGCTTAGTGCATACAGAGTGAGTGCTTAGTAATTACATGCTTAATATGAATAGATAGCAATGTATGTATTAGCCAGATAGACCTTTTTCCTCAGTGCCTTGTGCACTGGGATCCCAGACCAGCCAGGGAGTCAGACAAGGTAGCCACACCTGGATTCCATGCTCTGGGTGCCTGGCAGGAATAGCACCCAGCTTGAGGAGCCCTGTGTAGAAAGATAGAGGGTGCTGAGGATGTTTAGTACTCAGAACTTCTAGTGTTGGGGAAAAAATCATGTGGGAGATGCTGGGATATACTATTATAAACAGTCATAGTGGAACATGAAGTCTGGTAACCACTCTTATGGGAGATGCTCAGGAATTCTCCTTGGCACACCTAATGTCTCCGACCCACCCACCCACCACTGCTACATGATATTTTTCACTTCTCTTGGGAAGCAGGTGGATCAACAGGTTGTGACGACTGTCTACTTGTCTTAAGGTCTGTGTCCACTACAAACTTCTTATGGCCTTCAGCACTGAGAGAGGACAAAGGCTAAACTGTGGGTGCCCTTCTGAAAGCCTCTTGACTGAGAAAATCCGGCTTTGGCCCTTTCATCTTCATGTCACTATAAATAAATCATTGAGAAACTTGTTTCTTTCTGCACAAACTAAGATTAAAACAATTATGATTGGATGTCCCCAGGGACCCATAATTTCTGCACTCCAGAAGATAGCCCTGGCCCCCCTGAGAGAGGCCCTCCTTGCTAAAAATTCCTTCTCCATCCCCCCTGCCTCCCATCCCTAAAGGGTTTGCACAACTCTGGGTTCAGGGCTACTTATAGTGTCAGGGAATCTTAACTTTTGCCAAGGGCTTTTTATTTATTTATTTATTTTTAAAGATTTTATTTATTTATTTGAGAGAGAGAGAGACTAAGCATGAGAGGAAAGAAGGTCAGAGGGAGAAGCAGACTCCCCATGGAGCTGGGAGCCCAATATGGGTCATGACCTGAGCCAAAGGCAGTGGTTTAACCAACTGAGCCACCCAGGCACCATAAGGGCTTTTTAAAGGACAGGTCACTTCTGTGGCATCTGGGTGGTGCAGGTGGTTAAACATTCGACTCTTGGTGTCTCTGGCTCTGGTTGTGATCTCAGAGTTGTGAGATCAAGCTCTGTGCTGGGCTCTGTGTTGGGCTGTGGGTCTGCTTAAGAATCTCTCTCCTTCTCCCTCTGTCCTTCCCCCACCTCTCTCTCTGTGTCTGTCTCTAAAATAAATAAATCTTTTTTAAAAAATAAAGTAAGGTCAGTTCTGATATTGTTTAACATCATAACCGATTAAAAGAAAAAAAAAAAAGCCGAGTGAAGCTGCTTGAGGAAATCTTGATGCTCTGAACTTTCCATATTATTGTCATCTAAAGTACCCAAGGGTGTTCTAGTTCAATAGGGAGGAGAAGCAATTCTGATTTTGAGAGTACCTGGAAAAATACTTCCCATGGTAGATTCCTGTAAGCAATTCCCAAGCCTCTAACCCTTCATATGGTGGGGGAGAGGGTGACTGTGATAGTCAGACCATCCTAACCCCAAGACCTTTGCCTTCACCTTGCCTCCACCCTGTCAATCCCACAGAGCCAGGCAGGCCAGGCAGGAAGTTGCTGGCAGAGGCCCCCCTCCCAAGTGGCCAGGTCATGTGAACCCCCAGCCTGGGGCCAGCGTGGAGCTCTGTGAAGGGACCTCACCTCTGTGAGCACATCAAGTGTGTTGCCATGTCTTCTCTAGGTGAGTACATTCCTGACTACCAGACCAATTCATACTCTGCTTCTGCATCTCGAAAGTCTTTCATTTAGTCAGTCCGTATTTATGGAGTTTCTGCTCTGGCATACAAGGAGTACAGGCTCAGGATAGTCATCTGGGCTGCAACAGTGAGCTGAGGAAGTTCTCTCCCCTCAGGGAGCTGACATCTGGGCAGGGAGAGACAGACAACAAACAACAAACATGGTCAAGTCAGGAATGCCAGAGCATCTTAGAAGGTAGTCAGTACAATGGAACAGAAGATAGGATCTGGGCTCCTGGGTCAAGGGGCAGGTTGAATATTGAAGTTAGGTGGATGGTGTATTAGCTTGGGTTCTCCAGAGAAATCGAACACTAAAAAAAAAAAAAAAGAAATCGAACAATAGACACACAGATAGATGATAAGGAATTGGCCCATGCCATTAAAGAGGCTGAAAAGCCCCATGCTCTGCTGTCTGCAAGCTCCAGGTCCAGGAAAGCAGCTGGTGTGGGAATAATAAGAGTCCAGAGACCCGAGAGCCAGGGAGCTGATGGTGTAAGTCCCAGTCCACATGGAGCAAGTGTCCCAGCTCATGGGGTCAGCACAGAGAGGGCCAATTCTTCCTTGGCCTTTTCAGGCCCCTGTGGATTTGCATGAGGCCCATCCACACTGAGCTGTGCTGCCCATATACCCATTCAAATGCTAACCCCACCCAGTAACACCTTCACAGACACACCCCGAAGCAATGTTTAGTTAAATATCTGGGCACATTGTGGCCTGGTCAAGCTGACATATAAAATGTACCATCAGAGAGGTACCTGGGTGGCTCAGTGGGTTAAGCCTCTGCCTTCAGCTCAGGTCATGGTCCCAGGGTCCTGGGATTGAGCCCCGCATCAGACTCTCTGCTCAGCAGGGAGCCTGCTTCTCTCTCTCTCTCTGCCTGCCTCTCTGCCTACTTGTGGTCTCTGTCACATAAGTAAATAAAATCTTCAAAAAAAATGTACCGTCAGAGAGAGCCCCATATGCCAAGTCAACAACCTAGTCCAAGGATCCCTTCAGGAGGTTCCCTGTTAGGCTCCGCACCCTGGCTAGGCATGCTGCCTGGTGTGTGGTGGGCACTAGTAGAAGGTCTTTGGGGGGTGAATAGGTGACTGTTGATCCCAAGGTTGCTCTAACTCAGAGAGTCTGTCCTGTGGGTCTCCCCTGGCTTAGTTACAAACACTGCTGTCTTCTGTGTGTAGGTGTCCACATTCCTGGGTACGCTCCTACCTCCGGGGCTTACCACACTGTGTTCTCCCATTTCAGGGACACAGGTGGTTTTTCAGTACCCTGAACTCCTCGGCGGTGCCCTGAGCCTCCCTCCCCCAGCACCCACAGGTAGGGTGCCCTGACCCTCCCTGAGAGCAGCCCTCAGGCTGTCCCCACACACCCCTCCTAACTGTGCCCTCTGTGTCCCCAGGCACAGGCAGTGGGTCTCCCAGCCTGCTCAGGATAAGAAATCTTATTATTACAAGAGTCCTTGATCCCTTCAGTCCCTTCATGGTGTTTGTAGCTTTCTTTTTTCTGAGCAGCAAGGAGCAAATAAGCACCTGGAGGCCAGATGGTGTTCTTTTTTTTCATATATATTTATTCCAAAATAAAATACAATTTTAAACAAGTTAATTACAACTGATTCTGATTTAGCATGGCTTTACTTGATTTTTTTAATGGCCCCAGATTAAAGAGGAGGCTTTTTCATTCAATAAATAGCATAAATAATATTTCATCTTCAGACTCTGCCTATCACCCTTTGTTTCTGAAGAGTTTCCTGGAGACTCCGCAGAAACGTCAGCGTATTGCCTGTTGTGGTTTGATTACATGGCTGTTCACAGGAAAAAAACTGTGGGGAGAAAAGTTAGCAAAGACAGAGTGACTAGAACAGTGTGGACCAGGAATCACCCTGCTTAGAGTACTGAGGTGGGGTAAGGGTGCAGTAGGGTGGGATATGCAGGCAGCAGGGGCTTGAGACAGAGGGCAAATGCTTGGGAAGGCCCGGGTCTAGCATGTTGAATAGACAGTGAGGGTGGCTAATATTCTACTACTGTTCCTGGGGTGTCACACACACACACTCCTATCATGTGGTCCTAAATATCCTCATTAGAGGAAAACTCAGGATAATTTGAGTCTTAACATTTTATTATCCTTTTTGGTTGTCCCTCCAAGGTCGTGGCTAAGAGTGGGACTTTGGGGTCAGATAGACCAGAATTCCAATCTCAACTCTGCCCCTTAATAAGTATCTAGCCTTAGGCAAATTGGTTAATCTCACTGAGCACCTGTTTCTCTGTTTCCTCCTCTCATAAAGTGAGGGTGATAAATGATCATTGAAACAATTGTCATTGAAATGGTATTGTAATGAAACAGTAAATATTAAGCATTTAGAACTCCAGTTCTGTTGATGGTAAGTAGCTCAGTTAAGTAGTTGAAGGAAGGGCTCTCAGCCTTCTGGGGAGAGTTGTGGAGATGGTAATTCCCAAGGAGTTCCCACCCACCTTTCCCTCCAGGGACCAAGGCATATGCTGAAGAAGAGAGGGTGCCCTAGTATAACTTAGCTAGCATCCTTTGAGACACAGCTCTGATTCTCCAGATTTCAGCTTCTTACTACAATCAGGACAGATGCTTTCATCATTTGAGAGAAGTGAATGGCAACGTGGGTGTGAGTATTTTTAAAAACTAGAGGGAATAATGGACTATCCCGGGCAGATCTCACTTTACTTTTGTCAGTCCGAGTAAATTTTTAGAGTTCTCTTATTGACCTTGAGCTACCAATTCCAAGTTCATCATCCTTTTTCCTTTTAATGGAGTTGTCATTGACCCTCATATAAACACAACTAAGCAGAGCATATCACAGATAAAAACAAAGTCACCTGGCACTTGTTTTTCTTTAGGTCTTGGACTATTCTTTTTACTCGATTGAAAATCAGGGGGTATCTTGTCCCCACTATGGAGTTGGTCATCTGGGACAGACCTTCCTGGAAGCATGTTGTGGTGCAGTTGTCCTGGTAAATAAAAATAATTGATTCAAAGAAACCTTCTGAGGACTACTTTGAGAAGAATCACAAAGAGAATGCTTTCAGATGCTATTTTGACTTAACTAATGTAACCTAAACTGGTATTATATTTAGACAGGTCCCTTCCCAGTCTAGGAAATGATCAGCATTTTAAGACAAGACCATTTTTCCTCAGTGACACTCCTTGGAGATTTCCAGTAGACTCCATCCAAGGAACACAAAGCCTATGGATGCTGGGAAACTAGTTCTAGTCTCCTTTGCCCCTGATGTTCCTCTGCTGTATGTCTTATAATAGTAAGGTCCAAAGTAGAGAGAGAGGAAAAGCTTTCTCATACCAGTCTGATGGGATGTGCCAAATGAATAGAGCTGGTGTTTCATGGGAACTAAAATCATGGACTATAAACTGAGGGGCTGGCCTGGGCTATAGATGCATGGTCCATCCTCAGAAGGTACCCCACACTCATCTCATCGAAGGGATGCCCCCTGATGGGCTGTGATCTCTGACCCCAGCTAAGGTGAGAAGCTCAGATCTCCTAGGCTTTGCTTCCTTCCTCACCTAAACCAGAAAGTTTCTGCCACACTTCCTCTTTGCCTATGTGGGGAATGAATGACCCTCCAGAACTCTTTTTTTTCACTTTCCCTCTGCCTTAGAAACCCTAACCTCTCAGCATTCAAACTGCAACAGCCACCCTACATCAGCCAAAAAGACAGATAGGAAGGGAGGGGAGGGGAGAGAAGGATAGTTCATGCAAGAGGAAAGAAAAAGAGTTACTTTTACTTACTCATTTGGCAACTCTAGAGTTTTAGGGAATAAATCAGTAAGCAATATGATATAAGCTATATTCTGATATTCTCAGCTCTGGTGTGATTTATCTGTGCACATAGCCACTAATCTAAAAAGACATACAAGATTCTTTTTAAAGGTTTGAAGAGTGTTCAAACTTCTGAAAAGGCATAAAGCTGACTAGATACAAAGTGATAGAGACAGTATAGAATTTCAGGAGGCTGCTTTTAAAAGGAAACACTGAGCTGTAACAATTACAATCGAGTAACATCGTCTTACTTAAAAGATCAAATAGAGCAATTCACTTTACTTGAAACTTTTAAAGAATACAAGGTTGAGATTATGTTGTTTTACTATACTTACAGAAGGAATGGGCAGACACAAACAATTGGTCACCTGCAAAAGAAAAATTCCAGAGTGAGGATGCCCGATGCAAGCACGGAAATAAGTTTGGAAAGTTCTTAAAAGAGCATTGACTCACATTGGCGTGGCTGCAGTTGCATTTTGAAGCTGGATGTTCCTAAAGTAAGTAGAAAAACAAGAACCCATAATGGGTGGTGAGTTTTGCATTCTTACAGTTCACCTAAATTTTCAATAGCTGCCTTTCCTGCTGGCACCCTGCTCTGCCATTTACCTGCAGTTTGTCAATGAGGTATGTGACATCCATGATCCCCATTAAGGTCAGACAACTCTGGCTGGTCACGGAGCAGAGGAGCAGGGCAGAGGCAAGGACCACCATGGGCAGGAGCATCTTGACACAGAGGTATAAGCTGGCTTGCAGATGCCTTGAGATGGAGTCGTATTTAAAGCTCCCCTGCAAACCTGGAAAAACCCTGACATCAAACTGATACCAGATGCCCACTTTTTCTATGTAAGATTGGGTCACTTGACATTGAAAAAATATATGTATACGTCGAACTGAGTCACCTGGCAAAGACTAAGGTGACATTGTGCTGGGAAATGTCATTCCCCAGAAAAGATGCTTTTCAAAAAGTTGGGTACCGAGATGCTGAAGGAAAAGTTAAAGATCTTAAAACCATAATTTTTTTTAAAAGACAGATGCTCTAGTTGTGAGAGTTAGAATATTTTCCATGAATGCCCAGGTCTGTATTTTCCCCTTTTTACTTTATTGGAAATGCTGATCCACTAGCCAGTCATGGGTGTTCTAACAAAGGGCCGGGAGGGGGCGGGAGAATGAGAAATCATGCCTATGAGCTGCTTGGTCAGGGTTTTGCAAGCTCACGCTGGTGAAGCCATTGCAACCTTAACCTTACTGTACTTTATCCTCAAATCATAACAGTGTTTTTCATGCCTGGGGTCAGATTCTCTACCTCATACAATGCATCTTTGAGCGAGTATTCCTTTAAATGGGTGTCTGAAGGAGGAACTCTTCAACTGTACCAGCAAGAATGTAGCAACAGTGTCTGTTAAAATTGGCCTCGAGGATTCCTTAGTATCTTTAGGGAAATTATGTAATCCTGCACAGCATCCAGTCAACACTTGGTGCTTGAAATAGGATAACAGCTAGCATTTATTGAGCACTTACTACATCCTGGACACCATTTTAAGCACTTGATGGGAATTAAGCCATGTACGACATATAGCCACCAAATAAGGTAAATATTAATTTGTCATCCCTATTTTTATCTTATATTTTTTAAAATATTTATTTATTTATTTGAGAGAGAGAGAGAGTAAGGGGAGGCACAGAGGGAAAGAGAATCTCCAGCAGGCTCCCTGCTGAGTGCAGAGCCTGATACGGGGCTCAATCTCACTGCCCTGAGATCATGACCTGAGCCCATTTTTTATTTTTTAAGACCCTGTATCTTAGCTTCCTTCCCCTTTGATGAGGCTGTTTTTTTTACTATGAGCCAGAAAGTTGTCTCACTGTTGCCCTATGAGATAAGGACTATGATTACCCCCATTGTTTTAGAGGTGGGAAAGCTGAGGAACAGAGATGTAAGTAATTTGCCCAAAGCCACACAGCTGGGAAGCAACAAATTTCGTACTGAAGCGTGGAAGGCTATCTCCCAGGCTCAGCTCATAATCTTGCTCTCCTGCTTCTCTGTGTGTTTTTGTCTGCCTCTCCCACTGGGATATATGCCCCAGATGTGTCTAGTTCAGCCTTATATCCTCAGCCCCTTGGCAGGCACCTGAGGAGGAGTGGTCTATCACTAAATGCTTGTTGAATCAAATATTAATGAGAAAAGCAGTTTTTGAAATAGTGAGAAAGATACACAAAAACTATGATTTTTATAAGGTTTTAAAGCTAGTTTCTGGGACAGGCATTTGGGGGTGTGTGGGCTTAACAATGTGTATCTTCCTCAGACTAGAAACTGCAAAAGAGGGGATTCTTTTGCTTTGAGCCATACTGGCAAGAGGGACAAATCCATATGATTTTGTTACCAGCCCTGTAAGAGTGTGTGGTAATATTGCCATCCCTTAGGAGCCGAGATGGACTATGGAGAAAGGAGGTCTCTTGGGAGCAAACAAGGGAAAAATTGGCTTTTTGCTAACTTCCCCAAATCCTCCTGCAGCTCCACACTTGTCCTCTGCAGGCACTAAGGAGAAGTTACAGAGGCCTACCAGCCTATGGCAAACTCTTTGATTACAGAGTAATGATCTCTACAGAGTAGTGTTCTCCTTCTCTTGCTGATAGAATCCTCACTAGTTTGGGGTGGTAATGGGCCCGGCCAAACACCCACTTTTTTAGTCCCTCTACTGTGCTGCTGCAAGGGGCCACATGACATGTTCTGATCACTGCAATGCCTCTAGAATTCACTAACTTTTCTGGTTAACAGGAGGCAAAAGTAGCTGAGACCTACCCTTACCCCCTTATTGCAATTCGAGTGTGGATATGATAACAAGAGCTTCTGAGGCCATCTTGTAACTATGCAGGAATGGACAAGAGAATTGTAACAATAGCAACATGAACACTTTACAGAAGTAGAAATAATCATTTAAAAAACCAAGAAAAATAAAATCATGAGAGCAACAATAGAAGGTAACAATGAGAATACAATAGTGCTAGTAAATTCCAGCTAGAAATCACTGCCTACAGAAGACCCTGCATCTTGAATCTTAGTAAAAATGGAAATCTCTTCTAAAAATGGAAATTGGCACATGCCAGAGAAATTTCAAAGATATGCCAGCATCAGATCAAATGTTTCTTTTTCTAACATCATTGGAAGACATAAAAGAGACTTGAAAAGACAATCACCTTCCCATTGTGTAGATCAGTACTATTTAATGCTGTGCATGTGAGGCATGGAAATTGTTTCTCATCACCTCAAATGTGCTTCCCACACTGAAGAAAACAACATACTGCCCTTCTTACTGGACAGGAGGTTAGATCTGGAAAGAAAAGTGGGCTTGTCCAGTTACCAGCGGGGAAATAGGAGAGTGTAGTGGTTAACACCCATGACGTTGCAATCAGACTGCCTGGGTTCCAATGTTACTTCTATCACTTGCTGGCCATATGGATAAGGGCGAGTTGCTTGGCCTCTCATCCTTCTATTTCCTGACTATAAAGCAAGGATGTGGATGTGGAGGATGGGAAGGGGGGTGGGGGTGCAGTTTTCATGTAAGGCCTACCTCAGAAGAGTCTTATAAAGATTGAAAGAAATGTTTCATCAGTAGACATCATCTATGATCTTCCCCTCCTGGGAAATGTTGAGCTGGGAGTTGGTGGCCTGATGTTCTCTCTTCCCATTCCCCTTCCTGTTATTCAGTTCAGGGCTCTGTACAAAAGGGAGGGCAGGGGAAGCTTTGGAACCATGGGCTGCCATCTTCTCTGAAGTGCTGGATACCCATCATCTTCTGCAGTGGGCCGTAGAGTGGGCCGTAGAGTGGGCCCCATGAGCCAAAGGTCTTCTCTTGGGGTAGTCTGGTACCTACAATCAGAGCTATCTCAAGTAGGTCCTGGTTTATGTGAAGAGCCCTACATATTGAAGTCAGGAGAAAAGTGGGTGAACTAACATTCCTTTGTCTCTGGGTCAAATACTCGCCTGACAAACTTTCGCCTTGGGTCACCTACCCTTGTATCTACCCCCAAGTACTGTTGCAGGGAAATGTCATCATTGGACACCGGTGCTCCTTGGGCTGGTTACCTAGCCTTCCCATGTATCCATGTACAACCAACACTCACCCACACTGGAATCTGGGGCAGATTACTCAGCCCTACCTCATAGAAGGATAGGGGTATTCATTTTGTGCTTCCTCAAGAGGGAACCACATTTCCACTTGGAAATGTGATCTGGTCTGGTCCAGACTATGCTCACATTCTGCTCTTCCCCTTAGCTCCCACCTGATAGTCACATTGGTTGCTTTCTATTTCCAGCCTCCAGGCCTTTGTTTTTGCTAATCTCTACCTGGAATATTCTTCCTCAGCTCTTCCATGTATGGCTTGTTCTCAGCCCTTCAAATGCCACTTCCTCCAAGTGGCCCTCCATGACCACAGCAGTCATTGTAATCTGCACAATTCTGTCTTGTATCTATTCCTCTAAGTGGGATTGAGTTCCATGAGAAGGATATGATGTTGGACTCTGGTTCATTACTGTATTCCCAGGGCATGGTCTATACTAAGGGCTCAGGAATTGCTGGTTAAGTGAATGACTAATGAATAACTTTAATTTTGTAAAACTGTATTTAATGTATATTATTTATGAAATGACCAAGACATGTTCCCAGTGGATCATTAACAAAGAACAGATATAACATTCATGAAACTTGAACAAGGGACGCATTTGAAGAGTGAGTAAGCAATCTACAAAATACAGCCTCCTGCAGGCAGTCCCTTCAGAACTTTGGAGAACTTTTCAATTTCTTCTCCCTTCTAGTTCTCATAGTCACTACATGAAGAAGGCATGTCAGGTGTGGGAACTCTGACTCCTCTATGGAGAGAGAGAGAGTGAGAGAGAGAAAGTAAGTTAGGTGACTATTCTTTACAGTTCTTTTCTATCCTCCCAGACACTCAGTTATAAAAATGAAAAGAAGTAAGAATATTTAAATAGCAACTCTGCAGTTTAAAACACCATTACAACAGCAGATGTTTATCTAGCAAAGTCTACAGCTTTTGAGGTTTAGCTTTTAGGATTTATTGTGATACCAGAATGTAAGTAAGCAAATGATCTCCTACAGAGGAAATACACCAAGCTCAGAAATTAATTACTCACCTGTTTTAAATATCAAGAAGACTAGAGAGTAGGATGCTTACCAAGATGTAGTGTAGATAACATATTTTACAATATATGAGAAAAGACGATACTCAACCATTTATTTTGTTTCAAAGATAAAGTTTGACATTTTTATGATTAAGCACCCATGTGTCATGGATTATTACTCTAGGAATAAAACAACATGGTGATTTGTTCTAGGAAGCCCCAGCATGAAATGACACACACAAAAAGACACAGAATTTCTAAGTAAAACCCATTCTGCCTTTTCTTTTAAATAGCCAAGAGATAGCTATTTATGAGAATCCTCAAGCACTAATTTCTTAATCAAATAGTTACTTCTAAATCATTATTTCCCCATCAACTGTGAGGGGTAAACCCCACTGGATACTGTTATCCCTGAAGGGGATTCTCCCCCAGGGAGGGTGATTTCTAGGCGGTGTTCTGGACCTCTCCCCTCACATTCCTCCAAAGCACATTCTGGGTCCCGTGGACTCAGGGCCCACTGCTCCGAGTTTAGCTTCCAAAGAATTTCCAGAGCTCCAAGATCTTGGCTCCATTCCTCTCTTTTTGGCTTCTGCTCCTTCTCACCATCAGTGAATAATAATCTAACTATCCTTGTAAATGTACTCTTTACATTTTCCCATTGACACAGCCCATTATTAGCAGAAACCTGCCCCTGTGTTTCTTAGAGAATGTGGGACCCACCTTCCCTTTGCAGCAGATAATTTCTTGGTGTACATCTAATTAAAAAGGGATGAGAACTCCTGTTTTGGGTCACATTGAGGAGGGCACTAGAATTTGCTGAACCCTTACTATGTGCAAGGTAATATATGAAATACTTCATATATGGATTATGTCCCTTGGCCTTCTGCACAGTCTTTATTAGCCCCACTTCATAGATGCTGAAGCTCAGAGAGGCTAAGAGGGTTGACTTAAACACACAGCTAGTGACTTGAACTGGGATTTTTTCTGATCCCAAAGCCTGTGATCTTACCTGCTATGCCATTTATCAACCTCTGTTTCTGCTGACCCAACTATATAGACTATATTTCAAGTCCACCAAATGCAATCAATAAATCAAAGTATGGCTTTGGGCCTGAAGGTAGACTGTAGATACAGCTGTATTGCTTGGAGCATCTCAGCTCCCAAATGCACAAGACCAGTGAGATAATCCAGAAACATTATGCTCACAGTAGTGGAGGAAGTTTAAAGGAGTAAGACCAATGCTCAGTTTCATCTCAAGCCTCTGTTTGCATCATTTCTGCCAACATCTCAATGCCAAAGCAAGCCATGGAGCTGATCAGTGAGCAAAGCAGGTCACCTTGCTCATGGTGAGCACACACTGAACAATTACATGGCAAAGAATTTGGCTATGGGGAGGACTGAGGAATTATGGCCAAATGATGCAATCTAACACAATGGGTTTCTTAATGTTTATATCTTTATCTTAAACCCACCAACTACTGAACTCTCTTATTAGTTCGAATGATTTTCAGTTGATTCTCTTTGGTTTTTTTCTTAAGTGGATGTTTTCATGGAAAATAATGATCCTCTTTAAAATATTTTTGTGGGGTGCCTGGGTGGCTCAGTGGGTTAAGTCCTCTGCCTTTGGCTCGGGTCGTGATCTCAGCGTCCTGGGATCGAGCCCCAAATCGGGCTCTCTGTTCAGCAGGGAGCCTTCTTCCTCCTCTCTCTCTGCCTGCCTCTCTTCCTACTTGTGATCTCTCTCTCTGTCAAGTGAATAAATAAAATCTTAAAAAAATATATTTTTGTAAACATCCAGATAGTAAATATTTTGAACTTTGTAGACTATGTGGTCTCTGTTTGCAGCTATTGAACTCTTTGGTTGTAAAAGGAAAGTAGCTATAGACATAATGTAAATCAGTGTGTACGGTTTTGTCCCAATTAAATATTATTTAAAAGAAAAATAGGGGGGTACCTGTGTGGCTCAGTGGGTTAAAGCCTCTGCCTTAGGCTCAGGTCATGATCCCAGGGTTCTGGGATCGAGCCCCGCATGGGGCTCTCTGTTCAGCGGGGAGCCTGCTTCCTCCTCTCTCTCTGCTTGCCTCTTTACCTGCTTGTGATCTCTGTCTGTCAAATAAATAAATAAAATCTTTTAAAAAAATAAAAGAAAAGAAAAATAGGCAAAAAACAAACCAAAACAAAATAGGCAGCCAGCCCAAGTTTGCTGATCCCTGATGCTGTAATCAATTCCTTTAGAATACTGTCTTATTTCCTTTTTTTCCCTCTTTCCTTTCTTCCATCTTTCCTTCCTTCCTTCCTTTTTTTTTCTTTGTAATAACAAGCATTGCTGCCATTTTCTTCATTTTACTGGGAATGCTCTCAATATTTTCCATTTAAGTATCATGCTTGTTATTGATTTCATATTAGGGAATGGTTTTGCATTTCTAGTTGACTAAGTTATTAGAAACAATAGCTGAATTTTATCAAATATCTTTTCAGTTCCTGTCAGGATCATGAATTTTATCTTTTCAGTAATTCATGTGATGAAGTATTTTAATAGATTATCGAATGTTGAGCCATCCTTACATTCCTGGAATAAAATTCTATTTGGTCATACTCTATCACCATTTTTTAAAAAAGGCTGTGTTCAATTTGCTATTCCTTTCTTTGGGGTTTTTATCTTTAATACTCACTGGGAGGTCTTTTTAGACTCAGTCACTCAACCAAACATAGGGCCAACTAAGCATTCAGACTCATAAGGCCATCCTAGGTTACACTCCGTATATGTCTCCTCAGGAGAGTAGATGGAGCACAGTTTGCCAGGATGATAGCATTAGGTGTTCCTCTCAGTGGGAGTGATCCATACAGTCATCCAGGAGCTATTCATTTACATCTCTAGATGAGACAGCTCAGGTGTGATGCAAACTCCTATTTGGAAGGGATGGGCATGATCCTGGCTTAAAAGCCTTGTGCCCCAATGGTTGTCAGTATCTCTTGGGAGAGCTCCATAGTTGTAGCTTCTAAGGCCCCTGAACTCAGGAGCCTGAGGCTGTGGTGTCCCCATGAGGAATTTATAGTTCATTTGGACTCCCCCCAGTCTAGATACATTTTGCCAATCAGGCCTAGTTGATGTTTTACCTTCATTTGGTTTTCAGGGGAACAAAGCTAAAAAATGTATTGGTAAGGTCAAATTCTCTTCTGGGGGGGTCTGGTTAACATATTACTTACATCATCTACATTTGTAAGTGAGTTCATTCTTAGTTATCCCTTTTTTGAGGGTCTTGGCCAGGGTTACCCTATCCTTCTAATGTGAATTAGGAGTTTTCCATCTTTTTCTGCACTTTGGAAAAGCATAAATAGTATGAGAATATTTTTTTGTTCCATTACTCCTTTGTGAAGAGCAAGGGATTTTTCTTGCTCATCTCCACAAACCCAGTGACAAAACAGAGCTTGGGGCACAGCAATTAGAACAGCACCTGGAATATTGCCTGATCTTTCTGTGTTACCCAGAAAGGGGTCCATATGGCATTTTTCTGGGTACCCATCATAACTTAAAGGGAAATTTTCACAATGTCCTAAGTGCTTGATGTCCTGCAGATGAAGGAAGAAGATGTCCTTAAATTCCTTGCAGCAGGAACCCACTTAGGTGGTACCAACCTTAAATTCCAAATGGAATAGTATATTTGCAAAAGGAAGTGATGGCATCTATGTCATAAATCTGAAAAGAACCAGGGAGAAGTTTCTGCTGGCAGCTTGTGCCATGGTTGCCACTGAAAACCCGACTGATGTCAGTGTCCTATCACCTCCGGAAATGCTGACTGGCGGGCTGTCCTGAAGTTTGTTGCTGCCCCTGGAGCCACTCCTGTTGCTGGCCACTTTGCTTCCAGAACCTTCCCTCACCAGACCCAGGAGCCATGATTTCTGCTGCTTACTGGCCCCAGGGCTTACCACCAGCCCCTCATGGAGGCCTCTTAGTTAATCTGCCTGTTTTTGCTCTGTGTAACACAGAATGTCCTCTGTGCTTTGCGGATACTGCCATTCCCTGCAGCAAAAGGGGAGCTCTCTCTGAGTCTGAGGGGATGACAGCCCCGGGGAAATGCAGCGCCATTTCCCATGAGCAGTGGCGAGAGGCCATGCCTAACCTCTAGTTCTGGGAGATCGGTGAGAGGGAAGGGCTTGCAGCTGCTGAAAGGGGTTGATCTGGGAGGAACTCCAGGGTGCCTGGCAATTACCAAATCTACTGGTACTCACCCTGATGTGGCAGACTTGTTTGAGGGAGAGGGCACCCTCGTGCTTATTTAGCCCATCTCGGCAGAAGACTGCAGTCCTCCACCGCTATTGAGGACTGGACTGCAGCTAATGGGTAGGAACCATCACCCAGTGGTTTTAAGCAGATTTTCCAGACTCTTTTTTTTTTTTTTAAATTTTATTTATGGGGGCACCTCTTCCTTCAGCTCAGGCCATGATCCCAGGGTCCTGGAATCGAGCCCCGCATTGGGCTCTGCTCAGCAGGGAGCCCGTTTCCTCCTCTCTCTCTCTCTCTCTCTGCCTGCCTCTCTGCCTACTTGTGATCTCTGTCTGTCAAATAAATAAATAAAATCTTTACAGATGTCTTTAAAAATTTTTTTATTTATGTATTTATTTGAGAGAGAACAAAAGTGAGCGAACAAGAGAGAGCGCACACATGCACATGCACTTGTGTGTGTGAGTGTGGGAGGAGGGGCAGAGGGAAAGGGAGAGAGAGAATCCTAAGCAGGCTCCAAATTCAGGGCAGCGCCCTGTGCCAGGCTTGATTTCACCACCCTGAGAACATGCCTTGAACGGAAACTAAGAGTCATACGAACAACCAGCTTAGCCACCCAGGCATCCCTGTTTTTCCAGACCCTTAAGCAGAATATGGAAATAAGTTTGATGGAAAATAACGTTTCTTAAAAAAATTTTTTTTTTGCTAAATGAATTAAGTTTTGATAAACCTGTCTGGAAAACCTGAATCTGTTGGCCTTTGGGCATTAATTTTTTGGAATTTTCTGGTTTTTTTTTCTCTTTTTAGTACTCTTTTAGGTTTTCTACTTAATTTTTTATGTACATTTTCCTAGACAATGATTCCAGATTTATCATAACAAAGTGGTGAGATTGTGCATTTTACCCATGTTTTCTCTTGGAAAAAAACTTGTAAGAAATTTATATATTTGATTCTTTTCAGATATTCAGGTTATGCTTTTATTTATCAATTCTGTGCATGATTTTTCTTAGCTTTCCAACTTAGCATTTTACATACTTGCATTCGTCCTTATTGGATTTGGATTTATTTTGTTGTCCCTCTTCTAGCTCCTTGAGTTGTATGTTTACTTCATTTTTTTTTTAAGATTTTTAATTTATTTAACAGACAGAGATCACAAGTAGGCAGAGAAGCAGGCAGAGAGAGAGAGGAGGAAGCAGGCTCCCTGCTGATTAGAGAGCTCAATGTGGGGCTCCATCCCAGGACCTCAGGATCATGACCTGAACTGAAGGCAGAGGCTTTAACCCACTGAGCCACCCAGGTGCCCCCTGTTTACTTCATTTTTTAAATAAACAGTAACTTCACTTACTGAGTACACTGTATGGTAAGCAGAGTGCTATGTGTTTTATTTGCATTATCCCACCGAATCCTCATAACACTGCATAAGGCTGCATAAGAAGTCTTTATTTTATTTTAATTTTTTTTTAAAGATTTTACCCATTCACTTGACAGACAGAGATCTCAAGGAGGCAGAGAGGCAGGCAGAGAGAAAGTGGGAAGCAGGCTCCCCGATGAGCAGAGATTCCCCATGCGGGGCTTAATCCCAGTCCCTGAGATGAGGACCGGAGCTGAAGGCAGAGGCTTTAACCCACTGAGCCACCCAGGTGCCCCAAGAAGTCTTTATAGCTTAGTGGTGATGAGTGCAGATTTGGACTGGATGGTTACTGCCACTTGTAAATCTGTGACCTTGTGCAAGTGACTTCTCTGTGCTTGTTCCACAGCTATACAATGGATTAATCATATCAGCTACATTATAGGGCTGTTGTGGAGGATAAGTCAGCACTTAAAACCCCCCAGAACAGTGTCTGGCACATAAGTAGTACCATGGAAGTAACTGATATTATTATTTAAAGACAAGGCATTGAAGATTTAAAAAATTAAGTAACTTTCCCAGGATTACACAGCTCTTAGTAGATTATGACCCACCTTCTTGGGAGCACAGCCTGGGCAGCATCCCGTGGTTTTGGGTGTTGGGTTGCTCATTTGCATTAATTTCTTAAGAATCTGTAATTTCAATTTTCTTTAAAGATTTTATTTATTTATTTGTCAGAGAGAGTGAGCATAGGCAGACAGAGTGGCAGGCAGAGGCAGAGAGAGAAGCAGGCTCCCTGCCGAGCAAGGAGCCCGATGCGGGACTCCATCCCAGGACACTGGGATCATGACCTGAGCCGAAGGCAGCCGCTTAACCAACTGAGCCACCCAGGCGTCCCTGTAATTTCAACTTTTAATTCCACCTTTGATGAAGTTCCTATTTTTTTTTTCCTCTGTAGGAAACCCTTTTGGAAACTTTTCCCTTTCTGCCTGCATGATCTATATCCTCAAAACTCAGAAATTTTACCAGAATTTGTCTAGTTGTGGCTATTATGCTTTTTATTCCTGACCAGCACATAGCCCATTTGATCTTAAGATTATAGTCTTTCTCTAGTAAAAGTCTTTCTTTTAGTTCACTGATCTCCAGTTCTCTTTTTTTTTTCCTTCTGTAATTCCTATTGTACACAGATTGAAATCTCATAGGCTTATTTCTCATGCCTTTGTTTTTTCCCTTAAGTTTCTTACCAGTGTCTTTACTTCTGATTTTTTAAAAATTTATCTTGATTTTTTTATGGTAAATTTCTTTAAATTTTTAAATTTTTTTTCTTTAAGCTTTTTTATTTAAACATATAATGTAACCCCACCACCCTCTCCCAACCCCTCTCTCCCCCACCCCCCTCAGTTTGTTTTATGACATTAAGAGTCTCTTTTGGTTTGTCTCCCTCCCAATCCCATCTTGTTTCATTTTTTCTTTTCCTACCACCTTAACCCCCACCCCCGTTGCATCTCCACTTCCTCATATCAGGGAGATCATGTGACAGTTGTCTTTCTCCAGTTGACTTATTTCGCTAAGCATAATATGCTCTAGTTCCATCCATGTCATTGCAAATGGTAAGATTTCATTTCTTTTGATGGCTGCATAGTATTCCATTGTATATATACACCACTTCTTCTTTATCCATTCATCTGTTGATGGACATCTAGGTTCTTTCCATAACTTGGCTATTGTGGACATTGCTGCTATAAACATTTGGGTACACGTGCCCCTTTGGATCACTATGTTCGTATCTTTAGGGTAAATACCCAGTAGTGCAATTGCTGGGTCATAAGGTAGCTCTATTTTCAATTTTTTGAGGAACCTCCATGCTGTTTTCCAGAGTGGTTGCACCAGCTTGCATTCCCACCAACAGTGTAGGAGGGTTCCTCTTTCTCCACATCCTCGCCAGCATCTGTCATTTCCTGACTTGTTCATTTTAGCCATTCTGACTGGTGTGAGGTGGTATCTCATTGTGGTTTTGAGTTGTATTTCCCTGATGCCCAGTGATGTGGAGCACTTTTTCATGTGTCTGTTGGCCATCTGGATGTCTTCTTTGCAGAAATGTCTGTTCATGTCCTCTGCCCATTTCTTGATTGGGTTATTTGTTCTTTGGGTGTTGGGTTTGATAAGCTCTTTATAGATTTTGGATACTAGCCCTGTATCTGATATGTCGTTTGCAAATATCTTCTCCCATTCTGTCAGTTGTCTTTTGGTTTTGTTGACTGTTTCCTTTGCTGTGCAAAAGCTTTTGATCTTGATGAAGTCCCAATAGTTCATTTTTGCCCTTGCTTCCCTTGCCTCTGGCATTGTTCCTAGCAAGAAGTTGTTGCGGCTGAGGTCGAAGAGGTTGCTGCCTGTGTTCTCCTCAAGGATTTTGAGGGATTCCTTTCTCACGTTGAGGTCCTTCATCCATTTTGAGTCTATTT
>RCUC01142418.1:0-27286 GCA_003697995.1 Taxidea taxus jeffersonii
CAGATGATTATCTCAGAATCCTATAGGAATGATGATCATGTAGCTTACTCCTATAATTTAATTAAAAGAATAAAGTGGACAGTGTAATCCACACTCAAATAGACTAATGATGCAGCAACTAAGTAAAAAGTAAAATGATAGCTTAATAATAGCAACATTATATAGTAACATAAATTGATCCAGCATATATTTATTAAATGGCTAACAGATGTCAGGAACAAGTCTTAGAACTGCCACTCCACATGTAACAAAACAAACAACACTTTCTGCTCACATGGCCTTATGTTTCAATGGAGACGGATTAAACTAATAAAATATACATTGTGTCAGTGGATAAGGTAAATAGAATATACATTGGTAGTGTGTGCTCTGTTTGTTCTTCTTTATAGGTTGAGCAGGAAAGAGCTCGCTGAGTATAGACTAGAAGTACATGAAGGAACAAGCCATTTGGCTATATCATAGGAGAGCATTTGAGGCAGAGAGGGACAGAAATAAAAGCATCATGATAGGACAATATTTGACACAATTGGGGAGTATTAGCAAGATGGCCAGGGTGGCTGAAGCTGAATGGAAAGGAGTAGCTTATGAGAATGGTCCTGAGGGGCCAAATCACATAGGGTCTTAGGGTTACCCTGAGTATGATAATTAGGCTTATCCAGGAGTCTTCTGGTCTATTCCTGGCTTGCCAGCATCTATCCCAATTTTGCATTTAGCCAGGAATTTTATATTTTAAGTACTATTATTAGTGGGTACATTATCATAAGCTCTGATATTATGGGTTTGTGATCTCTCCAGTTTGTATATCCAGTTTCTGCTATGTTTTCCTCTAGTTGGACATAAGACACATCTGTCCAATGAATGGTGTTCTCATTTTTACATATAATCATTAAATCTGAAACATAACCAGAAAAATGACCGTCTTTTCCCAACCATTCCCACATGCAAAACAAACAATAATTTCTTTTGAAGTACAGTATATAGTGAATTCGAAGAAAAAAATAAATATGCACTAGAAATCATTTTGGATAACTTGTATACCAGCTCATGGAATCTCATCTCCTTGTGAGATGCAAAGGAGATCAAATATACCAATGAGCAATATCTGTAGAGATTGGGGGAAATCATAGGTTAGATGTATATTAAATAAATGTGAAGAAGAGAAAATGATCTGCCCTGCCAATTATTTTTAATGAATGCTTTGAATAATCTTATTCAGTGTTTTTTAAAAAACTAAACATGTACTTTAAATTTATAAATATTTATGTTTTGTACACTTTTATTTTGCAATAAGACTTTTCAGCAAAAATGAAAATGCATATTGAAAGAAAAATTCAGTTCTGGGTTTCTATTTTCTCAGAAATAGTTGTTAATGAATACATGATTTTTATGAAGTACTTATTAACATGTACCATCAGTATCTGCTTCAAAATTAATAGCTAATTATTTGCTCAAAACCGCCATTTAAGCTGCAGAAAATCTCTTTACCTATCACTCTTTGAAGCATGACTTTTCATTTAGATCAAGTGACTGTCATAAGTTAAGGTTCATGTTCAATTCCAAGTTTTTTATGTGTTTTATAAGTGAAGTGATTAACTGTTAATATTTTGGCTTCATTGGAGGAAGAACTTTAAAAAGATTCAGCAATCCCATTTTATAATCAGAATGCTTTAAACAGAAAATCCACTAAAAGTAAAGCAGTAATGATTTTATTACTTCTTCCTATGGTGATAATTTGAATACAGATTTTGTTGGAGCACATAGTCATGGCAAAAATATGGTTTTGACTAAAGTCAGAAACAATAGATAAAAACATATGGTCTGAATTGGTTGTGGTAACTGCATCCAAAGAAATTTTACTATATTATTAATTAAAATAGAAGCCTTAATTGTCGAATTCTATGTGTGTGCATATGTGAGCATGATCATATATACAAACACACACAAATTACTCAGTTGTGCTACAGATTCTATAGTCACTAAGAAACCTTCTGGAAAAATCAAACAAGTAAGGCTCAAATCTCAGATCATTTAAAATACCTGTGGATAATACTACTCTAGTAAATCTTTTTCATTTTATAACCTTCTCTTTCATTTAAAGCTCTACCACTGAAGAAGTGTGACAGTTTAAAATAATTTAGTGTAGAAGCCTGTAGAAATCTACAATTTGATCTCATCATCTCTTCATAAAAATATTATTCAAAATTATTGTTTTATGAAAAGCTGACCAAATATAAAAAACGTTTAAGTCAATCAGGCAGTTCATTAATGAAATTACTTGATTATACTTGATTAGCCAAAAGGCCAAGAAATGAACATTAATAAAATTATTAGGCTATTATTCTTTTTTTTTTTTTAGGCTATTATTCTTGATCTTATGATGTAGTGTCTGTGTGCTCTTAAATTTGCAATATGTTGTGATTTCTTATTCTAAATAAATATACATATATGCACATATTTATATATTATTTCTAAAACCTGATTTTTACACATTTTTTTCTTAAAAAGTGCATCAAATTTTATAAATATCACACCCCACAAAATCAGTATTCACCTTTGCTCTCAATTTATCAATGAGATATCATGGAAAGGAAAGTTCTTCAACTTAAGTTTGTTATTCCTACCATTATGAAAACATTGATATGCAGATCTATCTTGACTCCCTCCTCTATTCTCTTTTCAGATGTGGCTTCTCTCCTAGATAAAGTGTATTCAACTTCCTCTCTGGATCCCTGCTCCTCTTGCTTCTTTGACTCTTCTTCATTATCCCACCCCCTTGCTATCACATCTTGAGCTGTTCTCTTCTATTGCCTTTTTATCATAACTAAGTAGGCCCTTTTTTAAGATTTTATATATTTATTTGAGAGAAAGAGAGAGAGCTTGAGTGGAGGGAGGGACAGAGGGAGAGATTCTCAAGCAGACTCCATGCTGAGCCTGGAGACTTACTTAGGGCTCTATCTCATGACCCTGAGATTAGAATCTGAGCCAAAACCAAAAGTCAGATGCTCAACCAACTGTACCACCAAGGCACCCCATGTAAGCCCTATTACTATAAGCTCATTCTGTACTAAAGTGATTTGATTTAGTTTATAAAAATATATACAATGTTTACAATGTTATTATAAATTAACAATAAGAATTGGTAGAGATTCAAGACCAAAGGGAATGTAGATAAGTAATTCCTAGGACTGCAATGTTGCAAAAAATGAGCAACATATAAAACTTATGGAGTTTTTATTTTTTTTTTTTATTTTTTTATTTTTTTACTTTATTTAAGCTTTATTTAAACATATGATCTGCTTTCTGAGTCTCCAAATGTTGCTTCTATTTATCGGTAGCAATTTGCTGATAATGTTAATTCAGTTCACTAGATAGTTCATCTGTTTTTTAAGTTAATTAACTAGTCATTTTGTACTTGCTAAAGCCCAGGCTGAGCTACCCATTATTGTCTGTCATATCAGATAATAAAATTCATGTAACCCCCCAAAAAAAAACAAAAAAAAACTTATGGAGTTTTTAAATTTTTTTAATGTTTTTTTAAAAGGTTTTATTTATTTATTTGACAGAGATCACAAGTAGGCAGAGAAGCAGGGGAGAGAGAGGAAGGGAAGCAGGCTCCCTGTAGAGCAGAGAGCCCCATGCGGGGCTGGATCCCAGAACCCTGGGATCATGACCTGAGCCAAAGGCAGAGGCTTTAACCCACTGAGCCACCCAGGCGCCCTGAGATTTTAATTTTTAAAATTTTTAATTTTTAAAATTTTTGAGCAAATGTAAATCTACTTACCTTTCATTCCTTTGTTTTTTTTTTATTTCCACAACTAAATACTTAATAAATTGAGCTGTTTTTCCACTATTTCATTTCCTCTTCTGTGTAGTTGGGATTTTGACTCTACTCTCCATTGAGACTGCTGTTGTCAGTAATAAACTTCTGGGTGTAGAATAAAGTCTTGCTTATTTTTATATTTTTTACAAGTCTCTCCTCCCTTGGATATTATTATTTTGTTTGTTTGTTTTTTAATTTATTTATTTACTTGGAGAAAGACAGAGAGAGAGAGGGAGAGAGCAGAGGGAAAGAATCTGAAGTAGACTCCCTGCTGAGAGAGGAGCCCAACTCTGGGCTTGATCTCATGACCGAGAGATCATGACCTAAGCCAAATTAAGGGTTGGATACTAAATCAACTGAGCTACCCAGTCACCTCTCTTCTCCCTTGAATGTTAGGAAATAATTGTCTCCCATCTCTAGAGTTGTTTCTTCCTGTATAATTGGATACATCCTTCTTGGTACATCCCTTGAAAGTCATGTTTTCCTGGAAGTTCATACTCAGAATTCTATTTCATACAATATGCTTCCTTAATTTTATAATAATAAAATAATAGTGATTTGTAGGGCATAGGTCAGGAATTATGCAAAGTATAACAACCTTATGTATTGAGCATTTTCTCCATTTGCAGGTGAGGAAGCTTATGATCAGACAGTTCAAATAATTTGCTCGATATTTAATAATTTAATCCCATGAAAGAGCAATTTGTTGTATTCTGTTGCTACCATTTTAACTTCTGTTCTGTTCCTTCTTCTTACTTCTTTTCCTGATCTTGATAATCAGAAATATTTGGATTGCTTTTGAATATTGCCTTCCATCTCAAATTTCTCTCTGTAGCCCTGTATAGATTTACACAACTATTAGGTGACATTTCCATAAGAATGTCCCATAGATATCTCAAATTTTACATGTCTAATATGAAACTAATTTTTTTAAAGATTTTTATTTATTTATTTGACAGAGAGAGCAAGAGACAGAAGCAGGCAGAGCAGTAGAGGGAGAGGGAAGCAAGCTCCCCAGTGAGCAGGGAGCCCGATGTGGGGCTCGATCCCAGGACCCTGAGATCATGACCTGAGCCGAAGGCAGTTGCTTAACTGACTGAGCCACCCAGGCACCCCTGAAACTAATTTTTTTTTTGCCCTTTCCCAAACTTGTTCCCTGACTTGTATCTCTAATATGATGAAGGGGAAGGCCGTTCACCTTTCCCTTTCTTCTGACAATGAATTATTTCACACTGTCCAGAAATTCTCATCTAATCACTTTCCTGGTTTCCTATATTCACCCTTTTTCATATATATTAAACTTTCATTCACTTCTTCCTCTTCCCTGTCTGCCAGTTCATCAGAGAATTAACTTACCACAGCTTCAAAATTCAACTCAGGTGTCTGTCTCCACTTTTATTAAACCAACCTTGATACACTTCTCTGTTTAATCTGCACCAACAGCTCCCAAAGAACATTCTACTGCGACCTGAATTGTGTAGTTTTTTTTGTCTGTTTGCTCAGTTAAGCCATTGAGATATCTGAAGGCAAGGACTCTATCTTGCTTTTCAGTCTCTGGAATCTAACCCAGTTTCTGGTACAAAATTGTAGTTAAATGCATATTAAATAAATGAACTGATGCAGGTGCTTATCACTTATAAAATTACTTTTCTCATATATAAATATTCTATTAAATGTAACTATCTCTCTTAGGCATATATAGCTATTCTGTTGTGTTTGATCCCTGTCAAAGAATTTTTTTTTCCTCTAGAGAACTTCATGTGTTATTTCCTAATTCACAATACTTTTTTCTTCACATTATAAAATTAACTTGGTGGAAAGATCTGATGAATATAGAAAAAAAAACTCATTCTAATTACTAACAATAAAAGCATTAGGATGACAAAATGCATTTGAGTAGATGTGCCAAAGAAACCTAAGCAACCTAATCTCTTCTGCTGTTACATTTCAGGAGTTAATTTTAGATAGTGTCCTTTGGACCACAGATGATGTCTTTGTGCTTTCCAATTGGAAGTATTAAGAATAAAGTCTTCCAAGTTAACTTCTTTTAAAGATCAGGAAATATGTGTGAATTAAAACTCTTTATCATATATTTCTTTTCATTCTTCACTTCAAAATTTCAGTCTTTTTTTTTTTTTTACTTATGTTGTAGTCATATAACTTATAAACTTAGAAGAAATATTTAAATTGCATTTTCATGTACATACATATATGTTAGTATGCAAACACATACGAATTATTTTTAGGACTTCGAGGGATGAAGACACATGTATTTGGTCACCAGCTTGATTGCATATTTGTAGCACTAAATATAGTTATGTGAATACTGAGTCAAATTACCTCACTTTGAGGTGCCTGGGTGGCCCAGTCAGTTAAGTGTCTGCATTCAGTTCAGGGCTCAGGCCATGGTCCCTGGGGTCCTGGGCTGGAGCCCCACCTTTGGCTCCCTGCTCAGTGGGCAGTCTTCTTTTCCCTCTTCCTCTGCCCCTGCTCCTGCTTATACTTGCTCTCTCTCAAATAAATTAACAAAATCCTAAAAAAAACTTACCTCTTTTTCATTCTAATGCAGAAAATTCTTAACATGTATAGATGAGAAGAAATGTTTAAAAAAAACCTGTTGTTTTATGTTCTTCAGTTACTTGGCCCCTAAATACTAATTTATGTTTACGTATATTTAAAACATCCTAAAAGGGTTGCTATTTTCTACATACTAGAATAAATTTATTTTTTTAAGATTTTACTTATTTATTTGACAGACAGAGATCACAAGTAGGCAGAGAGGCAGGCAGAAAGAGAGGGGGAGAAGCAGGCTCCCCACTGAACAGGGAGCCCAATGCGGGGCTCCATCACAGGACCCTGAGATCGTGACCTGAGCCAAAGGCAGAGGCTTAACCCACTGAGCCACCCAGGCGCCCCTAAATTTATATTTTAAAGTAAGATGTTTATAAAAGCATTTTATTATACAAATGAAATCATGAATAGTTTTGATAAAAGGTTAAGACTATTTAGCTAAGTATTACTTTGTCTTTAGTCATTCAAAAATGATCTAAGAGAGTTTGATATTTTGTAACACATTAATTTTCTAAAAATTATTGCACGAGTCAAAAAGGAACAAATAGTTGGACCACATTGGGAAGTCTATTGTTTCCTGATTTCTCATTTCTAATTCATTTTATGCCAGGGAGAACATTAAAGTTATTTAACAAGATAACAGGGGTTCCCAGGAACAAATATTCCCTCATTTTCTGTCTCTCATGATCTTTTTGGCATTTCTCACTGCCTTTCTCTCTTACTCCTTCTCCTTCTCTTGTAAAATATATATTTGCATAAAATATGTCTTTGATATTTCCAGAGATAATGAAATTAATGTTTCAGTTAATGGTGCACTTGAATATATATTTTCTCAAATACTCTGGAAGTTATTTCTGGCTGTGATGGTAACAGCATTAAGTTATACTGGGTCATATCCATGAGTCCAAATTACATTTTTATGACTATCCCGCTTATCTACATGAAATGTCCCCTTGCCCAAAACAGTGTAAATTCATCTTTCATACAAAATCCTCAAAAGATTAGCCAAATTTGTTTAAAATAGGTGCACTTTCTAGTTTACTTAACCTTTATTAATAAAATAGAGTACCTGAGATATGAGACGACAGGACATTGTTACAATTAGTTTTACTCTAAACTGAAATGTTGGGGAGGCACATTACAGTTGATGAGTAATCACTTTGAAGCTGGCATTATCAAGATCCACAGGAAAAGATCAAATATAACCCTCCCCGAATTTGGTAGCATATAGTATAGAGGAAACTTTTGTGGGACATAATTGCTTCATGCATAGATCTTTCTAACCTGACTACAGTAGCATTAATAGTATCTAGTGATACCAGTATGTATAGATGCACTTTGGGTATTAGTAAATGAGGTGGAAGGTGTTAGGAATTGTTTTTCTGGACTATAAATATGGTTTTGAAAACAATAACAGCATCACAAATCAGAAATTTCAACCTGATTTTAATGAGGCATTTGTGAAGCTATTTAATCTTATAACAGTAAGAATAATAGGTAACTGTGTACATGCAGGTATGAATATGAATTGATCTGAATATTAAGAGATAAGTATGCTTGTTTCTGGCTCAAAATGCTTAAATCAGAATGCAGAGCTTTCTTAAGGCAGGCTCTTGAGATAAATTATTTTTTCTAAATGAGGAAAAGGAGACTTGAGAGCATATAATAAAGTTATTTTCAATCCTTCAACCTTGTGTTTCTTTAATACAAAGAAACATGAATAGGTACAATTAAATGGGCATTCATGCCATGCTATCATGATAACAATAATTATGACTCTCATACTGGTTTCTTCTAAATATCACAGAATATAATTTTATACTATGTACATTATTTAATTGCTATACATGTATTTATTTTTATATGTTCAATCTGATTTCTAACTGATGTAGCCCAATCATATATAAATGACAGGGTCATTTATTTTCTTTGAATGGTAAAACAGGAGATTGGAATAAAAAGAAATTCCTACATATAGTCATTTAAGAAATCTAATTATAAGACACTTTCCAAGATTATGGAATCAGTACTACAGGTTTTCTTTCTTCTTTTTTAAAAAAGTTTTTGCAGTGTGTTTTTAAAATACTGTTGTCAAGTACAAATTAAAACTTCCTGAATTTTCTATATTAGTTTTATCTTCACACTTTTTTAGAAATGGAAAGTAGACTTCTAAATCTTAGTATCTTAATTTGCTTTTAGTGGTTCAAAACCTCACCACCCACTTTTTTATAGGGTGTGCTGTAGCGGTGGCTGTTGAGCAAATGTGATAGACAAGCCTCTGACGTGGAGCTGCTAAACCTGTACATTAACATAAGATCTCTTTCAAATTTAGCTACTGTAGATAAATAGGAAATGCTGTAGGAGAGCATGAATGACCAACACTGGAAACTCAAAAATCATTAATCCACTTCATAAGTCATTTTGAGTTTTAATTTCATAAATCTCCATAAAAATAGTCTAAATAAATTCTGGGGCTATGCATGATTACATCATTATGCATTAATTCTGTGGGTGAACCTCTGAAATTGGTAGGTGAAAGTAGAGTACACAGTACTAAAGTTTCCACTAACAGATATCTTTCCAGACACTCTTTATTCCCTCATCCTTCTTGTTGTTAGGATGTCCTTTGAAGTGGGAGCCTCACATCTGCTGGTCTTCACAGCTTAATGAGTGAAAAGTTAGTACCCTGCAGAGCCCTGTATTTTTGTTCTTGTCAGGTCTCTTGGATTTGTTTGTTCTCAGTCAGACCTATTTTCCTCCGCACGTTCTGTCCCTAATGCAGTGTCATAAGCAGGTCTCCCAGGAGTTGGTTTGCTGTAGTTTCAGATCGAAGGTAGGACAACTCACTGCCCATCCAGCTTTGCTTGGTAGGAAGTTCTATTTGTGATTATTTTGGCAGAACACTGGGGTGGGGGGTGAAAATAGCGTAGTGGCACTCTGACCTATAAAACATATATACTACTTTTAATGAAGGGAAAATAATTGAATTAGTAATAGTCTATGGACAGTATAATTTAATTTACATACACATATTGTTTATTTCTTGAAACAGCCCAACGAAGCAAATGGCATTAACTCCATTTTAAAGATAAGCAAACCGAGACTTAGAATGATTAAATAATTTTCCAAGGCTACAATTTCAATGAATGAATGAAATAAGGAATGAATGACTCTAGGGAAAACAGCATGGATTGAGTGGAGTAATAGGCTGAGATAGGTCAATTTTTCAATCCATTTAGCAGTCAATTTGTAGAGAGCAAGCTGGTCTGACAGTCACATGGGGTTTATGTTTGGGGGTAGGATGCTGCTGAAGAACCAATGATGACAATTTTAAAAGCAACAAGAATGAATAAGAGATGAAACTTCATCATGGAGTAGAAGAACAATGGTGAGTCAAATGGATGGTTAGGCTTTCACCAGAAACAATTAGCTCTATGGTAAACTTTTCAGCTGCCAGCATATTTTGAAAAACTTTCCTAGGTTTCAATTAGATAATGTTTGAAAATTAGGAGCTAGACAAATCAATAGGCTATATAGCTGGCAAAAACTGATTTAGGGAGAATTAGAAAATAGAAATTTTATTCTGTAATTGTGAAAGGAATTCAAACAATTATTTAAAAAAAGAAGGAAAGAGAAACCAAAGACTCACCAGAAATAGAATAGCTTATATGCAAGTGCTACAAGTTTTAAGGAACTTCCAAAATTGTACACATGCCTCCAAAAATGGAAGATGAGGGCATATTCTGCAACTCATTTTCTGAGACAGAATAATTTTGACAAAAAATTAGAGGTGGTATCAGGAAGAAAAATAGCAAGTCTGTTGTGTTCATGAATATAGATTCAAAATGTCTAAGTAAAATATTAACAAACTGAATCCAGTTCTCTATAAAAATATTAATAGACACTGTCCAATTTGGGTATATAAAAGTATCGTAAGGATGCTTTAATGATACAAAAATGTTTAAATGTATATTCCCACATTATTGGTTAAATAAGATAAGCCATAATAACATCTCAAAAGGTGCAGAAAAAAATTTTAACAGATCCGTAATGAAAATGCTTACTATAATAGGAATAGAAGGAAATTCTATTACCTTATAAAAGTTGTCTCTCAAAAAAAGGAAAGAAAAATAATATCTGTACAAAAATATCCTATTAAATGGGGAAAATATAGAAATATTCTATTTAAATTTAGGAACAAGATTGGAGCATTGCCTCTGAATATCCCAATTCAGCAATGTTTTGGAGCTCTGGACAGCACAATAAGAAATAACAATTATAAGGATTGGAGATCACCAATAGTACCAATATTATTGGCATACTATGCTCATGGATGAAGAAACTCAATTTACATTGTACAGATTTTATTTGTCCCCAAAGTGATCTATAGGCTTAATGTTAACTCTGATCAGTGTCCTAATTGGTCTTTATTTTTTTTTTAATCTTTATTTTTGTGGAATAGGACAAATTAACTTTAAAATATGTATATAGGAAAATCAAAGAAGAAATAATAGACTGGATACTTCATGCTTTGTGAGATATAGACTTACTATAAAACTACTTAAAGAATTATAAGAATGTGATACTGGTGCAGGCATGGACAAAATATAAATAAAATAAAGCAGTTCAAAAGAAATATACTCATATATGGAAATCTGATTTATGATGGTGCTTGTGTGGTCAGAAGTAGAATTATCCAATAAGTAAGAGGATCGATTAAAGAAGAGAGAAAAATTGGTGCACAACAGCCACAAGGAAGGAAAGGAGGGAGGAAGAGGAAAAATAAAGACTGAGAAAGAAAGAAAGAAAGAAAGAAAGAAGAAAGAAAGAAAGAAAGAAAGAAAGAAAGAAAGAAAGAAAGAAAGAAAGAAAGAAAAAAAAAAGAGGAAGGAAGGATGGAGGTTGGAGGAAAGGGTGAGGAAGGGAATTGAATAAAGTGATTCCTACCTCACACCACAGCATAGACCTGTTAAAAGTAAAACTGAAATTTTAAAAAGAGTATATATGAATTATCTTATGACCACTGAGTAGGCAAACTTTTCTTACACAATACAGGTCAAAGTGTCAACCACTTATGTAAAGTTTGATAAATTGGAATACATTAAAACCAAATCTTGTTTATTAAAATACACATTAAAGTTAAAAAAATTTCAATTTGTAGAAGATATTTGTAAAATAGTATTAAAATTAAGAACAAGTAAAGAATTTTTACAAATCAACAAGAGGAAAAGGAATAGAGAAAGGGAACAGGTTATGAATAACCATTTCACAAGAGAGGAAACCCATGAAATTAAGAAGTGTAACATTAGAAGTGTTAAAGATAATGTACTCAGCCAAATATCTATATTGAAAATGAATGCATACATTGGTACAACTTTTTTGGGAAACAAAAAGTTGCATTAAAGTGTACCCTACTCTAAAAGTAGCCACTGTCCATGAGCACTAGGAAGCATGTCCAATAATGCAGTGTTTATAAGAACATAAACTAAACAATCCAAATGTCCATTGACATGGGCTTAAAAAGGCATACTCGCATATATGATAATTAACAGTAGAAATGAAATAACTTCAAATATACATGGAGAGAACTTTAGCTATCACATGATTGAGTCTTAGTAACAATACCAAGTGAAAAAGCAAAAAGTGAACAGAATGTTGTCTATGGCATGTGCATGATAACTGTAAATTTAGAATAGTACTCACTTTTGTGGATGAGGAAAAAGTTTGCTAAAGGGAAAGAGCATAGCGGTCTGTGTAAGTTTTTGGGAATGTTCTCCCACTGGGGTGGGCAGTTGGTACATAGGTACTTAATTTATCCACAATATTATATTATACATGATATAAGCAAACAAATGGAGAAAAGACTCAAAGAGAATATTGCAGCATGTCTAACAAAAGGAAAATATCCACAATATAATACCTAAGGAAATATGTGAAAGTCTGATATTCTAAATATTCATTGCTCTTAATATCAGGTGGAGGAATCTTAGTTAATTTTTATACGTTTCTATTATGTTTATGCATTATTTTTATTCAACAAAATGTTTTTCTAGTAATGCTAGTTTAAAAGAAAAACAACACTCGTAATATGTAGAATTTATAAGATAATAATAAAAGACAACTCAGTAAAGATGGGCAAGAATTTGAAGATGCAGTTCATAGAAGAGATCACATACTTGTAAACCTACAAAAATATGCTCAACACACTCGCAAACAGGAATGTTTATTTTACAATAAAATCATAATTTGGTTTTTCATTATTATTGAAGAAATAAAGTTGTTTACAAGTAGTGTTTCAGAGTTGAAAGAATTTGACATATCTTATATAGCAGAAACAGTTCAGAGAGTAGTATGATGGTATAGTAGATTTCCCTTCTAGAAGATTAGCTTTCAAAACATATGTGTATGTTCACATAAATGTACTTCAAATAGTGATAACTATAATACTTATTTTTTGTAATAATGAAATACTCGAAATAGTTCAATGGTACCTGAAGAGAAATGGTTTATTTGATCACACAATGAATACCTTATGTAATACATTTACTTATTGTAAATTGATGCAACATTGTGTGAGCTGACGCAGAATGATCTCTTAGACATTTAGACATTTTTAAATTTAAAAAAATGCACACAAATTCACAGGATGTACAGCATGAGCCTATTCATGTTAAAAATGTATGTGTAATAAAATTCATATGTGCATATTCAATATGTAAATATATAGAAACATTTCTTGGATGATTGCATATTATATTACTCCCAGTGGTTATCCCTGGGCAAGGGAGGTAAACAGACACATTCCACATATTTCTGTGTTGTTTCAGTTTTTTTTTTTTTTTTTTATTGCAAGAGAGTAGGCATGTACGGTTGTATAACTGGCTGTGTTACCTGCCTTTTTAACTTTTCTCCAAGGTAGGTTGCTTTAATTAGCATAGTGCTATGTACAATAGCAAAAGAAGCTATGGGCGTTTATTACCGCCCACCCAGCAATCAGGCTTGAGTGTTCTGAGATAGCAAACACTGAGGGCCATGTCAAAAGAAAAGAGAAGCCTGGCTCCCATTTGCAAATTCTAAGTCAGAGGAATCACTGAAGCAGAACCCAAAAGCAGTGTGATCAATTTCTTCCAGTAATGGAAGAGTCTGAAAACTCTCAAAGACCTATTTGCTGGCACAATAGTTGCATGTATATAATGATTCAAAAGAGAATTTTCGATTAATAAAAAGTATCCAATGAAATGCTGTGGTAAATGTCACTTTGGGTTATATGTGAAATGCAGATCACTTGTGAGAGAATATTTTAATAAAAATCATTATAAGTTTTGTTTTTTAAACTTTAGAGTTGATAAAAGAAAAATAAAATATATATTTAATATATGTTCAAATCAAGATGTTAATTCTTTAATTTTACTTTTATTCTACATAAGAATTTAATAATTTTTAATAAAATCATTGAGGTTATCTTACATTTTTCACCAAGTAGAAAAGTCTCTTATTAGATAAAATGCTAAGAATACAAAACTTTAAATGTTTGAATGTTAAGATATCAATCATGTGCCATAACATGCTTATTTTTCAGGTTAAACTTTTTCCGTGATGTTCCTGATTTCAGAGTGTTAGCCTGTGGTGGAGATGGAACCGTGGGGTGGATTTTGGACTGCATAGGTAATGAAGACACATACTTAACATGGCTGGGGTGAGAGTGGTAACCTAAAATTCTGTATATTTTATTTATTTTATTAATGCATTGATATCTTTGTATGCTACTGTGATATAATCAGACATCTGGCATTGTTGCACATTATTTACTGATTTAATGGGTTTTCTATAATTCAAAGTTTTAATTGACAAAATAATTTACAAGTATCTAGAAATCTTTCTTTTTAAATCAACTTCTCGTGGAATTTACTAAGCCCTCAGAGCTATTTTCAAATCAGGCTCTACAAAGTCCATTGTTTCTTTGCCCTGGGGAGGGAGTCAAAGAGAATCTTAGCATTTGTGATAAAACTTATGTCAAATAGATGTGCTTATTTATTCAAGCACGGTGCCTCAAAACCTTGCCATCTGTGGACATTCTTAGCCTACGCATCCATCATTATTCCTACTGTAGCTATTTTTTATTTATCATGTACTCTCACATAGATGTTGTGCTAAGAATTTAACCTCCATTCATCATAATTCTCACAACTCTGTTACACAGTATAGATAATCCTATTTTAGAGAGAGGCTGTAGGGTGTGGAGAAGTTAAATAATTAGAATGGGATCAGAGAGCTATAAATTGACAGAACTGGGATTAGAGCTCATCTTTTAACCTTAACCTAGATTGTGTCTCTACTTAAGTTTTTACAACTTTATTTTTATAAGCAAACAAAGCAGATACATGACTGAGGATAACATGTAGACATGTACACAAAAGCTTGATGATTTAGAAAAATTACCTGGTTTTTCAGAGACAGTCAACTATGAGAAGTGATTACTGATCAGTAAAATAATCATGAATTGGCCTTCATTAGGAGATAAATTCCAAACAAATTTCCATTTCTTTATTAACCAATTCTTTTTTAAAAGGGGGCCATTTCAGGGGCATCTGGATGGCACAGTTGGTTGAGTATTTAATTCTTAGTTTTAGCTCAGGTCGTGATCTCAGGGTCCTGAGATCAAGCCCCTTATTGGGCTTTGCACTCGAGGCAAAGTCTGCTTGAGATTCTCTCTCCCTCTTCCTCTGCCCTTCCTACTTGTACCCTCTCTCTCTCTCTCAAGTATATATATATATATATATACATATATATATATATTTTTTTTTTTTAAATGGGCCCTTTCACAGAAGGGAAAGAATTTGTTCAAAAGAAGTTTTACTGCCTATGTAAACTGAAACACTTTTATTTAGTTAATGCAGGTGAACATATTTTATCTTTTCATGCACACAGAAGTATTCAAATTAAAAGCAAATATATGTTGTCAGCATACTTTTTGGTAAGCATCTTATGATTTTAGTCTACTATTTTTTTTTAAATTAACAGTGAAAATTCTGTTCTTTGGCCTTCCAGTAAAAGACATAAATAGTATAATATGCAATATCTAAAGAGAAAATCAGAATTCAGAAATTGCAGAAATTAGAGTTGCTTGAACAGAGTCTGAATACTTGTGAGAATTTTAGTGAAAACAGTAGGATATTATGAGTTTATTTTAGCTCAAATCTAAGCCTTGGTGATTACACCATGACACATCCATCCCTAAATAGTCTGTTCCTTCCACATTCTTCCACATAGACACATACTCACTTTGAGGGGCTGAGAAGGTAGAAAAAGTAGGGAAAAGCAATATATGTTTGTGAGAGTCATTCAAGGCATATGATGGTTTAAACAAAGCTATGTGGTGGGTGCCTGGGTAGCTGAGTTGGTTAAGCACTGATTCTTGGTTTTGGCTCAGGTCATGATCTCAGAGTTGTGAGATTGAGCCCCACATGGGGCTCTGTGCGCAGCATGGCCTGCTTTAGACTCTCTGTCCCCCTCTGCCTCTGCTCTTCCCCAACTCTCCAGCTTGTTCACGTGCATGCATGTGTGCTCTCTCTCTCTCTCTCTCTCAATCAGTCATATAAACAAAACCATGTGGAATTTGGGGGTTCCTGGGTGGCTTAGCCAGTTAAGCATCTGCCTTCAGCTCAGATCATGATCCCTGGGTCCTGGGATGGAGCCCTCTGCCCAGCTCACTGCTTAGCGAAGAGTCTGCTTCTCCCTCTCCCTCTGCCCCTCCTGCACCTGCTTGTGCTGTCTCTCTCAAATAAGTAAACAAAGTCTCGGAAAATATGTGGAATTTCAATGGCAGAGATCTTTACTGCTCTAAGCCCAAAGTGTTACATTCTGTAAAGCTTGATCTCAAAGAAACTTGCTGATGGCAGAGTTACCCAGTTCTTACATCGTTTGCTCTGACCCAAAGCAGCACCATGAGTAGGAACAAACACAGTGAAACATTTTCAGCATTTTATTAGCTTTTAGAGTTTGATTTTTCAAATAATCTTATTCCTTAAATTGAAATGTACCTAGAGGTGGTGTTGTAAAAGAATTTTTTGTAGGAACCCACATCTCTACTTTGGTGATGCCCCTCTAGTATATTCTCATGACACATCTATCTGCATCCTTGAAATTTCCATGATGTTAAATCCACTAAAATTTTTAATTGAGTTAAGATTTTATTTTATTTGTTTAATGATATTATGTATTTATGTGTCAGAGAGAGAGAGAGAACTAGCAAGTGTGCATGTGGACACAAATAGGGGGAGCAGCAGGCAGAGGGAGAATCAGGCTCCCCGCTAAGCTGGGAGCCTGAGGCAGGACAGGATCCCAAAACCCCAGATCATGACCTGAGCCAAAGGCAGACGCTTAACCAACTGAGCCACCGAGGCATCTCCTGAGTTAAGATTTTAAAAGGCTTCCTTCAGACATGAATCTTGAAAATTCCTATCACTTCGTGAATTATGGTATTTATATGTGTTTTATAAATACAAATTAATCTTACTTTCTAATTGTATATAGATATAAAACATAACTTTTCTGGCTTTTAGGTACCTAGTGGAATGCCTTCATTTCATGCCAAGCTGTCTTTTTTACTGTCATTCCATCTGTGATCAAAATTTTATTTTATTTTATTTTAATTTTTGATTGCACAGAAAAGGCTAATGTTGTCAAGCATCCTCCAGTTGCCATTCTGCCTCTTGGGACCGGCAATGATCTAGCAAGATGCCTGCGATGGGGAGGAGGTAAGACAGCTACTGAAAATCTTAAAAGACAGAAATAGAGTGCAGAGCATTTTCCCCCCAAAAACTAAGCCCATCGTTTTTAGTATATGACAGCTTCCATGTGAATTTAGCAAATACAATTGTTGTGAGAGATACAGTATATAATTTTGAACAATAGTGTGGGATAGAGAAGGAAAGAGTGGACCAGGAGCTAGACCGTGAGTGCTGTCCTTTAATCTGATACTAATTATAGACTTGATGGGCAAGGCAAGTTTCTCAACCTCCTTGATTTCGGGTTTCTAACTTAAGAAATGAGATAAGCATGGACTAACTCTAAAGTAATGTTTAAATTTTTAATCTGAGTTGTGTAGTAAAATCACTAACAAGGGGAAAAAACAAAAGGCTAAAGAATGACTTGTCCAGGAATGAATACATTGAGTAACACTTAATTTTTTGAGATCTATTTTATACCAAGGGTTATGTTCTGTTCTTGGGGTATAGGGTTAAGGACAGAAAACAAAGTCTACCTTCAAAGAGGCCTTGAATTCCAGTGGTACACAGTCATAAGTAAATTGTGAGACCTCCTACTAACAAGCAAACCTATAACCAATATGGCAAAAGGTGTCTTGGAGGAAATGACAAGATAACATAGGGAGAACCCTAGTGGATGGAATAATGACAACCATATAGAACTGAAGGTAGAGTTTAGAGGCAGAAAGAATCTGAAGTAAGAGGTGCAGAGGTAGGAAGAGACTTGACATATTCAAGGAACTCAAAATGGAATAGTGTGGATGAGACAGGGTAAGGGGGGATATTTCAAAAGGTCTTAAAATAATTTGACATAACATTGATAGGCTCTACTTACCAGAAGATGCTAAAGAAAAGAAAACCAGAATTGAAACTAAGTAACTTTAGCTTAGAGTTTAAAAAGTGTCTACTTAGAGAAGTTTAAAAGTGTCTGCTAAGACTGTGTGAATGAGAAGCCCTTGGGGAGCTTGTTAAAAATGTAGTGGCCTGACCTCCCCCCAGATATGCTGAATGGAAATCTCTGGGGTGGACCTGAGCAGATGATTTTCTTTTTAAACAAACTTCCTAAGTCACTCTGATTTACAATAAAAATGTGAGAACAACTTTTCCATGAGTTATCTAACCAGCTGCTAAACTCTAAGCTGTGTTTTGTATATGTGTATGTGTATGTAAGTGTATATGTAATAACAGACAGAATTGGAGACTAAGTTAAAAACTCCATATATGACTTTTTATAATTTTCATTAAGGGCATAGTTTACTAAAAGAATATGAAACACTGAGTTAAATCTCATAGAATCTAAAGACAGACAGACAGGTGGATAGCACCACTGCTTATAAGATGCTTGTATTTGCCAGTGCATACATACCTATATTGATTAAAGGGAAGAGAACACACATGTGACTTTGTGTATTCTTTTGAAAAATATTTTTGATATTTGAAAATTAATGATTTCATTTAGCTTCCAAACTCATAAATGGCTCCAATCTCAAAATTGACATAGAATTTCCATTTGGGGCATCTTCTAATGATTTTCTTATAAAACAATTTAAGATATATTATTATCAGTAGTCAAAGGTGCACAAATTATAGTACATGCCAAAGTATATGTTAATAATAAACTCTCTGTGTGTACCTTGCATGGGCTGACACTGTCCTAGGGGCTGGGTTTAGAGTGAAAAAATAAATAAAATGCTCCTACCTTTTGGAGATTATGCCTTCATCCAGTACACAGACAATAAATCAATGAATAATAAAACATATAATTACAAAATAAATATGTAAGACTCAAACATATTTAGAGAATAGAGGAGGGAAACTTTTCAGCTAAATGATCAAGAAGGCCTCTCTGAGGAAGTAACATTTAAGCTGGATTTAATATGTAAGGAAGGAAAAATAGCTTCTGAAATGGGAAGGGCTGAAGGAAGGCTGATGTGATGCTTAAATAGTCTGTGAGGCAGTGGGTAGGTGTGGAGTGAGGGTGAGAGGAATAGTGACTAGTAAGAGATTGGAGAGACAATCAAGAACCAAATATTGCAGGGGCTTGGTGGTCTTGTTCAGAATTTTATTTGATTGCACTTGAAGCACAGAGTGAAGTTTGGAAAGAGTTTTGAAAAGCACAATGACACTTATGTTTTCAAAAACAGATTAATTGGGAGGTATGAAATGAACTTAAGAAAATTAAGAAATTGTGCAAATGTAGAGAATCAGAGTTTTCCAAGTAAGAACTTGTGTTACAGTTTTTGTAATTAGAGAATGAATGGACTGGACCAGGGTGGTAGTAATGGAAATGGGACAAGTAGACACAGTGCAGTTCTCTTGTTAGGGAAGGCCTGGTAGAACCTGCCTGTGGATTGAAGACAGGCTTTGGGGAAACCAAGGTGGTAAGTGGGGCTATAAGATGCCCAAGTTGAATTATTAGGAAAATGCAGATACCATCTGGTAGAGTTTCCTAATAAAGAAACTTGTTGTGAAGTATGATCATTTCTTGCCAGGTGTGTAACTAACTTAGAGCAAGTTACTTACCAACTATGGGCTTCAGATTCCTCATTAGAGCTTGAAAAAATGATAGTGCCTGACATGTAGGTTCTTATATCAAACTGTCAAATTGTTTACCTAGTGTTTGCACTGAGTACTTTATGTATTTCTATCAAGTATCATCATGCTTAGTATTTGGGAAGGAAAGGACTTTATTCAGCCAATAATCATTTGGTTCACTTTAGGTCACTGGAATATACTGACTTGAAGCTTACTTTTTTTTTTTTTTGACTTGAAGCTTATTTTTTACAAGAATGTATTTGGGAAAATATAACACTCTAAGAATCTAGGATGTCCTAGGGCATTTGCAAATACTTAGTTGAAATTCTCTTTGCAATTTTTCTAGTAATAATTAGTCTAACCAAAATTTAGGATTACTACAGGAAGAATGTTTCATGAAGAGTAAGAGTGTAAGAATTTTAGATGGCACACATGCTGACAAATCTGTATTGTTGCTTTTCTTTATGTGACTTTCCTTTTTTTTTTTTAAGATTTTATTTATTTATCTGACAGATAGAGATCACAAGCAGGCAGAGAGGCAGAGAGAGAGAGGAGGAAGCAGGCTGTCCGCAGAGCAGAGAGCCCAATGCGGGGCTCGATCCCATGACCCTGGGATCATGACCCGAGCTGAAGGCAGCGGCTTTAACCCACTGAGCCACCCAGGCGCCCAGTGACTTTCCTTTTTAAACATTTCTGTGGCTTTTTAGATAGATTCAGTAATAACACTGTACCATTAAATAGGAAATAAATACTAATTATATTTTTATTTTGTTTCTTAGCCTAGAGGGACTATAGGTTTAAATCAAAATAATGGAAGCAAAATAACATCATTCTTTTCTGGGAATAAGCTTTTACTTCTATATTTAGTAAGTTTAATATTTTTTTTTTTGAAAAAATGATCTTCTCGAGTTTTACAATCTTATTTATAGCTATGAATCACTATTTAACAAGCTTGAGCATAGATAAATACAAGTAGGGTGTAGGTATTTGTTAAATTGGAGACTACCATTTGGAATTTGTTATCTTTGTAAATTAGCTCTGACCTGCAGATGCTGTGATTCTCAAAATAGATTTATGGCCTGTATCTTTCCATTTTTATTTGGCTAGAAGGCTATTGATACTAGCCTCTTTCATACTTATCCATAAAAACTTAGAGAACATAACCAGTGCTAAAAATTTTAAAGTGAGTGGCACTTGTAGAATCTAGCTGTGGTAATTAATTTTTACTCAATCCATTCCTACTTTGTTTTCTCTTGCTTAGTTGCTATTCCTACATTTTTCTAGTGTTATATTGAACCATGCTGTTATTAACTTGAGATGTAGCTGGGAATAAGCTTAAAATTTTATTTAAATAATCATTATTTGCTTGTAAATCTCCTGAATCTATATATATAAATATTGTGTTATATTTTATTATATATTATAGAGTACTTCCATGCTATATTATACTATATTAGATTAATATTTGCAAATCCATTTATGTCTGAAAAGCATCATACTTATTTTCGAATGAGTAGAATTTGCAAAAGAGGTTTATATACTTACCTTTTTTATTCAGTTCAATAAGGAAAACATACATAAAATTTATTTGGAGGTCACTATTTATTATTTTTAAAAGAAATAAAAAATTTAAAAGAAGTTAAACTTTGAGAATGAGGGTTGAACCATAAAAAATATGACATATGCATAAGTTTAATTATTATAATCTTGTACTTTAAATAATTCAGTGTTTGTACTGAGTACAGTTATACACAAATTATTATTTATATTCATAGTTTTTGAATTATGCTACAAAAATGCAACACAACATCTATTAAAATACTGTTTGGTACTTTTAATGCTATCTGTCTAGTTATTGTTTCTTGTACTCTTTGTTGTATGTATTAACTAGTACATAACTATTTTACCTGTGTAAGATAAAAAGTAATGGTGGTTGCCTAAATAGGCACTCCTAGGTTCTGGCTGCTTTGAACTTCTAATAATTAATTCAACAAATAACACCATAAATGTAATTTATTTATCTTTAGAGAATGTTGGCATATTACAGTACCTCTTCTCTTAACTCATAGCCTCTGGCATTTCCTTGTTCAATGAATACGTTATTAAAATATAGACCAAAATTGAACACAGAAAAAAATCTATAATAATATTGTTCCAACTCAAAATATCAATTCAAGAATGTGTGTATGTGTCTGTGTGTAGAGGTAGAGAGAAATGTACTATTTAACTCAGTATAATAATTCAAATTCTGTTATCATTAAATAATTGAGAACTTTCTACTCTTATGCCTCATGTATTAAGAATTTCTATGCGTTTTCTCATTTAACTCTCATAAAAGCAGAAGTTTTACTGAGGAGGACACTAGGGAGGTTAAAAGCAAACTTTACACAGGAAGGATTAGGCTACAGTTTGAACTATAATGTTATATAGATACATACATTTAAGAGAAAACATAATATTAAGGAATAACTTTCTTTTCAGGCCATCTTGATTATCTGCAGTAGATCCATTAAAACTAGATTTCTTGAGCATTTACTCTAGGGCAGACCTGGTAAAAGAAACCTATAGCGAGAAAGATGCAAATAACTATAATGCAGTGTACTAGTTGTAAGGTAGGGCTAGTTTGGAGAACTGTACGCTCTGCAACCGTAGAGAATCCATTACTTTGGGAGGATGGCTTCTGGAAAGAAGTGCTGTCAAATATAAAACTTGCAGCAGGAGCAGAAGCAAGGCAACCAAAAGAAAAGGAATACTCTGGATATATAGAACAAGAGATGAAATGGCACAAAATGGAAAAGAGAAGGACCAGACTGAAAATTGTTCTGTATCACTAGAGAGTCAAGTGTGAGGGTCACTGAAGGATGGAAAGGGACAAGTCTGAAATCTCACCTAAGCTTTTTACTTCCACAACTGAGAGTGTTGCCTGTCTGTAAGAGAGTTAACAGGAGAAGATATGGAAGGAGATCATTAGTTTCTTTTAGAATAAATTGATATAAAGCATTGGGGGGGTATGAAGTGGAGATGTTCATTTGACATTTCACAATACTGAGAATTGGCACCACAGGACAGAAGTATGAGTTGCAAATTAAAGCTAAAAATAAAATATTTCTATGAACTTACAATTAAAGTTAATTCTTTACCTGTGTTAGAATTTGCTTTAAGATGCATTGTTTGGCTTTAGAATGAGACATCCACATATATACACTCAAACACGTATAAATACTGCTTTTGTTATTTGGTTACATTTTTTCTCAAGATAATTTTTTTTTTTCATTAGGTTATGAAGGTGAGAATCTGATGAAAATCCTAAAAGACATTGAAAACAGCACAGAAATCATGCTGGACAGGTGGAAGTTTGAAGTCATACCTAATGACAAAGATGAGAAGGGAGACCCAGTGCCTTACAGTATCATCAATAATTACTTTTCCATTGGCGTGGTAAGACTTTGCACTAACTGTTCTTTTAACCATTCTAGCATAATCAGTGTATTTAAACTCTTACATAGTGTGTTTAAACTCTTACAGTTGAATTTACTGATTATAAATAATTTATTTTATTTTTGTGTCAGCAAAACACCTCTTCTAATGGGCAATGATAAAGCTCATGAATTTATTCAAAGTCACAGAATCAGCAATAGATACATTTTTCATGTATTAAAAGACAGAAACTTTTTTTTTTCAATTGGTTTGACTATGTGACTATTTGACTGTGTTACTAAAGTAAAAGGTAGAATGGTTTGTAAGACAGTTATGTTGTAGAATATAGGCTAAAACTCCACATAAAACGTTGAAATGTGAAATTGATACATGAGATTTTATCTTATTTTGAGATATATATTAAAATCTTAATCTCAGAAAACAAACTGAGGGTTGCTGGAGGGGAGGGAGGTGGCAGGGATGGGATGGCTACGTTATGAACACTAGGGGGGATATGTGCTATGGTGAGTGCTGTGCACTGTGTAAGACTGATGATTCACAGACCTGTACCCCTGAAAGAAATAATACATTATATGTTAATAAAAATATTATAAGCGGGGCACCTGGGTGGCTCAGTGGGTTAAAGCCTCTGCCTTCGGCTCAGGTCATGATCTCGGGATCCTGAGATCGAGCCCCGCATTGGGCTCTCTGCTCCGCGAAGAACCTCTTCTCTCTCTGCCTGCCTCCCTGCCTACTTGTGATCTCTGTCTGTCAAATAAACAAATAAAATCTTAAAAAAAATATTATAACTAATTAGGTTTTTACAAATAGATACCATTTTAAAATTTATGGTTAAGCCTGAATTCTAAGAAAAATGCTACTGTGGTTTTCAAGTGATTAATAAGTCAAAGGGCTAACTTTTCACTTAATTTCTTGAAAAATATTAGACCAAAAGTAAAATATCATTTGATAATTAAAATAGTTATTGTGATTTCAATCCCTAAGGAATTAATAATTTTAGAAGTTATTGCATACATGTGGACATATATATTACCTGGTAGTTAATAATTCTTAAAATATATTGTATACAAAATTATATTCCATTTAACATGTGTTAATATTAATCTTATGTCTTTCTCTGTCATGTGCACACACAAACACACACACATCACTAGTAGATTATAAAAGGCACTGAATGAATTCTTGTATTTAGGAGTCAAGCTACCTAAGCAAGGGTCCTTTAGCAATATTTTTTCTTTCTTTTTTTTTTTTTTGGCAGCTTGACTAACATAAATTTATTATATGATTTTGTAGGTGATTATTCAGGTGAATTCAGCTGTTTTCTTTACATCAGGTCTATAAGACAGCAATATTTTTTCTAAGTGTCCATTTATTTATCATAATGGTATTATTTTTTCTCTCATTTTTACAAATAATGTGTTTATATATTTAAAGAGCCTCAAATAATGGTATATAACAAAGGCTAAATATGCAGTTATTACTAAGTACAGTTAGTAATCAACTACATTTATTCCTATTTGCACAAAAAATGTAATGTATTTGATCCATAAAAGTCCTCCTATTCATCTTTTTTTTTTTTTTTTTAAAGATTTTATTTATTTTGTTAGAGAGAGAGAGAGCGAGCACAGGCAGACAGAGTGGCAGGCAGAGTCAGAGGGAGAAGCAGGCTCCCTGACGAGCAAGGAGCCCGATGTGGGATTCGATCCCAGGACGCTGGAATCATGACCTGAGCCGAAGGCAGCTGCTCAACCAACTGAGCCACCCAGGCGTCCCCCTCCTATTCATCTTTGATATGAATATACACAATAATGTTTTTAACAGCTTTACTGGCATGTAACTTAAACACAACCTAATTCACTCATTTTAAGTGAACCTCTCAATGATTTTACTAAATGCATCTAATTTTAGAGGATTTTCATTACCTAAACAAGAACCCTCATGCCCATTTGTTATCAATTCTGGCTTCTTCCCCAGCTCTAAGCAATAACTAATTTTTCTGCATCTAAGAACTACCCTTTATGGGTATTTCCTATTAAAGAAATAATACAAAATATAGATACAGAAGCATTTGGCTTTTTTCATTTCACATAGTATTTATGAAGTTCACCCCTATGAACTGCATGAATACTGTTTTTATTTTTATTGCTAGCATCCCGTTGTATGGACATATCACGTATTATTTATTCATTCACCAGTTGATGGACATTTAGATTGTTCAGAGTCTTTGGGTATTATGGATAATGCCATTCTCTTGGGTTCCTTCATTGTATTTTTTTGTTATTGTTATTTTGGTTAATATGCTTTTTAACTCCAGAGTTTCCATTTGGTTCTCTTTTTGTAATTTCTATGTTTTTAATTGGTATTTTCTATTTGAAGATTCATTGTTGTGATGCGTTCCTTTATTCTTTAAGCATGGTTTACTTTAGTTCTTTTGACATATTTAAAATAGCCGTGGTGAAGTTTTTGTCTGCGAAGTTCAACATCTGAAGCTCCTCAGAGAGTTTAATAACTTCTGAACCACATCCAAGACAATTTTCCGCCAAATTACATGCCACATTTTGTTATTCTTCTGCACGTCTGCTAATATTTTGTTGGGAACTGGATATTTTGTATAATGTATTATTCGGATTTTGATCCACTCACGGTGGTTATGGTTGTTCCTCTGTTAGTTTAGTGACTTGCCTGCACTAATTGTGTGGAGCCTTTCTCTCCTGTGGCATATGACTCAGTTTTGTTTTGTTTTGTCTTCTTGCTTCTTGTTTTTATCTTAATCCTGGCTTCCTGGGGGTCACCCCCGTGTCAGCATGATTGATCAGAGTCTGTGCTCAGTACGTTTGAGCCAGGAAGTCTTCCAGTTTGCCACTGGATCTGTGTGTTCATTGGAAACACCCTTAAACTTGAGGCATTCAACTTTTAATATCCACTGACCCTTCTTTTGTCTCTTTTGCCCATGTATACGAATTCTCACTTAGCCAGGATATATAATCTACTAGGGCCCCTTTTGGTCTTTTCTGAACATGTGTGCAGCCTTTCAGACAGCCGGGGATGTGTGGGAAATGATCAAGGCCCAGTATGGCTATCTCATTCCCCAAATCTGTTGAATTTCTGGCTAGTTGGCTGGTTAACTGCTTGCCTTAATCAGTTCTGCAAATTCAGGCAAGCTGTGACACTAGCTTTCCTTCCTCATTTGCCACTGGGATTAGTCTTGTTTTATTTATTTATTTATTTATTTATTTATTTATTTATTTATTTATTTATTTAGTCTTGTTTTAGATAACTTTCTGGGTCATGGAGTTTGTCTACCTTCTACTACAGATCCAGTCAGTTCCCCCTGACAGTGAGTTGTTCGCTTTCATGGCTTGCCTACCATGGTAGAACCAGAGCACGGATGGAGCTGGAGGACAAGGGCGCAGCCCAAAGCAGAATCATTACAGATCACCACTGTTTCCATCTGAGGTTTTGTAGTTTTTCTCGAATAAATGCTTCTCAATTGTTAAATGCTTTTAGTCAGTTTCCTTTAGTCCTAGACAGCAGATCATTGCTCCCCATCACAGGAGACACTAGGCAAGGTTTGTACACGTTTGACTGTCATGAGTGAAAGGGAACTGCTGCTGGCAGCTCGTAGGTGGAGACGAGGGATGCTGCAGAATACTCCCAGTGCACAAAGCAGCTCCTTAGGTGTACAGGAAGGAATTATACAGCTCAAAATGTCAATAGTGCTGAGGTTGAAAAACTCTGATATCAAGAAAAAAACATATTAAATACAAAACTCAAGGTGTTGGAAAAGAAAGAGCTAAAACCAAAAGAAATGAGAAGGGAAACTCACAAAAATCAGATGGGAAATATAGTAAAGAATAACAGCAAGAAAAAAAATAGAGAATGTTGGCAAAGCTAAATACTGGATTATTGACAAGAATTGATCAAATCTATTGTAAAATTACTTTTTAAAAGGGGCACCTGGGTGGCTCAGTGGGTTAAAGCCTTTGCCTTCGGCTCAGGTCATGATCCCAGGGTCCTGGGATCAAGCCCCGCATGGGGCTCTCTGCTCGGCGGGGAGCCTGCTTCCTCCTCTCTCTCTCTCTGCCTGCCTCTCTGCCTACTTGTGATCTCTGTCTGTCAAATAAATAAATAAAATCTTTAAAAAAAATTACTTTTT
>RCUC01142419.1:0-11678 GCA_003697995.1 Taxidea taxus jeffersonii
GCTGCTCCCTCCTTTGTGAGGAAGGAATCAGGCCCAGAGAGAGCTGACTTGTCTTGGTCAAAGGAGCAAAGCCAAAGCTGGTGTTTGGCTCTCTCCATGCCCAGTCCCGCTGTCTTTCGACCCTACACCGCTGTTTCCCCAAGCGTGACAGAACAAGCAGTGGCTACCTCTGGGGACGCGTCCTCCTCAGAGTGCTGTTGTAGCTTAGCTGGGCATTTGGACAACTCAGAGTTAACCAGAAAGGGTGGTCCACAAAGGATCGCTTTATCACAACGCACTTTAGAGCAGATGTCGTCAAACGGAGCGCATTAGTCACATCAGTACTTTTAATGTGTGCAGTGGCCACAGCTCAGGGGCAGCACACCTGGATTGATGTCAGTTGCCAAGAGTTTACCGAGAGTGTCCATGACCGGCGGGCGCAGAAGCGTACCGGGAAGCGTTCCTTCAAGGAGTCTGCTCGCGCTTTCAGCAGACGTGCGTTGAGTGCCTCCTGTTTTTTCGGGGGGCCCAGGCTCATACACAGGAAACGATCACAAGTCAGACAAGACGGTACTTGTGGGGGTTTGTATGGAGAGGACCCTTTTCTTCCCATTCTCAGTTTCATTTTCACTGAGAATTAAAGACATGGGAGAAAGAATGGAGATCACGGGCATTCCCAACATAGCTGATGGGGAAATGAGACCTGGGTGTTGGCCAGTTCTCCCTCCCAGTGGCCCCAGGGGCAGGCAGGGCCGAAGGACCACAGGCCTCAGTATTCCACCTGCAAAAACCCAGTCTTGCCCAGTGCTCACCTCTAGCAGAGAACAGACCAGAATGCATATGTCCCCGGGGGCCGGAGGACTCTGGGCAGGCCCTTTTCCTTCTCCCAAACTTTACCAGCCAGGCAGGAGTGAGGGAAGGGGCAGAGGGGGGGCCGGAGTGTGGGTGACCGGGGGCTCCCTCCACAGACACTTGGCCAGGACTCTACGGAGATTCTGGGGATGTCCTCTAACCAGTCTGGGCTAAATTGGTGCAGGTGCTAGGAACTCAGAAAGGGGGATGGAAGTGGGCTCCAGCCACTGGAAAGAGTTGGACCCCAGATCTGGGCTTGTGAGTGGAATGCTGGGAGGACAGCAGAGTGGTTATGTTGGGCATAGTTAGGTCTAAAACACAGTATCTTGAACTTTGGGAATTGAACAGGTCTTCAGATCAAATCTATGAACCCAGACTTTTTTTTTTATTTTTTATTTTATTTTTTTTATTTAAGCTTTTTTTATTTAAACATATAATGTAACCCCACCACCCTCTCCCAACCCCTCTCCCCCCCCCCCACCGCCCTCAGTTTGTTTTATGACATTAAGAGTCTCTTTTGGTTTGTCTCCCTCCCAATCCCATCTTGTTTCATTTTTTCTTTTCCTACCACCTTAACCCCCACCCCCGTTGCATCTCCACTTCCTCATATCAGGGAGATCATGTGATAGTTGTCTTTCTCCAGTTGACTTATTTCGTTAAGCATAATACGCTCTAGTTCCATCCATGTCGTCACAAATGGTAAGATTTCATTTCTTTTGATGGCTGCATAATATTCCATTGTATATATATATATATACCACATCTTCTTTATCCATTCATCTGTTGATGGGCATCTAGGTTCTTTCCATAACTTGGCTATTGTGGACATTGCTGCTATAAACATTCGGGTACACGTGCCCCTTCGGATCACTATGTTTGTATCTTTAGGGTAAATACCCAGTAGTGCAATTGCTGGGTCATAAGGTAGCTCTATTTTCAATTTTTTGAGGAACCTCCATGCTGTTTTCCAGAGTGGTTGCACCAGCTTGCATTCCCACCAACAGTGTAGGAGGGCTCCCCTTTCACCACATCCTCACCAGCATCTGTCATTTCCTGACTTTGAACCCAGACTTTTTAAGTTAAGTTCACGTTGGTGGATAAAGTCTATGGTTGCAGTTCACACTTTGTGTTCATGTTCTCATGCAAGAAGAGGGAAAGCTGTGTCCAGGGGAAGGGGAACAGGCTCCAGAGCCTGGGAGATGCTCTTTCAAACCCTCTCTCTGCTGTGTGACCTTATACAGATTACTTAACCTCTCTGAACTTCTGCTTCTGTCTGCCCTTTATAAAATGGGAACAACATTGATTTCCCAGGTTGAGAAAATGAACTTACTCTGGGCTTGCAAAAAGCTATTTCTGTGCTTCCTCTTAAACTCTCTTTCATCTCCCCCTAACCCACCACCTCCTCACCTCTCTCACCTCTCCACCCAGAGGATTTTGATAGCAGATACAACCCCAGCTCCCGGGTGAGAAAAAATTTTGAAAGCTTTTCTGTAAAAAATAGAAATACAGAAAAATCAACTTGTACTAATATATGTGATTATAGATTTTTTTTTTTTTAAGGAAGGAGAAAAGAGCGCTCCTGGGAAGTTATGCTCTCCAGAAGGAACTACCACTCATTAAGAGGGACGTTTCAGCAGATTCCCCAAAGTTGTAGAAAAGGAAATGAGAAGCAAACTCCGGATTTGCATAATTGCTAGGTTTGCGGCTCATTTGCCACTTGCAAGGGCTCAGGCGTGAAGGGGCAGCCCCTTCCTGGCCTGGATAGCCTTTGTGCCCCTGCTCCGCGGGGTCCCCCTTGGAATGAGCCTTTAATGACCATTCGAGTGGCATTTAGCTTCCAATTAAGAGCAAGGAGGAAAGCACTGGCCGAGTGGGGTGAATGTTCGGTGGAGTTCACCCACTTAGGAGAAACCTAGAGAATTAGCGGGCACACAGAGCCACTTCATGGCTGGAGCAAAGGCCTCAAAGGCTTCCAGACACCCCACTGGCTGGAGAGGAGGTTGGTTGGTTGCACAGTGACCTCTCTTTAGAATTGTACCAAGGACTCCCCGCTGAACTTGGGAGGCCATGTCCGCTGTCAGTGGGAGAGAGAGCCTGAACAGACACTTCTGGAGGAACCTTTGTCTCTGCCAGGCTCGGAGACTCCTGCTTTCTGCTGGTCCCTGCTGCTGCGGATGGAACCCTAGTGCCCCACCACCCGCAGATTCTTATATGGAAACTGCACTGTGCACTATGACAGTGTTTGGAGGTGGGGCCTTTGGGAGGGAATTGTGTTTAGATGAGGCCATGGGAACCCCCATGGTGGGATTGGTGCCCTTCTAAGGGGATGAAGGGACCTGAGCATGTGCCCCCCACCCCCATCCCTCTCCTCGATCTCTCCCCGCCACGTGAGCAAATGAGGAAGAGGGCTGTCACCAGAACCCAACCATGTGCTCACACTGATCTCAGACTTGCCGCCTCCGGGGCTGGGAGGACTAAATGCCTGTTGTTTACAATGACCAGTATGTGGTGATTTGTTGTTGTTGTTTTAATTTATTTATTTGACAGAGAGAGAGATCACAAGCAGGCAGAGAGGCAGGCAGAGAGAGAGGAGGAAGCAGGCTCCCTGCCAAGCAGAGAGCCGGATGCAGGGCTCGATCCCAGGACCCCGAGATCATGACCTGAGCCGAAGGTAGGGGCTTAACCCACTGAGCCACCCAGGTGCCCCGGCGATTTGTTGTTTATAGCAGCGGTCTGAACTGACTACACAGATACTCATCCGCATCACAAACCTTCATAAAGGCGCATGGTGGAAAGGATAACTCGGCGATGGAAATCAGCTGGCTTCGGGTCAGAGGCAGGATTAGAACCCAGGCCTTTCTGATCTAGAGCCTGTGGTCGTCTGCATCTGAGCAGACACCCATCAGAGGCTCCTTCTCTGTCTTCGGCCAGCCCTTGGCCTCCCTCGGCCTGCCTCTCCCCGACTCTGAGCCAAGCAGGCAAGCTGCGGGAGCTGCGGAAACCAGCCGTGTTCCCCCCCTGGCCCGCCTTCAGCAGTGCCCTCGGCCTGATCCGGGGGGGGGTCCTGGCTGGTGTGATTATCAATACAGCATATTTGGGGGTGAGGTTCTAGAAATAACCCTTCTGGTATCAGACCAGCATCTATCCCCCGTGGTGCTTTCCTCGTCCATTCATTGCTCATGAAGATACGCTGCGGTGAAGTCAGCCGTGCTCTGACGGTGGGAGCAGAACCCGCGTCCTCAGGCGCGGCGACGCGTCACAAGGCAGTGGGGACGCCACCAGGGTCTGAAACAAAACCACATCAGCCCCACTTGGCCTCTTCTACATGCCCCAGCCCACATATTGTGAGTAGAATGAGGGGGAAATCATGGGTTTTAAGTGTCTTCTTACTAAGCAGTTTGCTGAACGAAGAACAATTAATCTCTTTATCAGAACTGGCTTGGCCACATTTCAATACTGCAAAGAGAAAAAAAAAATACCGAACAGAACAAAACCTTTTGTATTTCTGCCAGCAGAGGGGTGAAGGACAAGCTTGTCATTTTGCAGACATTTTGGTTAAATGTCCTTTTACCTTTAATCTGTGAGGTTTGGGATATTCTGTTGCAAGAGGGAGAAATTGACCTGGCTTATCTGTCAAAGGGCTGTGAAACTCACTTGAGAATCTCCCTCCCGAGGCTCAGGAGTTTCCAGAGCAAGGATTTCCAGGCCAGTGAGGCTCCTCTTGGGGACTTCACACCTTAAACATCACCAAGCCTGGGGCGCGTGGGTTGCTCAGTGGGTTAAAGCCTCTGCCTTCGGCTCAGATCATGATCTCAGGGTCCTGGGATCGAGCCCCATATCGGGCTCTCTGCTCAGCAGGGCGCCTGCTTCCCCCTCTCTCTCTGCCTGCCTCTCTGCCTACTTGTGATCTCTGTCTCTCAAATAAATAAATAAAGTCTTTAAAAAAAATAAAAAAAATAAGCCTTCTTCTTCTGCCCCCAAGTGTCCAGGGGACATTAATAGTTACAATACGTGGGTTTTGGCTTTTTTTTTTTTTCCGGTGTTCACAGACTGTACTCCGAAGTTATATGGGACACAGAATTATGCATTACCACAGCCCACAGTTCAGCCGGCACCTGTCTGCTCCTGCTTACTCGGCAATGTCCCATTTCTGAGGCCAGAAGAAAGCTGGAGCTGGCTACTAAGGGCAAAGAAAGGCTTGGAATTTACGGGAAAGCTCAACAGAATTATAATCTGAACCCTGGGCCTGAGCCGTTCCTCTGCCACATACCTGCTCTGTGATCTTGGGCAAATTAGCCGACTTCTCTGAGCTTGTTTCCCCATCAGCAAAATAGTGGTAATAGCAACCTCCTCCCAGAGTTTTATGGGGAAAAAAAAAAAAAAGAGATAAAATGTATGGAAAGTGCGTAGTGAAGTGTTACACAAGTAGCAGATGCTGTTAGACGTTTCATTACATGGAGGACAATGTAGGAAGCAAACCATGGCTTTTTAGGGAACCTATTTGACTAGGATGACACTTTGTTATTGTTTATTTTTTATTTTTAGTTTTTTTATTTTTTTAAAAGATTTTATTTATTCAAGAGAGTGTGAGAGAGAGTACAAGCAGGGGGAGAGAGTGGGGGGAAGGACCGAGGGAGAGGGAAAAGCAGGCTCCCCACTAGCCGAGAGCCCAGTGCTGGGGCTCGATCCCAGGACTCCAGGATTATGACCTGAGCCAGAGGCAGACCCAGCAACTGAGCCACCCAGATGCTCCATTTTTTGAGAGAGAGAGTGCAAGCAGGGAGGGGCAGAGGGAGAGGGAGAGAATCTTAAGCAGGCTTCACCACTTAGTACGACCCTGAGATCATGACGTGAGCCGAAATCCAGTCTGCTGCCTAACTGACTGTGCCACCCAGGTGCCCCTTAACATGACACTTTGTAATTGTTCCATATCACTCAGATGTCCTATGAAGGAATCAGAATTTGTCCTATGGGCTCAGGGGTCCCTTCTGATGTCATCTCTTGGGAGCACCCTATACATCTTACGTTTGGATGAGGAACTCACATGTTAGTGTTGACCAGTCTAACTGTCCGTTTAATTCTTGTCACCATGACTGACCTTCTGTTTTAAGGAGCAAGGAAGGAAGGGAGGTTGGACAACAGTGATCTCGTTGCATTGCTGGAATATTTGGTAGGCAGGACTGCTGTCCCAAGTCTCCACTCCTTGTTTCCACCACTCCCTTGACTTTAGACCCAACCATGTCACTGGCTCTGGCCAATGGCACGTTAGCCAGTATTGCATAGGCAGAAGCTGGAAATGAACTTCACATCTTCTTTGTTATGGAGGACAACTTTCAAGGCACTGGCGCCTGCTTTTTGGGGGTGAGCTGGGAAACGGTGGGAGGAATTTGAACCTCGGGAAAGACTGGGCATTGAGATCAGTTCTGCCTCTCAGACCATGACCTTGTATTGTTATTTTTCTGGGAAGCAGCCCTTCTCAAGCAGGGTCATCTGTATCTAGAAATGAATGAAAGAGTAATGGTGAAAGCATAAGAGCAAGTTGAGAGGGAGGGGTGGGGGGCAAGGTCCACAAAGACTTGAATTTGACCAGTTCCCCTGGACCAGGTATTAGTCCTGGGGCTAACATAGGATTCCCTGAACAGCTGAAGGGAACTTTAGGAAGGGAGGCAGAATCCTCTTGGAGATTAACTTTGGCTTTGGTCTGGTTGAGTCTTGTTAGACTTTAAGTAGAAGCTGGGGGGAGGGGGCATATATAGGGCAGCCCTGGTGGCAGCGAGAGTCTGCATCCCGGCATTGGCCTGACATTCCTTATTTTGGTGATTGATGTGGTCAGGTTGAAGCTTGTCACTGCAGGAGCATCGCTCTGTGGCTTTGGTAGTGCCGGGGCTGTGTGCAGAGTGAGAAAAATCAATTTCCACCGTCCACAGACTGTTGTTTGATTTATTACCGCTGGAAGAAGAAATTCTTTATCTCCCACCCCCTCTCAGAGAGGACTGCTGCTAGAGACACTCCATAAAGGAAGTCCTATTTGCCCAAACTTTGGTATTTTGATAACCTTCCTTGGCTATTCAGAGGACATTGAGCACTCCCAATTTTTATGACCATCATTTGTTTTTGATTAAGCAATTATAGGCATTAAAAGACAGTCTGCAAGAGTGTGGCCAGCATACCTGCAGGATTGTTTCATGCAGTGGGAAACTTCTACATTGGAGGGCTTGAATTTTTCATGAACGCCGTGCAGAGGAAGGAGGGGCTTACTAGGAAAGAAAGCAGACGAAGGGATTTGGGAGTCAGGATGGGATTGGAATCCCGGCTGCCATTGGAGAGCAAGTCAGTGAACCTCAGTATGTGAGCCTTGATCTTCTCATCTGGACGGTGGGTTTGTGTAGCAGGCAACGCTCTGCTTGGATCCCCTTTGCCCCCTTTCAGTCTTTTCTTGTGCACCACCCCTGCCTCCTTCAGTGTCCTTTTGCATCCCATGCCCTGTACCTGAGACACCTCTTCCAAAAATCACCATTGGTCTCTGGAGGCACTTTGCCCACACACATCGATGTCCTTCTGGGAAGCGGCCAGCAAGTGACTGACCAGTGTGGGAGTATGGAAGCCCAGCTTACATGACCCAGCCCCCTGTGGTTTCGGGCTGAAGCTCCCCCCAGGAGCACCTTTGCCCAAAATTGTGGAAACAGTGGCAGGGTTCTTGTTTCATGATTTGAAAAATGAATCTCACAGACCAAAGGGTGAGGTGAAAATTTATTAAATAAAGGTAAGAACAGAAAAGAAAGAAAAGAAGCCCTCCAGAGTGAGAGGGGTCCCTAATGGATTGCTACTGAGGGCTTTTATGGTTGGTCTTTTATAGGAAACTGACCAGGGAAGGTGGTAAATTTCTTGTCAGTATCATGGTAGATTTGTGAATATCATGTCTATATTTAGAACACAGGGTCCACTTGTAACTATCATGAGAACAAACAAGGTGTTCTTGTAAATATCATGCATATTTCCTTATGGCTGGGATTTCTGTGAGTCTGGTTACATAGCCCCTGCATGACCCTAGTCAAGTCCCCCCCCCCACCTGTCTCTCCCTACCTAACCTCCCCTATCACTTCCTCAAAATCAGCCCTTACCTTCCTCTCCTTCCCTGATCCTCTTCCCCTCTCCTCCTGGAAGACCTCGTTCATACGTCGTTTGTGTCCTAATCCTGATCACTCAGACTGTTTCTAAAGAATCCTACCTTAAACACTGAAAAAATAAAATTAAATTAAAAAGAAAAGAAAAAAAGAAATCAATAAAAAAATAAAGAATCCTACCTATTAGATAGCAGACTGATAATTCATGCTGATTTTTTTTTACAAACTATTTTTATTAACTTATCTTCAGTGTTTTGGTGTGCCAGGCATGGAATTAAGTGTTCAAAAGGCATTATCTCTTGTAATGTGATGAAAGAAGGTCTCTGGAAGCACTTTAGGCAGTGACCAACACGCAGCAGGAACTCAGCTCACACCGGCACGGTCTGAACGTGGTTGGAACTGTGGGGGGGAAATCCAAGCATGCCCTCACCCCTCTCCCTGGTTGCTCCCACCCCTTCCCGGTTCACTTCCACACAGCAGCCAGAATGGCCTTTTAAAACATACCGATCGGGACGCCTGGGTGGCTCAGTGGGTTAAGCCACTGCCTTCGGCTCAGGTCATGATCCCAGTGTCCTGGGATTGAGTCCCACATCGGGCTCTCTGCTCGGCAGGGAGCCTGCTTCTCCCCTCCCCTCTCTGCCTGCCTCTGCCTGCTTGTGTGATCTCTGTCTATCAAATAAATAAATAAAATCTTTTTTAAAAAAATAAATAAATAAAACATACCGATCAAATGTGTAAGACCATGTAGTGGCTACTTCATTGCATACAGGATGAAATCCAAATTTCCCACCATGACCTATAATAGGGATTGGCAAACTTATGCTATAAAAGGCTACACTGTAAATATTTTAGCCTTTGGGGACCATATGGTCTCGGTTTCAACTACGTGATGCTTCCGTGTGTCACCAAAACAGCCACAGACAATATGTCAACCAGTGGACATGGCTGCTTTCCATAAAACTTTATTCATAAAACCAGATTGGGCTCCCAGGCTATGGATTGCTGGCCCCCCATCTACAAGACAGCTAAATGGTATGGAGTCTGCCTCCCTCACCAGCCGTGGGCCTCACCTTGACCCACTATCCCCCTCTTGGTCTGTTCCTGCCACATTGACCTCCTGGAGAATCCCAGCATGCTCCTGCCTCTGTGCAACTGGCCCCCTTTCTGGGTCTGAGACCCTCTTCTGGAAGCCCCCTGCAGACCTGGCTCCTGCCTATCATTCAAGCCTGCTTGAGTGTCCCCTCCTCGGAGTGGTGTTCACATGCCTGCAGCTCTCAGTAGGCCTCCCCGCTCCATTCCCAGTGTTCTGCCTAATCTCAGTGCTTAACTTAGTCCCCGTCACCTGTCTGGTGTCTGTCTGTCGGGAAGGCAAGGCTCCATATTATCTGATTGTTTCCTGCAGCATCTTCAGGCCAGAGCAAAAAGTCTGGCACTTCGTAGGTGCTCGGGAAAGACTTGTTGGAGCAATAGTCTCTAGGACACCCTGACTCCCCCTGGAAGAAGTTTGCCAAGGCTGGAGGGCACCGGAATTGCAGCTGGGTATGTTGGTTACAAGGCAAACCTACAAAACTCCCAACAAACTTCCTCTTTCTCTGTCAATTATCCCGCTAAATGGAACATCTCATCGGAGGATTTGTCTGAGCAAATCCTCACTTTTCTTTCCTCGGTCCCAAGCCCAGGACTGCAGACCTCCATTTTCAAGGCTAAAAACACCAAGAGGAATGTGTTCTCTGAACATGACTTTGAGATTACCCAGTTAATTAAAGAGGGATTTAGGAGTTACTTAACATCTGGGTAGCAGGAGTTTTTTTTTCCCTACTCAGCTTCAGAAAGGAAGCAGAAATTGTGATACACCTGATACATGCACCTAATTGCCCCATCTAATATCTCCCTCTTGTGACTTCATTGTACCACAAGAGGAGACTCTTCTTTTCTGGGTTCCTTGGTGCCAAGACAACCCATGTGTTGAGTGGCAAAACCCAGGACACGTGCCTGGAGAAGCCAGCTGCCTCAACATGATGATTGTGACCCCCAAAGTGACAGGGGCTCTTTTTTATTACTTAATACTTAAGAGCAGTGGTTCCCAGCCAGCAAGCATTGTAAGGGGGCCAAGGGGGCTTCAAGAGGTGGTCCAAGATGGCGCTACCATTAGATGATGGAGGGCCTTGAATGCCATGCTGGCGAATGGGGGCCTTATCCTGGCCAGGCAGCATGGGAGAGTTGTACGTTGGGGAGGATCCTGGCCGATGCTCCATGGAGGTCCTGGGGAGGATGGCATGATGGAGGAGGACTGGTGTCAGGAGTCCAGATAGGAGATGGCTCTAGAGCTCCAGGTGGGAAGTAAAGGGACCTTGCTGGCATGGTGGGCAGCAGGAGGGGAGGAAATACATTCAGACAGGGGTTCTCACCGCAGGGACAGGTCACCAAGGTCACCATGAGCCAGATAGAGGTGGGCCCCCACCTCAGCTCTGGGAACTTGGATTTTATTCAGCACTGAGGGCAGTGAGAATCAGACCTACCTCTCTGGGTTACTGAGAAGATTAAGATAGTGAGTGCCTTGAAATTTATTTGTAAGAGGTCTTCTATGAACTTCTAAGTGGTCATCAGATGCCATTTCTACAATGATTATTTTTATTTTATTTTATTTTATTTTAGAGAGAGAGTGTGTGTGCACACATGCAAGGGTGAGGGCAGAGGAGAGAGAGAGAGAGAGAGAGAATCCCAACCAAGCAGGCTCCATACCCAGTGCAGAGCCCAACACGGGGCTCAGTCTCTCGACCCTGACAGCATGATCTGAGCCAAAATCAAGAGTCAGACGCTTAACTGACTGACCCACCCAGGCACCCCAATACCTTCTTATTTTATTTTATTTATCTTTTCGTTTCGTTTGTATTTATTCAGTATGTAACACTAATGAACACAAGGCAAGGAAGGCCTTCAAAGACACACCCACATTACTGCACCCAACAGAAGTCTACCACGATTACTTAGTATCATATCCATTCTCTACAATGCTTCATCCACCAGAACTCTGCAGAAGCACTCAGTGTGTGAGTTTTCAGTGGACTTTCTCCGCGTCTTCATGCTATGCCTTGGCCCTAAGAGGCCTCTCCATGGCTACTATTGTCATTAGTTACTGTTGCCAATACAGCAGTCACCCCAGTAAAACCAACAGCATTCAATAAATACCATTAAAAACAGGGATGGGGTGGGTATCCTTGGTACCGAATCTGTGTATGTCCCAAACACGCCCTACGGCACGTGGGTTAGGAAGCGGTGTCCCTCTGTGGCCGGTCCCAAGACCAGACTCGAGTCTGTGCTCATGATTTGGGTTGCAGATGTAGACTGGTCCGAACACCCCACAAGATCCCATTCACCCATGGTTTTGACCAGCCAGGCTCCTCGAGGTGAAGCTGGTCCCCGGCTAGCTGGCATCGGTACTGTGCCAGATGCCTCAGAGAACAGGCCTGATGTGCTCAGTCACAGCTGCCTCCTCCCCTTGGGCTTAAATCCAGGGGCATTGCTCGTCAGGGGCCTGATTTCAATTGTAATGAGCACTGGGCGCCTCTTTAGTTGTCTGTAATTACTCGAGGCAGGACTCGGCCAGATGAATACGCGCCAATGGACAACAGCCCTTTCCCTTCGGAACAGTGTGAGCTGATCGAATGGTGGTTTTTTTAGCCCCAATTATGACTCGGTGCCTGGTAGCTGTAGGGGGGGGGG
>RCUC01142421.1:0-24533 GCA_003697995.1 Taxidea taxus jeffersonii
ATTTTTATTTTTTAAGGATTTTATTTGTTTGCGAGAAAGCATGAGCAGGGAGGAAGGTCATAGTGAGAGGGAGAAGTAGACTCCCTGTTGACCCAGGAGCCTGACTTGGGACTCGATCGCTGGAGCCTGAAATCATGACCTGAGTTAAAGACAGATGCTTAACCAACTGAGCCACCCAGGCCCCCTGTAGGTTGTGTTTTTACTTTCTTAGTAATGTCCTTTGATGAAAAAGTGTTTGTTACAAAAGCCCAGTGTTTCTTGTCTTGCTCATGCTTTTGATGTTAAAGAAGCCACTCCAAATCTGAAGTCATCAAGATTTGTCCATATATTTTCTTGTAATAGTTTCACGGTTTTAGCTCTTATATTTATGTTGTTGATCCATTTTAATTTTTTACATGGAATAAGGACACCATTGGTTGAAGAGACCATTCTTTCCCCCATTGAATGGTCTTGGCATCCCTGTTGAAAGTCAACCCACTATGGGTATTTTGGATTTATTTCTGGAATCTCAATTCTGTTCCATCGTTCTCTGTGTCTGTCCTTATCCTGGTACCATACTGTTTTAATTACTGTAACTATGTGGTAAGTTTTGAAATCCAAAAATGTGAGTCTTCCAACTTTTTCTTTCTCAATTATTGTTTTGGCTGTTCAGGGTCCCTTGAAATTCCACACGAGTGTGAGAATCAGCTTTTCCATTTCTGCGGTGGCGAGGGAAGTGCTATGGGGTTTTAATAGGGATTGCATTGAATTCGTAGATTGCTTTGGGGAATATTCCCACTTACTAAGGTTTTTCCACCCATGGATGCAAGATATCTTTCCATTTATTTAAGTCTTTTTTAAATGTCGTTCAGCAAAATTTTATAGTTTCCTGTGTGCTAGTCTTTCACTTCTTGGTTAAACTCACTCCATGGTATTTTATTCTTTTAGACGCTATTGTAGATGCAATTGTTTTTCTTTCTTAATTTCCTTTTCAGATTGTTCATCGTCGGTATATAGGAACATGACTGGGTTTTGTGCCCTGCAACTTGGCAGAGTCTGTCACGAGCCCTGGTCGGTTTTCTGGCGGATTCTTTAGCATTTTCTATATATAAAGTGTCATCTGCAAATATAGTTTTACTTCTTCCTTTCTAATCTGGGTGTCTCATTTCACCCAACTTCCCCTAGGACTAACAACTCACATGAGCATGTGCAATGATCACAATGGGTACAATGCTACTCACTACCGGGCTTATCCAGATCTCACCCATTTCCCCCTAATATCCTTTTTCTGTCCCCAGGGCCAATCCAGGTCCACACTGCGTGTCTTTGCTGTGTCCCTTTAGTCTCCTCCAACCTGTAACAGTTCCTCAGTCTTATCCTCTGTGACCTTCAGATTTTCGGAGAGTCCTACCCATTTATTATATAGCATGTACGTAGAATGCCTCTCGATTTTAGCTTGTCAGGTGTCTTCTTGGGATTAGATCGAGGTTCTACATTTCTGGCAAGAATTCAGCAGAAGTTATATGCCTTGTTACCGGTATTGTTAAGCTCGATCTCTCGATTCCATTGGTGTCTGTCAGGTTTCTCCACTGTAAAAAGTTACTATTTTGGCCCTTTTCCTAAGAAAAGGGATGGCATTGAAGGATTTTTAAGCAGGTGACTCACTTAGATGTGCATTTCAACAATGTTCCCTGACGGTGGCATTAACGTGGGGAAGATCCATTTGGCATTACTGTAGTCCAGTCTGCGATGATGGAAGTGAGGAGGAGTGGATAGATTTTTAGAGATTTAGAAGGTTAAATCATAGGGCAGGTTTGTGAGATCATGCAGAATTTCTGATTTAATTGGTTTGCAACTGGGCTGGGACCAACCTAGTTTTGAAAGCACCCAGGTGGGGCGCCTGGTGAGCTCAGTCGGTAGGGCCTAAGACTCTTGATCTCCGGGTTGTGAGTTTGAGTTTCACACTGGGGGTGGAGGTTACTTAAAAAACAAACAAACAGGGACGCCTGGGTGGCTCAGTTGGTTAAGCAGCTGCCTTCGGCTCGGGTCATGATCCCAGCGCCCTGGGATCGAGTCCCGCATCGGGCTCCTTGCTCAGCGGGGAGCCTGCTTCTCCCTCTGCCTCTGCCTGCCACTCTGTCTGCCTGTGCTCACTCTGATAAATAAAATTTAAAAAAAATCTTTATAAAAGAACAAACAAACAAAACCACCCAGGTGATTGTAATGTTCAGCAACAATGAGATGACTACAGATAACCGAACCCAAAGCCAGGGAGCCTAGACGCTAAGCTTAGCCAGCAACACCCACGAGCCACAGCACTACACTGGGACCCCTTCTGAGCAGAGCTGGTCTGGGGGAAGGAGGGAAGGCAAAGCCCCTCAGGTGCTCTCGGAATATTCCCAACAGTCTGTGCTTCCCTCCTCCCAGACTCTGGCCTCCTACTGGCCTGCACTGTGGGGGCTGCAGTCTGGAATAGGTAGGTATGGGGAGGGTCCCCTGCAGCCCTCCTGTCCTCCGCCATCCCCTGGTGTCCTCAGGCAGGTGATACGTGAGCAGCTGCCCATCCAGTCTCCTCCTGGCTGCCCTCCTATCTAGAGCCTCTATGCCTCCCTCCAGCTCTCTCTGCCTGGCAGGGAGGAATCGCTCAAGTTAAACGGATTTCATGGTATTTTCAAAGTCATCTTCCATGGAAATTTTTTTCTACCATTAAACCTACTTTTTGCTGCTCTTCTCACCTCCTTGAAAGCTTCCTCCTCCTCTTCCATGAGATAAACCAGTAACAGGAACATTTGGGAACCTGCTAGTGACCCTCTACGGTGTCCTGGGGTGTCACTCGCCAAGGCTGAGAAGTCACACTAAGACCTCCATTAGGAGTCAGGCCAGTAAGAAGGGCAGGCGGCACGGAGGCCAGTGCAGGCTCCCCCTGCACTCACAGGCACTCCTGAGTTTTGCCTCTCCGCCCTCCGCCCCATCCTGATAACAGCCTTGTCTGGATACCTGTCCCCCATCCTCCTGGGACACACCACACTGGGAAGAGTGGTTTACATAAGCAGCAACTGCAGTTATCTGAGGAGCAACTGAGGCATTTCCCAGAGACCCCCAGGGAGCCAACATTTGAGCAAAGCTGACCCTGGGAGTTGGAAGGGTCAGAATGAGCTAGGAGATGCCAAAGCCAGCATGTGCCTCCCTGGAAACTCACTGCACTTTGTGGTGCATCCCGTACAGAAGATTCCATCATATTGCTGCCAGTAAGCGGAGGCCTTTGCGAGGGCAAGAGTTGGCTCTGTACCGTCAGCTCCCGGCACAGGGGAGCCTATCACATCAACCAGATCCCGTGTGAGCAGGTCCGATCTAGCCCCTTGGCCAGACTGGACCAGACTTGGGCGGTGACTGGCCTCCGAGGTGAACCAGCAGGAGAGCTGTGCTCAGGATGGCCTAGACCAGTCCAGTTCCCTTGCCTGTGATCCCCTTGCAGTGTGGAACCACATGAAGCCTGTGGTGTACCTAGGATCCTGCAAAGACAGAGATGTGGGAGAGAAAATTCTAGGATGATGCCCAGCTTTCTGGCCAGTTCAACGGCTAAGCTGGTGCTGGCAGCAACCAGGGTAAAAAAGACTCAGAAGACATTGGTGGAGGATGAGCCCAGACTGGCAGTTAGTGAAAATGAGGTGCTGCCCCCCCCAGAGGGGGGGGGCAGGTGAAATATGAGCTGGTTGCTCAGGGCCCAAGAGCCACCTAAGAGCCTGAGTGTCTGCCTCCAGAGAAATATTTGAGGAGCAACCTCATGCACCAAGGTAGACAAGATAATCTCCAAGATACAGGACCCCTACCCCCAGGGGATGCATATATTTTTAAGAAGTTTAATTATTCACACTTCATCTGATTGCTTTTTAGGATAGTTTTTATATTCAAAATTTGTATACCCAGTTACTACTCTAGAATGGCACAGAATGTTGGAGGACGTGGACCAACCTCACACATCGTTTGCTTCCTTTACTCCCATTGTTTCACTAGAATTTCTACATCTGTGTGTGAAAGTGGTATAAAACATACAACTAATTTCAACAAATGTCAATCTTGAAATCGCCATGAGGCATTCTTAGCAAAGGTAGTCACTGCTTAGGTATAATCTGCCTTTCTAAGCAATTATAAAGGAAATGGTTTTTCTACACCAGAATAATTTCACCATAATGGTAAATTATTTCCCAAATCAATAAATATTGACTCCCCCCCCCCCCAGCAGAAGCTAAAGGATCTCCCTGTGGCTTGGGGACTTAGAGCTGGCCTTGGACAAAAGGACCTTTCAGTTCGGAAACAGGAGTATCTTTACTTTAAGGGCAAACTTGAGCAAGAATCTCCCTGGGCATTAGCTTCCTCTTAGAAAAGAGGAATTAGATTCTCAGGGGCTCATCAAACTGGGCATGATTGTTACCAGTAGCAAATGCTCATCCAGGACTTACTATGTAATCCCATTTTACAGATGGAAAAAGTGAGGTCCAGCGAGGTTTAGCTCACCGTGCTCATGTTGCCTCTCCAATGTCTAAGACTATCGATAGGTCTGGGTGCCTACCAGGAACCCAGAGAGTAGTCTCTTGCTACACCAGATCGCCACCTGCTGGCTATAGGTGGTCACCACAAACCAGACTTGGCAAGATCATTCTGGCATGAGTCAGGATGGGAGAGTTTGAAAGCAGTCTGTATCAGAGATGAGAGCAGCACCGACCTAGATAAGGGGGTTGCTGTGGGATGAATAAAAGTGGCCAATGAGAGATATTTAGGAAGTAGGATTGATTAGATTTGACAACACCAACTCCAAAGGACAGCAGCAGGAAAAGCATAGTGGCCTCATTACACTCATTCCCTCTTTCGACAAGTTGTAGCACCTACTATGTGCCAGCAACTAATCTTCCTGCTGGGAGTACAGGGGTGTAAGCAAGTCAGGAAAAAGCCCCGCTTTACATGGAGCTTGTGCTCTAATGGCGTAGGAATAGGAGGTAATCAAATATGCAAATGAATAAGAAAATCATTAGATGGGAATAAAGACCGCATGGAGAATTTCAAAGGACAATGCAAAAGGGACTCAGATCTGAATGGTAAGGAGCCTGCCCCCTAAAGCTGTTCCAAAGGAAAAAATGCTAAGGCCCTCAAAGCAAGTGTAGTATGTTCAAGACCCAAGGCAGCCAGTGTGGCTGGAGTGTGGTGGGTGAGCCTGAGTGAGACAAGCAGGGAGAGCCAGTCAGGGGCCCGATTAGGAAGGCTTCCGCAGGCGGTGTGAGGAATTCTAACACTGAAGGGAAGCCACCGACACAGGTTAAACAGGAAAGTGAAAGAATACGATTTCACTTAAAGCGCTCTCTGGCTGTTCTATGGAGCATGGATTGTACAGGGCAAGGGTAGAAGGGAGAGAGACGGGAAGCGGGGACGTGCGCCAGTGGGGATGGTGCCAGCAGCATGAAGGGGAGGGTTCTGGGTACACTTTGGAGTTGGCCAACAGGACTTGCTGACAGGATACGGGGATGAAAAAAATAGAACCAAGAGTGACTCACCAAAATGACAGCCACTGCAGAAAACCAACAGTTCCCTGATGATGCCACACCCCAATAAGCTGAGTTCTGGCCTTAAAGCTCAGCCCCCTGGAAGGGGTTTGCAAGTTAGCCACTATGAGGCTGGCGGGGTATCCTTACCTGTGCCTGGGACGAGCCTGCTTGGGTACAAAACCAGCACGAAGAATGCCAGCTGGTTTTCTCCCATAGTGGGAGGATCCTTCCAGGCCGCCAGAGACCGGTCCCCAGCTGGAAGTGCACCCAACAACGCCTCTAGATCCAATGCTAAACAGAATTCCCAGAATCATCCCCTCCCTCCCCACCAAGCCCTGGGCCTGGGAGCATCCCCTTACACCGAAGGGACTGAAGGAATAAGCAGGCACATCCTGGCTAAACAAATACCAGAGACCAAGGGCTGTGGGTACCACATCACTTTATTTTCTTGGTTTTCCAACTTGACTCTTGGACAATGGGAATTCAGTTACTCGCCTTTCTGGCCACCGGATGGTCCCTTGCTGATGGGGCACAGGCTCGGAGGAGAGGATCAACAGAAAGATGGGATCTCCAAGAGCCAACCAGGCTGGGAAAGGACTGAAAGGTCTACAGCAGATGGACCAAGCACCAGCAGAGACTCAGAGCCCTCTCGACCTCAAGCCCTTTACCACACTCCTTGCAAGGGACAGGCCGGCACCTCAGTGACTCAGCTCAGGGCCTTCCCTCAGAGGTCCTTCTATATACCCTTGTCAGGCTAATAAGCCTGGCACCCTCTCCCTTGGGGACACCAGGCAGAAGCCACTGACCTTCTCCACGATTGATTTCTAATGTTCCTTTGGGAAACATCTTCGAGTAAGGAGGGTACCAACCCCCAAATAAACTGAAGACATATACTCCGCCTGACGGGACAGCCAGCCATGTTACAGTACTTCCTTCGTCCTCAGAAGCTGAAAGCAGCTTTAGCTACCGAAACCCCTCACGACCCCCATGCATATGCTTTCCAACACCAGTCAGGGGGCCCAGTCAACCCACTTAAATCAAAACAAAAAATCAAAACCAAGACAAGAAAAAGCAAGAATGGCAAACAACCGAAAACAACAACTCTGGTCCTGCAGCTCTCTGGGGAAGACCAGACGGCTCATCTCTGGCTCCAACGGCCTTAGAGCCAGGAAGCAGCGCAGAGCTGCCCTTGCATTCAAGGCGGACGCTGTGGGAGCCAGAGCAAAGGGCACGCTGGCCAAAGGCAGGGGTCAACTTAGGTCCCTGAGCCTGTCCAAACAGGTCCCCTCCCCTCCCGGCCCCTTCACACCACCCCCTCAGCCATCCACCAGGGTGAGGCCATCATAGAGCGCCCGCTTCCACATGTAGTAGGTAGAGCGGGCGGTGAGGGGAAACAGGGCGCTGAACTCCTTGAAGGAGGGGAAGCTCTTAGACTGGAAGCGCTTCTGCAAGAACAGCTTGGCCTGGGCCTTGAACTTCGTGGTGCCAAGCATGTCCATCACCAGCACCTGGCCGTCCCTGCCCCCCACTGCTGCCTCTGCCCCAGGGCGGCTGGACAGGGACCTGCTGTGGGGCTGGCCCTGGGCCACGGCCCCCTCTCCGGAAGGCTCCCCCTGGGCCTTCCCTGGATCCTCTCCTGCAGAAGCCCCCACCGGCAGGAGGGTCCCACCAGGAGGGGCCATCGCAGCAGACCCATCCCTGCCAGCTTCCTTCTCCTGCTTCTCCTCAGCTTCCCGCAGCCCCCCTTTGCCCAAGACGGGGTCCTGCATCTGGAATTTGGACAGGCCTCTGGGCCAGCCCCGGGCAAGACTCTTCCAGACCCAGAAGGTGGAGGGAGACAGGCTGGGGTAGCGGAGGCGGAAGCGACAGAAAGGGAGATGCCCGCTCAGCACCTGCTTTCGGGCAGCCCTGCGCAAGCGCCTCTGCCAACGGGACAAGGGCACCTTGGGGGGCAGGAACGCGTGGGCAGGGGGTGGTCCCCCTGCCGTGGCTTGGCCTGCCCCCTCTCCCCCCTCACCCTTCCAAGGGAGCAGGGCCTCTTCAGGAACAGACTCCGGCTGGGGAACCCCGGTGGTGGGGAGGGCAGGTGCCGGCTTGAAGCCGGGGTTCCTTCGGAGGGCCTTCCGACGCCAGTTGTAGTAGGTGGACCGGGAGATGCCGGGGAACCTGCGTTTGAAGCAACGGTAGGGCACCAGCGTGTTCAGGGAGATGCAGTGCTCCAGGTACAGCTTGGCCCGCTGCATGAGCACCATTCCCGGGCTGGCCGCCGCCAGTGGGGAGCACCCCAGCCCCTTGGCCACCTGCTCCTCCATCACCTGCACCTCCTTGGGGGCCAGCGCCTGGCAGGCGCCGGAGCCCAGCAGCTCCTGCTTCCAGGCGTAGTAGGTGGAGCGGGAGATCTCGGGGAACCTCTGGAGGAACTGCTGCAGCGGCACGACGCCCCCGCGGTGGAAGCTGTCCTGCAGGAAGTGCTTGGCCGAGAAGCGGGCAGCCACCTTCTGCCGGTGCTCCTGCGACTGGCGCCGCCAGCGGTAGAAGGTGCTCTTGGTGACGCTGTAGCGCTCACAGAGGTGGGAGTAGCTGAGGCCGGGCTCCTGGCTGAGCAGCTCCAGGGTCTTGGCCGGCGGCGGGACTGCGGGGCTGGGGGCGGCGGCGGGGGCCGGGCCGGGGGCACCTTCGGCCTCCACCTCCTCCAGCCCCACCACAGGGGCAAAGTACTGGTGGCGGAAGAGGTGGCTGGTGAGGGGCTGGCCGGCCCACATGATGTGCAGCGTGGCGGGCACGTGGTCGCAGCGGCGAGGCCGGATGACCCGGTTGAAGTAGGGCCGGATCTTGAGGTTCCGCATGGGGTAGATGGAGTAGATGTTGCGCTGAAGGACGGAGGCGAGCGCGTACAGGTGCCACACGTTGGAGAAGCTGCTGGGGAAGCACGTGGCCTTGACGTCTGCGTCGAAGATGGCCTCCAGCGTGGCGGACGGCAGGCTGGTCATCTCAGGGGACTCCTCGGAGCACAGGGAATAGCGCACGGCCTGCAGCATCACCTTGGAGTCGATCATGCCCTGCAGGTAGTAGTGCCGGTGCAGGAGCATCTCCACCACGGTGCGCGCCCGCAGCTCCAGGCTGAAGCCCGCGTCCCCCCACAGCAGCACGCTGGCCGCCTCGAACAGCAGACTGCCCTCGCCTCGGCACACCAGCGGCAGCATGTTCCGGGGAGCGTCCTCGGGGTACAAGCTCAGGGCCACGGAGTCCACCTCCAGCACCTGGGGGCCGGAGCCCCCGTCGCGGCAGGTGGGGAGGGTGAAGGATGACAGCACCCGCTTGGCCTCCAGAGCAGCGCTGACCAGACCCTCGAGGCCCTCGGACTCCACAGCCTCCTGCAGCTCCTGCAGCACCTGCTGTACCAGCTGCCTCCGAGAGGTCATCCTGCCAGGGCCAAGGGCAGAGGGCACAGTCAGGACAAGGCGCCCAGATACCCAACAATGGGGACTGGTACCTTCTCCCCCAAAGATAAAGCCCACCTACTCCCATTCCCCCACCGAGGGCAGACTGGCTAAAGGCCTCCCTGGGTTTAATCCCTCAGGGGTACAGAGGACGGGCCTGATCTCTGGAACCTGGCTTTGAAATCTTGGGTCTGAGACAAGTCACTTCAGCTCTCCAGGCTTCTGGTTCCTTTTCTGTAAAGTGGATGATGGAAGTATCCCGTTATACAGTTACCGTGGGCATGAGACAATGAAAGCATGGAGACATACAGGTATACTGCACGCACGTGCGCTCACACACACACACTCATCCTGAAAACAGTGCCCGACACAGAGAGAAGGAATGGAAAAGGATTAGTTCGCTAGGATACATTCCACAAGGCAGCCATAAAGCCTGTACCTCTGTTTATCCGTTAGAAGACTTACAAACTCCTAGAGCGAAACTGGTCTGCCTTTCCCTAGAACGGTGATTCTCAAAGTATGATTCGTGGAACCTTGGGGTTCCCTGAGACTTTCTCAGGGGGGGTCTGCAAGTTAAACTATTTTTCTAAGATATACTAAGATAATGTAACACTAAGATGTTATTTGCCTTTTTTATTATATTACTGTTTGAGTAGAAATGTAGTAACTTAGCATGAATCAAACCATGCTGGACATATTCTTTACCACCATGTACTCACAGTTGGAGGTGGGGGGAAGCACTAGTTTCACTCAAGAATGTCCTTGATGAAGCAGTAAAGTTTTTTCATTTTGTTTTGTTTTTTAATTTAATCACAGCCCTTAAATACATGACTTTTCAGTTTTGAGAGGGTCAAAATAGGGAGTACTTATTTCTGCTGCATTCTGAATGTCTCACGTGACAATTGTTTGGTTTAATGGTGAACTACGTGCTCTTATCATGGAGTATCACTTTTACTTGAAAGAAAAATTGAAACATTACGCATTTAGACTGGGGTATACTGGGCAATTTTCTCAAAAAGGAATAAGGTGAGCCTGTCACCTCAAAGAAAATTGTTGACTACTGGCTACCAGTGACATTTTGAGCTTTCATTTGAAAACTAGAGTTTTGGAAAACCTGTATCTACCACAGGGAGCCTGACAGTTTCTCCCAGTACCTAAAGACTTTTCTGATGAGATCAGTAGCGACACTAACAAATGTAACTTTTTCTACCATGTAACAGAACTGTCAACATCTGAAGATCAATCAATGAACTAGGTTTCCCAAAGAAACCAGTGGGTGATGTTACAAAGTCACACACAGGTAAAAGATCCACTCCAAGTATAAAAGAGAGCAATGGCTTTGACTATAATTGGGTACAAAAAAAATCATGGATATTGTTTCAGTTTCTACATTATAACTAAGCTTTAAGAAACTACTACTTGTCAAGTGTTAGTCTACTGATCAAAGGATAGCCACTGAACAAGCTATGGAAATACTCTTCCTTTTCCCACCTAACTATCTGGACAAAGTTGGATTTTCTGTGAAAACAATGTATCACAACAGACTGAAACGTAGAGACTGGAGAATACCTTTCAAATCCGATGTTACAGAGACTTAAAGATGTGTATAAGAGTGTATTCTTCTCACTACATCTTTTTTGTTCTGGAAAAGTTATTTTTCACCCCCCTAAAAAGTTTTTTTTTTTTTTCATTGTATAACCGGCTTTTTTTTTTTTTTTAAGATATTTATTTGAGAGTGAAAGAGAGAACACGAGTGAGGTGGGAGTGGGGAGAGAAGCAGATTCCCTGCTGAGCAGGCAGTACGCCTCAACACTTGATCCCAGAACCCTGGGATCATGACCTGAGTCGAAGGCAGACACTTAACAAACTGAGCCTCCCAGGTGCCCCAACCAGCTTGTTTTTTAATAAATACTTTCTAGGGGCACCTGGGTGGCTCAGTGGGTTAAAGCCTCCGCCTTCTGCCTGGGATCAAGCCCCACAGGGCTCTCTGCTCGGCGGGGAGCCTGCTTCCTCCTCTCTCTCTCTGCTTCTCAGCCTACTTGTGATCTCTGTCTGTCAAATAAATAAAATCTTTTGCCCTTTCAAAGGGGTGGCAGCATACTAGTCCCTGGGCTAACACAGATCTAATAACTAGATGTGCTGAGCATTCAGTATTTGCTAGGCACTGTCTTAAGCCTGACAGCCAATAAAGTAGGCACTACCCTCATCCCCAGTTGAGAGGTGAGAAAACTGAGAAAATGCAACGTAGGCTAATTTGCCCCGGGTCACACAAGTGGTGGGGCCAGTACCGATGCCCGAACCCAGTCGCTTTAGGATCTGTGATTCACCCCCTGTTTAAACCAACATAAACGAATGATCCTAATTACTGGTCCATCTTCAGTGTTGCATTGCAAAGCATAAATTAAAAAGAAGACCGTCGTCCTCTCTCAGAGCTTTGTTTTCAGGATTCAATAAATTGAGATTAGCCTGAGGTTTAATACTGTGTTTGGGTGTATGTATGTGTCAGCCCTAACTTCACACTTATAGGGGGTGTGCTGAAGTGTCGATCACGGTTCAGTAAAGTTTTGAAAAAAAAAAAAGGTTTGTAAAGCACTAAGAGTACCACCAGAATTTTACCTGATAATTATAAAAAAGACAGCTTTTCAAACATTAATCAGGGGCACCTGGCTGGCTCAATCAGTGGAGCTGGAGACTCTTGATCTCGGGGTCATGGATTTGAGCCCCATATTGGTCAGAGAGACTACTTTCAAAAAATTTCTTGGGCTCCTGAGTGGCCCAGTTGGTTAAGCCACTGCCTTTGGCTTGGGTTGTAATCCTGGAGTCCCAGGATCGAGTCCCACATTGGGCTCCCAGCTCTGTGGGGAGTCTGCTCCCTCTGACCTTCCTTCTCCCCTCTCAACTCTCTCACTCTCAAATAAATAAAATCTTTTTAATAATAAATAAATTTCTTAAAAATTAAAAATTAGAATCACCTTTGGGTAAAACTTCTTGGCTGCAGATTTTTTAACTCATATGCTATGACAAATATGATCTTACCTCGCCCTGATTTTCTATTTTTGCCCTGATTTTCTATTTTTACCGCATCATTTGACCCTGGAGTTGGGCTTTTAATCTATTCCTCTTGAAAGTACTTGATGTTCACTTAAAAAAACAAAAAAGATTTTCAATGGACTCAGGAGATAAACCGTGTCAAAGCAGTCCTCGGTGAAGAGAGCGCGCTTTCGTGCCGATAAACATAGAGCCCTGGGGCGTCTGGGTGGCTTGGTGGAGTGTCTGTGCCTTCTGCTTGGGTCAGAATCTGGGAGCTCCTTCTCCCTCTGCCACTCCCCCTGCTTGTGATCTCTCCCTCGATCTTTCTAAACAGCGTCAAATAAATAAATAAAATCTTAAAAAAAAAAAGTTGAGCCCTGGCAGCCAACAAAGATGCTGGTTTTCCTTCCATGTCACCAGCAGATCACCTGTACCACTACTAGGTACTTCGCAAACAGAATTATGAAAACACCACTACTTACTTACAGTTTACTCTGTGCATTTAATTAGGTAACTTAACCAAATTCTTAGAAAAAAAATGAGGGGACAATGAATTTAAACTGTTGGGTGATTCCTCCTGCCCTGCCACTCTGTCTCTTTCCTGAGAGCAAAGCATCATGTTCCCTCCGGTGATGGCAAGCTCCTTTGGGCTTTACAAGGATCCAGTGCTTGGATTTCAGGTTTTTTAGAGGTGATTCTGTTTGTATGTGGTTCTCATCTCCCCTCCACGTGAACTACAACTCCATCACACCTGCACCATTGCTAGGATGGCTATTCTGAGTTCACACCTGGAGAAATGGAGGCTGGGGGGTTAAGTTACATAACTTTCCCAAGACCACACAGCTATTAAAGCTGTAAAATCAAGCACTGTGTCTCCAGACTGCCCCTCCTAAACACTGTAATTCCACCACCCCGGGGAATACATCACCCAAAATGCTTATCAGCTGAAGGATCCAGAAACACATGGATTCTTGGAGCATTGAAACAAACCTGGCCATTTCACAGATAAGGAAAATTGAGGTCCAGAAAGGTACAGAGGACTTGCCTGACTTCAAGCAGCAGTATCCAGGTATCTTCCAACAAAACGTCCAGACACAGCGCACTTCCTTCTGCACAAACCCCACCCCGCCCTGCCCTACCCTGTCCCACCCTACCTACTCTTCCCCTCTGTTCCCAGTCCGTCCCGGTACTCGTCCCAGTCCTCGTCCCAGTCCCACCCAGCTCCACTCCACCCTATCTCATCTTTCCTCTTCCCCCAAAGAGGTAAGAGGAGGTGTGAGTAGGTAATACCCCACTTCTGCTTTTCTCAAAGGCTTACTGAGAAAAAGCAGCTCCTTGGAGCCCCACACTCCGCATCCATATCCAAGGAGGTCTGGACTACCTGAGAACAGACAGTGGGGGAAAGGCCAGGGGCTGTGCGGGGAAGCCAATCATCCTTAAGTAGACAAGCGGTTGATGCGGTTCAGGTGCAACAGTCTTTTCAACAGCAGCTCCCCGGAAGTGCAATGCAAAGCAGAGCTGGCAACTGCCAGGTGCATTCATAGCAGAAGTGCAAAAAAGCGAGAGCTCATCTATGGGCTTTGTTCAGCTGGCCTCCCTGGCTCCCACAGCTCTTGGAAGGGACTGGAAAAGGCAGGAAACCAAGGAGACAAGTCCCCCCCACCCCTGATTATACAGGATCTCCTGGCTTGAGGTTGGAAGGAGGTAAAACAGGGCATCCAAAAAGCAGCCAGCCAGCATCTATCTTAGCACTTAGGAAGGGCTCTGGAGCCAAGGAATAAATGAAGGGACAGGGCAACTCTGCCAAAAGACTCCAAGCTTTGCCTTCACCAAAGCCAGCTTTCCTCCTTTCTCCGTCTCCTTATTTCAAGCAGATGGGGTCTCCAGCCCAGGTCTGGACTCTGGCCCTTCCATTTTAGAAGGGGTCAGCCAGGGTTCTAGGCAGAGCAAGGGAAGGGCGGGCCAATGAACCTGCTAATACAATATTGCTTTAAGTCTCCTCTGGCCTCTAGAACAAACTCCTTCTCTGCCCGCCTCCTCCTGGGCTCTGATTTGCTCACCAAGGACCCCATGTCCTCCCCATTCCCCCTTTCTCCCCATCCCTCATTAGGTAGGCTCTGCCATTTCTCAACTAGGCCCAACCAGTAGGACGCAGTGCCACATGGGCCTCAACCCTCAGCAAGACCCAATAAGACCATGGTAAACTGGCTGGCATCTCACCTGGCCTGGTTCGGCGCCTCTCTGGTCTGCCCTCCCAGCTGCCCACGCTAGGTCCCTGGCTCGAGGGATCGCCAGCCATCTTGGCTCCCTCCCTGGTTTCCAGGAGACCCAGCAGGGCAGGGGTGGCCACGGGGGCTGACTGGTGGCAGGCGAGTCCATCAGCTGTGAATTCCCAAGGAAGGGTAACAGGAGTGCCTGGGGGATCCCGGGTGGGCCTGAGGCCACCAAGTGAACCACGCCTGGGGAGTTCGGGAGTTCCCAAGTTTAGTTGCTCTCGTGGACCACGTGTCTGGAGGGGTAGGACAAGGGTGAGTCTGGCCCACGAGGGGAAGCAGCACAGGCCAAGGAATGCCAGGAAGGCCAGCGGGTGGCTAAACAGAGGAGAGCTGGCTGGCCCCGGGCTTCTGAGTCGAGCGCTGAGAGGCTGGGGAGGGGCCGAGGACGGACCATTGAGTAGGGTGGGGAGGGGAGATAGGCAGGCGGGTGGGGGTGGGGATGGGGCTGGAGGTGGGGGTGGGGAGAAAGAACTGGAAACAATGCCTCACTTCCCCCTTCACCCACACACACCCCCACCCACCCACACACACACAGAGGCACGAAGACGCACAGGCCTGCAGCATCCTCCCCTAGTCACTCCTTGACCCTCGGGCCCTTTACTGTCCCAAGGCCAGTCCTCACTTCCCTGGGGCCTCCAAGCCGCACAGGGCACCGACCGTTCCTAATTTGGAGGAAACGTCCTAGTTTACTGACCTCAAGGGTGGCCCAGAGCCCTGGGGGCGTCCACTTCTTTCTCCAGCTTCCAGCTTGGGACATTTAAGTGACCCTGCGTCAGCGTCCCCAGCCGAGCGCCACTCTCACTCCAGAACTGGCTTCGTATCTGTAGTGGACCATGGAGCATGGACCGTCTACAGCCAACTGGCCGGTGGAGAAGCCTCTGAAGCCACTCCCCTCAGGAAATCGCCCACCCTCAAGTGCTCTGGTCCCAAGATGAAAGAAGTGCAAATTCGGGGGTCACTTCCAATGGTAAAGTGATAGCGTCTATTGTCTGGTCCACTCTACCCAGCTGGGGGCGTTAAAGCGCCCAGACCTAGCTCTGAAACAGACCCCAAACTGCCCTGGGAAAACTTGAAAGAAAGCTGAAAGATTTCCAAAGAGTTGGGGGGAGGGGTTGGGGAGGTTCAGATAGAAAGACCTAGGGAAGGAAAGTCAATGGCCAGCTTGAGGTAGGGCTGGGGGAGCAGAGCTGGAGCCCAGAAACTGGCCTTGGGTGACTGGGTTGACTTTGGGGCTTAATGGGCCTCCAAGATGCTTCTCTTCCTGGGGCAGCTCCCCATGGGGGGGGTGCTGCTGGACGGGGAGGCTGGAGAGCTCACTTCCCCCACCTTGCTGCAGGCCCCTCTTCCTTCCAGAAAAGCCCCCCTTTCTCCAAGGGCTCCATTCCCACCTTTCTCTGAGCATCCCCCAGGCCTGGGGCTCAACACCTCTTACTCTGAAGGTCTGCCCGGGCCAAAACTGCTTCTGTCCCGGGGCCAGGGCGCCTATATCCCAAGACACCTAGTTTTCGGAGCCCCACAGGAAGGCGGGGGCGTGCGATACCTGGGCTTCCGTCCCTCGTGCAGCTCATCTCAGCCCAGGGGCCTCAGATAATCCCAGAGGAACCAGTCCTATCCGCCCGTCTAGTCCCGGCTGGTGGGGGAGGTGAAGGCTGCGGGATTGCAGCCCCTGGTGGTAGCTCCCCCCAGGGGCTTTCCTGCCCGGCTTTAACCCTTTGGAGTGCTGGGGCTAGCTGCTGTCCTCCCGGGCTTCATTCCACCCACCTCTCTGACCCCTGGCAACCGCTGTCAAATGCCGCCACCACCCGCAGACCCCCTGCCCCCAGTGTCGCTTATGCCCCAGCTCACAAGGATCATTGTCTCTTCTGCCAATCATGAGCCCTACACTCACCGCCCAGATCAAAAATCCTTTATTGAACGCCCGCAGGAGGAGGAGGAGGGGGCTGCCCGAGGGGAGCGCAAGTCCAGTCCCTGGATCAAAATCACACCAGCCCCACCCATCGTGATGGAGCCGCCCGAGGCAGCGGCTTAGACGTGCCCTGCACTTGGATTTGAATGCCAACCCTGCCCCTTTACTAGAGTATGGCCTTAGGCGAATTGTTTCAACCCTTGGAGCCCTGATTTAAAGGTTCCAGGGGCACAACCTTTCCCGCGGAGCGGCGGCCCGGATTCAACGAGATGATCAATGTAAAGCGTCTTGGCACGGAGCAGGTCTGTTGCAGTCCTCAGCCTCTCCAGCTAATTTGAAATCATTTTTAAGTTCTTAAGATAAATGTAGCATTTTAAAAGTTTCAGAGAATAGTGGTCATCTTGTAGAAGGAGTTGGATACTTTTCCGAATTATCCTTCTGTGTTGACATTTTATAAGGAGTCTACCTTACTTGCTATCATTTTAAAAAGCAATGAAGGTAATTTTAAATTCTTTAAAAGGCTAATGGAATCTTTAAAAGTATTTTTTAAAAAGGAACTAAAGGTTTGTTGGCACTCCATCACCAAGGTACGAGTCTTTTTTTATAGACTAATTGGGAAATTTTAGAATAATTGGGAAACTTTTCAAAGTAGAAAGAAGAAAAAGTTACCTATAATCTCATTATCTAAAGACAGCCATTGTGAACGTCTTGGTATATTTCTTTCTAGTTTTTTTTTTCTTAGACTTACACAAATTAAATATTCTCTTTCCAAAAGATCCAAATGGTACAGAGTAAAAAATAGAGTAAATTGAGCAAGTCTTCCCTTTCAGTCCCTAACACATTCTCTTCACTATGCTTATCTGCCAGTTCTTTTTCTGTGCATTTACAACATGTATAAATTTCTGATCTTTCGATGCATATTTTTGTTCTACGTTCAACATTTTTAAACTACTTTTAACTAATATATATTCTATTTTATATACATGAGAAATAACATATTATTCAAAGTGCATGTAAATTCTGGCTCAGGAATTTACAAAAGGATTCAGGATTCAAATTTCAGCCCCATCTACCGTTTCCCTCTCCAGAAGCAGCCAATGTTGTTTCTAGGGTACCATTACAGAAATATGCATAAACAAGCAAATCTCTGACACAGTGCTTTTTTCCTTTCTTTGAAGCACAAATGGTAGTATGCTAAATCCTCTTACACACCTTGCTTTTCTCCCTTTATTTTTTCCATCGGGAGAGTCACCACTGTCCAACAAAATGTAATGAGAGGCACACATAATACTTTTACATTTTCTAGTAGCCACGTTAAAGATAGAAGACTTTAACTGAATGGACAGAGGGATCATTGAATTGTGAAATTAATTTTAACAATATATTTTATTTAAGCCAGCGTATCTGAAATATTGTCCTTTTGACAGGAAATCAACATAAAAATTATTTTTGATAGGAAGATTTATTAATGAAATACTTCACATTCTTTCGTTGTACCAAGTCTTCAAAAGTCAGTGTGTTTTCCACTTGAAGCAGATCTCATGTGGGACTGGCCACGTTTCAAATGTTCTATAACCACGTGTGGCCAGTAGTAAATGCACTAGTACATATCCAGATGGAGCAGGAACTCCATTTTATGAATTAATATAATGTCCTGTCCAGTCCTCTACCATTGAAACTTAAGGTCATTTCTATCTTTTGCTCTTAAACCAAGCTACAATGGGAAATCTTGCATGTATGTAGGTATAGCTATCCTTCCAAAGTGCACTGTAGTAATTTGTATAGATTTTCCAAATTTCCCTCCCTAGAAGTTGTACCAATTTATTGCCCCCAGAATGAAGTGTGAGAGTGCAGTCTCCCGTTAGCCAGCACAATGCGTTAGCACTTTTTTATCATTACCAGTTTAATAGAAACCAGAAAAATTACTTCCTCCGTGTGGTTTTAATTTACATTTTCCCATTATGAGTAAGAGAGAGCATTTTTCATATATCTTTGAACAATTTACATTTTGTTCCCTATGAATATCCTTTGCCCATTATGCTATTGATTATAAACCTTTTTTTCTTTTACTGTTTATGTGAATTTTGCATAAAGATCACCTTTGGTCCATGGTAGGAATTACAAAAAATGTCTTTTTGGGGAGTACCTGGTTTGTTCAGTCAGTAAAGCACTTGACTCTTGATCTTGGGGTTGTGAGTTTGAGCTCCAAGTTGGATGTAGGGATTACTTAAAAATAAAATCTTAAAAAAAAGTCTTAGTAGATTAAAAAAAAAAAATAGGGACCCCTGGGTGGCTCAGTCAGTTAAACGTCTGCCTTCCGCCTAGGTCCTGATTCCAGCGTCCTGGGTTGGAGCCCTACATTGGGCTCTCTGCTCAGCAGGTAGCCTGATTCTCCCTTTCCCTTTGCCTGCCACTCCCCCTGCTTGTTCTCTCTCTCTCCCTCTTTCTCTCTGTGAAATAAATAAATAAAATCTTTTTTTTTAAATGTTATTTCTGATTTTGTGGTTCATAATTGGACTTTGCTTATGGTATTTCTTTATCCTGAAGAAATCTCTTTCTGTTTACATATATTGACCATACCTGCTTTTCTTTAATGGATTCTAGATTAGGTAAATTTTAATTTACCTTTATTTAAACTGTTAAAATTAGGTATTATAGAATTGAAATCTTAGTCATCAGATGTCCGAACACCAAAAATCCCAGATTCCCAGCAATAATTAAACCAAATCCTACAAGTAGACATCTTTAGTTAATATGTACCTTGCTTGGAACAAAAATCTGAAGACTGATTTAGGAAGTAGATGAGTCGGGGGTAATCCTTCACTTATAAAGGGACATACAATAGAAAAGCTTCCTTTAAATAATGAACTGAGTTAAGTAATTAACTGGGTTTAAATGTATAGCTGTCCAGGGCTTGTATAAGTGTGTGAGGGGGGTGTCACCTGTATTTGCATCACCTACAAAAAATAATTGAGCATCTGTTGAGCGCTGGCTGGGCACTGACCAGCCTGAGCTGTGCGGTGTGACGGTGGGGTTGAAATTCCAGCTCTGCCTTGTGTGCAGCTGAACAAGTTTTCTCCTCTCTCCAGGCCTAATTCCTCACTTCAAAAATGATGAGATTAATACTGGAGCGCTTACTACGAGGATTAAATGAAAAACAGCCTACGAAATTCTCAGCACAGGTCCAATGATAAAGGCTCAGCCAACAACCCTCCTATTCCATTTAGCTATAGTACTCATTCTCTACGGAGATTTAAAGAATTCATCCCTCTCCATTCAACTAATTTATCCCCTTGGTGCCTTACTAAATAACTTATATATTAGTCCATCATTCATTCAATCATTTCTTTATTCCGTTGTTCATTTACTCATATGTTCGCTCATGCACTGGCAGAGACCTGAGCTCCTAACACAGACCAGGTCCTGGGCTAGCCCTGAAGACACGGGGATGTCTACTGACCTCTTAACTCTAGAGTCCAAGGGTTGAGGCTCAAAAATCTTCTCACGCATTCTACATGCGCTGTCATACTTATTACTGTGTTTACTATACAGGAGACCTTACATCCAATGGCTGACAGTTACTCTGTGACATCATAATCTCCTGGTTTCCTTTCTTTTTTCTTTGTTCCTTCTCCTCTCCCCCTTCCTCCCTACCACTCTTCCCTTCTACCCACTCTCTGCCTCTGCCCAGAGTCCCTTGGCATTACCAAAGGACACATAACAACTCAGACTCTGGAGTCTGACTAACCTGAGTTGACTCTGAGCTCCTCTACTTCCTAGTTAAGGGCTGAGCCCCCAGTCTCCTTATCTGTGAAATGGGGACAATATCCACTTCAGTCCAACGACTGAATTAAACAGTCATGTCACTCCTTGGCTGTGAAGAAACATTTAATACCACGGAGATATGATTATGAACTCAAATCACAACGGGTAGTGCATCTATGCTCTATAGACATTATGCTCAGTGTTGTGGAAGACACAGAAAGGGCTAAGGTAGTCTCTTACAGTCAGAAGCCCCAGCCCAGGTGGGGACACACAGAGGGCTCCAGAAGAGTGGCCGTTACTTGCTATTACCAAGGAAAGCAATAAGTGTTTTTTGAGCCCCTCACTCCTGGACACTGAACTTGCTCTGAGACCTGTGCCAAGCAAGCTGTGAGGTTGTTGCTGGCTTCTCTGGTTTCATTTGCAGCTCCAATCTGGAATTATCTATAGCTTTAAAGTCATTTACTGGGGCTCCTGGGTGGTTCAGTTGGTTAAGCATCTGCCTTTGGTCCTGGGTTCGAGCCCTGCATCAGGCTACCCCTGCTTCTCCCTCTCCCTCAGCCTGCTAACTCTACCTGCTTGTGTTCTCTCTCATCCTCTCTCTTTCTCTCTGTCAAATAAATAAATAACATCTTTTAAAAAAATGAATAAAGTCATGGGATGCCTGGAACGCTTGCGTGGTTCCGTTGGTTAAACGTCTGCCTTTGGCTCGGGTCATGATTCCAGATCAAGTCCTATACTGGCCTCCTTACTCAGCAGGGATCCTGCTTCTCCCTCTGCCTGCCACTCCCCCTGCTTGTGTTCTCTCTCTCTGGGAAATAAATAAATAAAATCTTTTAAAAAATTAATTAATAAGGGCGCCTGGGTGGCTCAGTGGGTTAAAGCCTCTGCCTTCGGCTCAGGTCATGATCCCAGGGTCCTGGAATCGAGTCCCACATCGGGCTCTCTGCTCAGCAGGGAGCCTGCTTCCTCCTCTCTCTCTCTGCCTGCCTCTCTGCCTACTTGTGATTTCTATCTGTCAAATAAATAAATAAAATCTTAAAAAAAAAAAAAGAACTGAGGCATGAAATGATAGGACCTCAGGTATTTGCTTTTTAAAAACTGGAGAGAGGGGTGCCTGGGTGGCTCAGTGGATTGGAGCCTCTGCCTTCGGCTCGGGTCATGGTCTCAGGGTCCTGGGATCGAGCCCCGCATCGGGCTCTCTGCTCCTCGGAGAGCCTGCTTCCTCTTCTCTCTCTGCCTGCCTCTCTGCCTACTTGTGGTCTCTGTCTGTCAAATAAATAAATAAAATCTTAAAAAAAAAAAAAACTGGAGGGAAAGAAGAGAAAAGGGTGAGCTACAAATGTCAAAGTACTGATAATTATTACTGAATCGGGTTTGTTTTACCATTCATTCAGGGTGATTCATTATGCTATACTCTCAATTTTGGTGTATTTCATAAGTTTTATAATAGAAAAAGTGAAATATTTGCAGTTGGGGAGTGGGAGCATCACTTTATAGGAGCAGAGAGGAAGGAAACTTAGCCACAAGCAGCATTCCCATTTAGGTGCAGAGCAGACGGGACAGTGTTGGAAAGGTGCCCGGTGGGCAAGGTCATTGGCCACAGGGGTTGACACTTAACATTGTTTGCAGGGCTTTTGCTAGGTGCCCTTGGTGATGGGCTTCACACAGCAGCTGGTCCTTAGCGATTTTACGAATTTACCAGGAGAGCAAAGAAGCCTGGTAACAGCCCCTCCCCTGACCCCAAAGGGAAAAGCTCAGGTACCCAACTAGAACAGCCTGGCCCCGAGGTCCTCTATGAGTTCATCGCATTTCTTCTATGGCTTCTGTTTCAGCAGAAAAGAGGATGAATCCAAGGTCACCCAATCAGCCTGTTCTTAATCTCAAACCCCGTGCCCTTGGTTTTGGTTAGCTTATTTCCAATTCCCTCCGCTCCCACCACTCCACTCAGGTAAGCACTTTCATTAGTTTCCTTCCAGAGTTTCTTTTTGTAAGTACGAGCAAATATAAACACACATCCTCCGAGTGTGTTTTGAACAGGCTTAAAACTAACAACAAAGCAAATTGAAAATACGGAAAATTGCCAAGTTCCAGGTAAAGAGCGAAGTCTGGGAGTTGTTGAGTTGTTGGCTTGTAGATAAGATCTAAAGCCGAGGGAGTGGAAGGAATAACAGATAACCGAGGAAGGTAGGAGGAACCAGAGGAAGGAAAGAAAAGGTACCACCCCCACAGAGTCTGCTGGAGAAGAAAAACAAAGAAGCAAAGGAGAAATCAAGAGAGTTTTTTTTTTTAAGATTTTATTTATTTATCTGATACAGCGTACAAGCAGGGGGAACAGCAGAGGGTCAGGGGAAAGCAGGCTCTGTGCTGAGCTGGGAGCCCAATGTGGGGCTCGATCCCAGAACCCTGGGAACATAATCTGAGCGGAAGGCAGGTGCTTAACCTACTGAGCCACCCAGGCGTCCCTCAAGAGAGAATATTTTAAGAAGAAAGGAGTAAGTTATCAGTTGTGATACTTTCTTCTAATGTGTAAATAGAGCTGCATAAACCCACCTGGAAAGATAGCCAGGTTAAAGAGGGAGTTCAGAGTAAATGTATTTTCTGATCCCATTTTTGCAAAAATCTATCTAATCCATATGTATCTATAGGTGTTGAGTGAGGACAAAGAAGTCTGGAAAACATTAAAGAGAAACTATAGGGAGAAATCCTGGTGAGCATGTTTGTGGGAAGAGGTGCCTTTTTTACTTTGCTCACCTCAGTTCAGTAAGCACTTTTTACCACAACACCTTTTTTTTTTTTTTAAGACTTTATTTATTTGTCAGAAAGAGAGACAGAGCACAAGCCAGAGGAGCGGCAGGCAGAGGGAGAAGCAGGCTCCTCACTGAGCAAGGAGCCAGATGTGGGACTCGATCCCAGGACCCTGGGATCATAACCTGGGCAGAAGGCAGACGCTTAACCCACTGAGCCACCCAGGCGTCTCAAAAACACATTCTTTTTGTAAATAAAAAGATTTGGAAAAGAGGAGAAACTATTGGTTAGAGCTATCTATATTCAGAATTTCTGGGGTGCCTGGGTGGCTCAGTCGCTGGGCATCTGCCTTCGGTTCGGTCATGATCCCAGGATGAGCCCCACATCGGGCTCCTTGCTCAGTGGGAAGCTTGCTTCTCCCTCTCCTGCTCTTCCTGCTTGTGTTCCCTCTCTTGCTGTGTCTCTCTCAAATAAATAAATAAGGTTTTTTTTTAAATTTTTCTTTTTTTCTCTAACATTTAAGTAAACTCCATGCCCACTGTGGGGCTCAAACTCCTGACCCAAGATCAAGCGTCTCATGCTCTACCAAGTCAGCCAGGTGCCGCTGTATTCAGAATTTCTGAGGCTGTAGAGATTAAGATTAAAAGCGCTGGCTTTATGGGCTGGGTGGCTCAGTTGTTGAGTCTCTGACTTCTTGATTTTGGCTCAGGTAATGATCTCAGGTTCCTGAGATCCAGCTCTGGGCCAGCTCCCTGCTCAGCGGGGAGTCTGCTTCTCTCCCTCTCCCTCTACCCTTCCCTGCTCCCCGCCCCCGCATTTTCTCTCTCTCTCTCTCTCTAAAATAAATCAATCAATCTTGGGGCACCTGGATGGCTCAGTGGGTTAAAGCCTCTGCCTTCAGCTCAGGTCATGATCCCAGGGTCCTGGGATCGAGCCCTGCATTGGGCTCTCTGCTTAGCAGGGAGCCTCCTTCCCCCTCTCTCTCTGCCTGCCTCTCTGCCTACTTGTGATCGCCGTCTGTCAAATAAATAAATAAAATCTTTAAAAATAATAATAATAGGGACGTCTGGGTGGCTCAGTTGGTTAAGCATCTGCCTTCGGCTCAGGTCATGATCCCAGCGTCCTGAGATCGAGTCCCACATCGGGCTCCTTGCTCGGCAGGGAGCCTGCTTCTCCCTCTGCCTCTGCCTGCCACTCTGTCTGCCTGTGCTCGCTTGCTTTCTCTCTCTAACAAATAAATAAATAAATAAAATCTTTTAAAAAAAATAATAAAATAATATAAAGAAATAAATCTTAAAAAAAAAAAAGGCACTTGTTTCAGAACCTAATAAGCCTGAGCGTAAACCCAGCTCTACCCCCAGGAACCAATTCACCTCTCCAAAGTTTAGTTTCCTCACCTGTAAAATGGTGATTATGATGATAATTACCTCATAGATTGTGATAAGGATTAAATAAGGAAATGCAAAGAAAGCATTTAGTACAGCACGGGCACACAGAAAAAGCTCAGTCAATATTAGTTGGCCCTTAAAAGAGTTATTACGGGGTGCCTGGGTGGCTCAGTGGGTTAAGCCTCTGCCTTAAGCTCAGGTCATGATCTCAGGGTCCTGGGATCGAGCCCCGCATGGGTCTCTCTGCTCAGCAGGGAGCCTGCTTCTCCTTCTCTCTCTCTGCCTGCCTCTCTGCCTACTTGTGATTTCTGGCTGTCAAATAAATAAATAAAATCTTTTAAAAATAAAATAAAATAGTTATGACTAGGGGTGCTGGCTGGCTCAGTTGGTAGATCCTGGAACTCTTGATCTCAGGGTTGGGGGTTCAAGCCCCACAGTTTGGGTATAAAGATTAGTTAAAAAAGAAA
>RCUC01142422.1:0-32969 GCA_003697995.1 Taxidea taxus jeffersonii
TAATACTCCAAACCCTGCATCTTCTTAGTGGGATAGTGTCATACCCTCAGTTCAACATTTTCCTGCTCTACTCAGATTACTGCATGGGCATTCACATTACTATTTTAAAATCAGGAGTTCTGAGTTGATGGATGGTGTGGTCTGAGCTTTGTGCTCTGCCAGTGTGCATACAAAGGTCATGCCAGCCAGGGTCTGAAATGAAGAGAGCAGCACACTCTATCATGATGAGTAATGTCAGAGCAATGACACTACATATGTAGTGGGTCATAGGACAGTCCACAAAGTTGACTGGAAGCCAGAGATTTGTTCTCGTGAACATGAGAGCTGGAGATGTTCAGAGAGAATCGAGGTCAGAAATCTATCAGCATGTTAGCAGAGGTCCAAGAGGGGTAATCCAGTGTCATAAGTATCCCTCGGTGATGAAAGAAGAGGTGATGCCTTCTCAGGCAGGAAGTAGTGTCATTCAATTTGACTCATCAAAAGAAATTCTGTACTTTTCTACCTGGGAAAACTACACATTTGGGGGGAATTATTCCTGTTTTATTTTGTTTTTCCGGACACTTTCTTTTAACAAACAAGCAATTTTTCTTTTCAAATTTCTAATCAACTCTATTTTGAGCCTACAAAGAAGTTACTTTAAACTGGTAGATATTACATATTGAACTGGTTTCCTCAAAAATATGGCTGGATGATGAGGATCATATCAAATGAGTATATAAATAAGTAAAATAAATATATATTTTTCAAAGCTAGCCCAAATAAACCACACTGATAAATACTTAGCTTTAAAATATTAAATAAATCAATGGCAAAAGTCTGTTAAGTACTTATAAAGACGATGATTTCACAAGACAAGGGAATATCTTTACCCCCATGGAAGCAAAATATAGATCTGGAAATCAAGCATTGCCAACACTACCCCCTGTTCATTGTTTTGACAAAGTCTATCTGCTACTGCTATTTCTCTTTGAAAACCTGGTCTCTGTGGACTCTTCTAGAGTTTTCTCATTTCTTCTTTTTTTCATTAATTCTATACTTTTTTTTATCATTTCAATTTCTTCCTTTCACTTCCTTCTTCCTCTCAACCTATAAACGTCATACCTTGTCCTCTAAAAATAATCAGACAAACAAACAAACTACAAAAAAATCTCTGGACCTTGTATCTTCCTTACTTACTATCAAATTTCTTTTCCTACTTCCAAGTAAAGAATAGTCTGTACCTAGTGCCAGCACACTTTTTTTTTTTTTTCTTCAGTGAAGAGCCAGAAAGTAAAAATTTTAGGTTTGCAGGCACACACCACCATCAAAACTATCAAGCCTTGTGTTGTAATATGAAAGTAAACATAGATAATGTGTAAATGAACAAACCTGGCTTTGTTCCATTAACATTTATTTAGAAAGCTAGGTGGTAGGCTGGTTTGACACACAGGCTCTAGTTTGTCAATCCTTGGTCTATATACTCGCTGAATTCACTTCCTTCCATCAGCGTATATAGCCTCACACTTTGCTGTGCTTTCCCACCATTTAAAACTATTTCTGCTATGTAAACCAAATGAAGTATATGTGGTCCTTTTAGAATCAGACCGTCTACTTGCTTGTAGGTACTTGCCGTTGACTTTCTCAAAGACATTCATCCCATAATTCTCACTGACTCAGTGAAACCAACCCTCTCTGACATTCCAGATCACCTTTACCAAGTTTTACTTTTTTGTATTTTCAATATCTTTGGATAGAATTGAATTGTTCATGTAACATTAATTTTTCATCCCACTGCAGTCTGAATTTAGTCTTCATGTCCCCTTGAAAATATAATCCCTGGGGTTGCTTTCCAGCTACCATTTTTCAGATCTCAATTTAAATGCCATTTACTCAGAGAAGACTGTCTTAACATTCTAGTATAAATTAGGGATACTCTGTTATTCTCTGTTCCCTTTCCTCATTCTCTACTTAGCACTCATTATGATTTAGGATAATACTTTCTTCTTTTATGATTTTCTTCCCCAGTAGACTGTAATCTCCATGATGAAAAAAGAATATATCTGTTTTGTTCACTGGTCTTCATTGTGCATAGCACATAGTAGATCTTCATTATATATTTAGAAAGGAATAAATGTCAAATCCCAAGGATATTTTTAGATCTTAATTTTCTGTTTCATTTGGCACCTTTGTTTACTCCTTTTTTTTGAGAGCTTCTACTTCCTTGTTTATAACATATTGTAAATTTTTTTCTAACTAAATCTTTTGTCCACTACATTTTCTATATTTTGACCCACCACTTTTGTTTTTCTTATTACAGAATGCCATTCAAAGCCAAATGATTATTCTATCATCTCCCTAAGTGATGTCAGCTAAATCCATACCATGATCTAATAATGATGTGCTAATATTTTGCAAATTTTATCTCCTTCCTAGATCACCTCCATGGAACTCTTTCTCCTTTTTGGAACCCCAAACTTGAACCACAGAAATCGAATTAATGTCCTCCCTATAAATTTTCTTTCTTGTTTCATATTTTATATGATTTGTCAACACTATGATCCATCAATTTCTTATCTAATAAACCTTTCACTGTTCTGTTCTCACACCTGTTTACAAGTTTTTGTGCTTTTTATGTCCTAGATATTATTCAGTCTGTTACTTATGACAATATGCTAGTTTAGAATACCATTTTTTCTCACCTTAACTACCTCAAAAATCTCCTGATTTGTCTTCCTACCTGCAATATTTTCTGGAATAAAGTCTGATATAAGAGTTTCTATTTTAGGGGCACCTGGGTGGCTCAGTGGGTTAAAGCCTCTGCCTTCAGCTCAGGTCATGATCCCTGGGATTGAGCCCCACATAGGGCTCTCTGCTCATCAGGGATCCTGCTTCCTCCTCTCTCTCTGCCTGCCTCTCTGCCTACTTGTGATCTCTGTCTGTCAAATAAATAAATAAAATCTTAAAAAAAAAAAAAAAGAGTTTCTGTTGTAGTGCTCAATGGGTTAAATATTTACCTAACCATTAATCGTGTAATGGATATTTTGCTCAATGTTTCTGAATCTTGGTACTCTCAGCATAATGATTGGGTAAAATGTTAGCTGCTTCATGGGTTTATAGTTAGGAATACATAGGAAAAATTATATGAAGTACATTGTTCATAATAAGTAATTGATTATCATCCATTAAGTGAATGATTTGAAGACATTTCCATCTATTGAATGTTTTCTGAAGAAATAGGAAACAATACAAAATTTTAAATAATATTTTCTAAAATTTAAGTTAAGCCATGCCTAAAGCAAGTCCAATTTTAAATTAGCACTGTGATAATAACACAATAACTTAGATGTCAGAAGACTAGTTTCCTATCTAGAGTTTGTCACTTACTATATTACAAGTTAGAAATTTGGGTAAGTACCTATGCTTATTTAATTTTTCTAAATTCAATTTTAAATAAATATTATTTAATTTTAATTTATTTTTAAATAAGTTCAATAAAATAAATAAAAATACATAAGTAAAATACTTATATATTTTTTCTAAAATTACTTATACAATAGGGACACAATACTTTAGTGGTTATGAGGATAAACTAAAAATTGCTTTGATAAAAATGTTTTTATCCATAATCTTTTTCTGTTGATTACCCAGGAAAATTGATTGTGGCAATGAACATAACCTCGAAATTTAATAGATAAGGGCCTGATTTTTATGGCCAGACCATCCTTGATTTAAATCTTTACTTTTCTTTTTATTTTAGCTGGTTACATAACCTCCCTGAAACTCAGGTTCCTTCATCTGTTAATTGAAATCATGGTAAAATTTAAATGAAAAAATTAATGTAAACTTATTCTGAAATGTCAGAAAATGTATGTAAAGTCAAAAATGTAAGTATTATTAATTTTTATCAACAGTCTAGGTTTTAAATTTTGAAGTGAGTTTATAACATAAAATACCATTGGTTTAAATTTTAGAAAATGATAAACAATACAAAAATGTTATTATTTCATTCTTCAGATAAGTTTTCCCATACCTTAGGCTCTAGGCTTACAGCAAATTAATATGATGGTTCTCAGTGTACATACCTACCATTAAGCTAGCAATTAAAAGGCAATGCACACACACACACTATTAGTTGATTGCATGATCCAAATATATAAAATCCTACTTTTTGAATATGGACCAAAGATTAAAATTAAGGGGAAATTTTTAACAAATATGTTTGCAACACTAAGGGAGAGGGTTCATTAAATGATTGCTAGAAAGTCAAAAGCAGAAGGTAAGAAATATTTTGGGAGGCAATACTGACAATCCCCTCATTCAAGTTCACTCATTCTTTCTTAGTCTTCCAATTTCCTGGTGCAGCTTCTCATTTTCTTTCTTTCTCTTTCTTCCTTTCCTTTCTTCTTTGGTTTTTGGGTTGTTTTTTGTTTTTTTGTTTTTTTTTTTTTAGATTTTTAAAAATTTATTCATTTGCGAGACAGAGGCAGAGAAAGCACAACCCGGAGGAATGGCAGAGGGAGAAGCAGACTCCCTGCTGAGCTAGGAGCCTGATGCTGGGCTCCATCCCAGGACCTGGAGATCATGACCTGAGCTGAAGGCAGATGTTTAGCCATCTGAGCCATCCTGGAGCTCCAGCCAGTTTCTCATTGTCCTTGCATGGCTCTCCGTGTTTTACCTTAGCTGGTTTTTGTTTTGTTTTGTTTTGTTTTTAAAGATTTTATTTATTTGACAGACAGAGATCACAAGTAGGCAGAAAGGCAGGCAGAGACAGAGAGACAGAGATGGGGGAAGCAGGCTCCCTGCTGAGTAGAGAGCCCGAAGTGGGGCTTGATCCTAGGACCCTGGGATCATGACCTGAGCCGAAGGCAGAGGCTTTAACCCACGGAGCCACCCAGGTGCCCCTACCTTAGCTGTTTTGTCTGACATCTTCATACCCTCATATTTATCATATGCTTCTGGAGGAAAAAAAAAATAGTTCTTGACATCTCTTTTGATATCATTAAAAATATCATGTATCGGTGTTTGTCAATCCTCTATAAAGAATAAAAACCAAGGAAATCAGACTTATTTTCAATATGTTAAAGTTATTTATGTTTTAATATACTTCAGGAAATTTTTTTATGTTGTTTTAAATTCTCCATTATTGTGGGGCACGTGGGTGGCTCAGTCAGTCGAGCATCTTACTCTTAGTTTCAGCTAAGGTCATGATCTCAGGGTCATGGGATCAAGCCTTGAGACTTTCCCCCCCTTTTGTTCCCCCCCTTACTCTCTCTCTTTCTCTCTCAAATAAATAAATAAATAAATTATTTTAAAAAAAACCTAAATAAATAAATTCTCCATTACTGAAACAACCAAACTTGCAAGGTCATCTGCTTTATTTTCCCTATTCTAATTTATTTTATTTATCTCAATACTTGGACCTAGGGGCACCTGTGTGGCTCAGTGGGTTAAAGCCTCTGCCTTTGGCTCAGGTCATGATCTCAGGGTCCTGGGATCGAGCCCCGCTTCAGGCTCTCTGATCATCAGGGGGCCGGCTTCCTCCTCTCTCTCTCTCTCTCCCTGCCTCTGAGCCTACTTGTGATCTCTGTCTGTCAAATAAATAAATAAAATCTTAAAATTTTCAGAGTTAGTTGTTACCATTTGGAGAACAAGAAATAATAACAATATATGTCTTTCTAAGGGATGTTAATGGAACAATGCTTTGATGGGTATCACCTATTCCTTTATCAAGTTTTCTGTTAGTGGTTGCCTAACAGTTTGATTCAATTCAAGTAACAGAATGTGTGTTGGGAAGAATACTGGCATAAGTATCAGAAAACCTAGATTCCATTCCTGGTTCTAAAAATTGGTAGGACCATGAGTAACTAAAATTTCAAGATATGAGCTTCTTTTCCAATTAAGTGATCAAACATATAATCTTAACTTGTCCTCTAAGTTCAAGATTTTACTTTTTTGTTTCCTTTCCACAACCTTCACATTATGAATCAGTGCAATATTCAAATAACAATTTGCTTCAGGTGCTGAATGGCAAAGACATTATTTGGGGGGCTCATTAATTGTTTTATATCAAAGTCAGAGTTTGAAATACACAATTAACGTTGTGATGGAACTCTCTAAAAAGGAAGAAAAAGAAAAACAGTTCTTTTCAAAATAAATATCACAAGTGGTTCAGAAGAGTTAACTTTGGCTGAAGTCATTTTCTGCAATCATAGGGTACAGTAGACTTCTTCAAAGTGTGAACATATGTTGAGAAAATCCATTTTAAATCTCATATTTAAACATTTTAAGATCTTCAATAGTAACAATCACTTTTTCTGTGGAAGCAGACAACATATATCTTAAATTTTATACCTATTTGTTCCATTTATCAACTTTTTATGAAACAAGGCAGAAAAACTAATTGGCATAATATACTATACTGCCAACAATGAGTGCTAGTGGAAAGTATAATTTTAATAGTGTAAAAGCAAGTGTAGGTATTACTGTTGTCTCTTTTTCTCTATATATACTACTCTCTCTCTCTCTCTCTCTCTCTCTCACACACACACACACACACACACACACACACACACTCCATGCATTGGAATCTAGATGGAAATGTTTTTTTTTTTTCCCTGACTATTTTCAAGGTTATATCTGAAGCAACTATGTAATAAAGCAACTCTCAGAGTAAACTGAGGAATGGGTATCAGATTCAGTTGGCATCATCTATGCAGTAAGACCCAAATCCTGCTCCTGGGTCAGCCTGCCTAGGGCAGAACATCTGAAGCAAGTCATGTCTTTGGCTAGCTTCTCTGGGATTTTCAGAATTGGAAATTAGAGGATCTTTTTGGTGTCTGGCCTGGAAGAACAAATGATTGCAAGTCACCTGCAGCCAAGTGTCCTCAACACTGACCAGAAAAGCAAAGGAAGCTTGGATAGAAAGTGATACATGAAGTTCTTAGCATGAGACCAGGGCCAAGCACAAATTAAGCACACCAGAGCTGATAACTATTATTTATTATTTTGATTATTGTTTTTTTTTTCTGTAAAGGAGTGTCCTTCATTCCTTCCTCCCTTCCTCCTCCTCCTCTTCTTCCTTTTCATCTCTATCCTTCACCTCCTTCTTTTCATTTTTTAAAAGATTTTTATTTATTTATTTGACAGAGAGAGAAATCACAAGCAGGCAGAGAGAGGGAGGCAGGCACCCTGCTGAGCAGAGAGCCCGATGCAGGGCTTGATCCCAGGACCCTGGGACCATGACCTGAGCGGAAGGCAAAGGCTTTAACCCACTTAGCCACCCAGACGCCCCCCTTCTTTTCATTTTAATTCTCCCAACTCTTCTCTGAATCTCCCCTCTGAGACAGAATGCATGCACTGTCAAATATTTCTGCAACTTTAATGCAGACTGATTCAGAGAATAAGTTAAAAATATCTTTATAATGTGGTAAAACAGGTGCAATTCAAACTAATTAGGGTGAAAACCTACATCAAAGAATAGATAAGATTTGTAAATATTTCTAAAACCAATTAAACTGCTTTTTTCCACCTCCAAAATTTTTTGGCCAAAAGCACTCCCTCTGACTCTCAGAAAGCACTTCGGAGCATGACTCAAAAATACAGCCATGAAGATGCAAAATGATTTGTCCTGGGCACAGCAAGCTTGAAACAATAGCCTGAGTCTCAGGCATCTCTGTAGGGTTAGATTAAGTGCATAGGAAATAAGAAGGTGGTCAAGATTTAAGCTTTTTAAAAGATAATTTGAGGCAGCTGAAAATTTTTAAGAGTTTATTTGAGCAAAAATCTATTGGAATCAGAAGTAGTTAGTACTGGACCAACAGGAATCAGGGAGACACTCTGATAGAGAAAATGTAGAAGAAGAGTTAGGAAATTACTGATTGGCTATCGTTTAAAGCCTAGCTGGCTATTTGTGATTACTTGTTCTTAGATTTTAATTTCATTATCTTGAAGCATTTTCAGGCTTAAGTTGTGATTTACTTAGAAGGCTGCCAAGGCATTAGAACCACCTCAGTCTAATGTCCTCCATGTTTGAATAATTTAACATAGTTTATATTATTTTCATGTCTTAATTATTTGTAAGTATGCTATAAGGTGGCAAGAGGTTTTGACTTTGTTTTGTGAGAAATGGCACATGGGAAAGATGATAGACATTGACAATGTAAAATTTTGTTAGACTGAGTCCTATGCTCCTAGGAATAGCCAAAGTTAACAAAATAAAGTGAAAACAGAAACCAAACCAAAACAAAACAATAAAACCTTCTTTTGCTCCAGGAATTGACTTACTGAAAGAATTTAGTCAAGACTTAAGGATATTCCACTTGTTTATGTATGAGGAGACCAGACAGAAACCCTCCAAATTCCCATTCTTTGCTTCATAAAAAAAAACTATCTTAATTTTTGATTTCTACTTATTACCTGGGGAGAAAAGTGCCCCTAATAGACTTGAGCAAACTTTAATTAAACTTTTCTCTCCTTACACCCAAGTCTTGAATTTTGACCCACCCTCAGCATCAACTCCTCTTAAATGGCACTTCCAGAGAATCTGTGAGCCATAAGGAAAGATTCTCTGAGGAACTACCTTTCAATCATGACACCCACTCCCTAGACCCCAGGCAAGCCTTACTTGCCTTTTCCTCTAACAATCCTTTTTTTGGGGGGCACCTGGGTGGCTTAGTCAGTTAAGCGGCTGCCTTTGGCTCAGGTCATGATCCCAGCATCCTGGGATCAAGTCCGACATCAGGCTTCTTGCTCCGCAGGGAGCCTGCTTCTCCCTCTGTCTCTGCCTGCTTGTACTCTCTCTATCTCTCTGACAAATAAATAAAATCTTAAAAAAAGACACAAAAAAACAAAAACAAAACTTTTTTTTTCTGTCTTTTGAGATTTGTGTCAATCTATTTCAGCAATTCCCCCACAATTGTTATCATCTCTTTCCCCTATTGCAATAATCTTTTGAATAGTCTCTTTTTACCTAAATTCAGATTTAATTTTATTTAACAACTAAGTTTTAAATTATCAAATTTCATTAACATATTTTGCTTGAGAGGAGGGATGCTTCTACTTTCTATTTTCTCTAAGAAAACAGATATCATTTTCTGAGGTCTAACAAGGAACTCTGCTGTTTAAATTGATGCAGTTACAGTTGCTTTCTCTTTCTTTACATATACCTTTAAAGCTCTATTTTTTAATTAAACTTTAAGAAACATCTTAAAAATGAACTTGGATTTCCTAAAGATCATTAAGAACAAAGCAATACAATTTTCTGTAATACTAAATTCCTTAATTTGAATTTGCTTATTAATTACACTATAAAAATTATACTACATGTATGAGTACATAATCTAGAAGGATGAATGCCCTATAGAATATTTTAATGTTCCACTTTCAATAACCATTTCCTTACAAGTCAAATTTAAAATTGTCCTTTCCTTCAAGATCATCCCATTATCCCACAGGAGGGTACATTATCTGACAGTTCCTCCTGCTCTCTTTCTCCTACACTTGACACCATTAATTTCTACATATTATTTAGCTGCCTGTGTGACAGAGCAGAAAGGGCTTTTGATATGGGATCATGCAAGCTTGGGTTTGAGTACAAGCTCTGCCATTCATTTTTAGTTTGAATTTGGGCAAATAAGATAGCCTGTCTATTTATAAAATGGAGGTGATAAATTTTCTTTGAAAGATTGGTGAGAAGATTGTTAAGATAAAGATGCAGGACTTTGCAAAAAATGATTTATCCTTAATGTACAATGATCCTTTTTCTTCCCTGGATTGATCTGTCAACAGATATAGAAGTACATATAGAAGTACATGATCATAGATTATAGAATCATTGAGGAAGTACTTGGTTCACAAAGTCAAGATAGAAAGTCACAGATATTGTTAAAATGTAGAATAACAAATATAGTTCTTACTGCTTTCTTTGTGAGACCATTTAGTTAATTTTCCATTTTCCTCTAGAAGAGGACACAGAATTATTAGCCTAAATGTGGAAAAATGTTGCAACTCATTTTCTATATAATCCTTCCTACCATCATTATTTCTTCCCTCTGTATTCTTTTAAAATATTTAATGCAAGGAGTCCATTTTTTCACTGTCTACATCATGTTCAGTTCTGCTAATTATTGAACTCAGCAAAATTAATACTACTATGTAAAAAGAAAAAGAAATCCTCATGCATTGCAACTAATGAGATAACATGCTTCTCAAGTTTTCTGCATGATTCCTCACTCTTTTTGCTTGGTGTTCTTCTAATTTGTTTTGTTTCTGCTTCTTCAGATTATGTGCATCTACAAGAATTAAAAGTACATGATCGCTGTATGGTGATGTTGTAACTGCACTTCTGGTGAGCATAACATAATGTATAAACTGGTTGAATCACTATGTTTTACATCTTAAACTAATGTAATATTATGAAGAAACTATATTTCAATAAAAAATTAAAGAACTCTCAAAAAATAAACATACCTGCAAATAAAAATGAAGTACATGATCATTAAATGATATGGGATGATAATAAATGTCATGTATTAGGCATTTAAAACAAAGCTTGAAATGTGAAGTGACTTCCACTCATTCGTTGAACATCTAATATTTTCCAAACTCTCTCTCTCTATATATATATATGTATGTATGTGTGTGTATATACATACATACATACATACATACATGTGTGTATGTATAGTGCCCACAGATGGATGAACAGATGTAGAAATATATATGTACATATATGTGTACATATATATTTTCAACTAAATTTTTTGGAGAATTACTGCTTTTTTAATTTTTAAAAAATTTTTTTATAACCATATAATGTATTTTTTTTTTAAGATTTTATTTATTTGACAGACAGAGATCACAAGTAGGCAGGGAGGCAGGCAGAGAGAGAGGAGGAAGCAGGCTCCCCGCTGAGCAGAAAGACCGATGCGGGGCTCGATCCCAGGACCCTGGGATCATGACCTGAGCTGAAGGCAGAGGCTTAACCCACTGAGCCACCCAGGCGCCCCCCATATAATGTATTATTAACCCCAGGGGTACAGGTCTGTGAATCACCAGGTTTACATACACACTTCACAGCACTCACCATAGCACATACCCTCCCCAATGTCCATAACCCCACCACCCTCTCCCAACATCCCTCCCCCCATCAACCCTCAGTTTGTTTTCTGAGATTAAGAGTCTCTTATGGTTTGTCTCCCTCCCTATCCCATCTTGTTTCATTTATTCTTTTCCTACCCCCCCAAACCCCTGACATTGCATCTTCACTTCCTCATATCAGGGAGATCATATGATAGTTGTCTTTCTCCAATTGGCTTATTTCACTAAGCATAATACCCTCTTGTTCCATCCATGTTGTTGCAAATGGTAGGGTTTCATTTCTTTTGATGGCTGCATATTATTCCATTGTATATATACACCACATCTTCTTTACTAAAATTTTTAAATAAAATTATATATATATGTAAGGTGTACAACATGATGACTTTACATAGTGAAATTATTACTACAGCCAAACTAATCAACAATACATCTCTTCACATAGTTATCATTTTGTGTGTGTGTATAGTGAGAGCATCTGAAATTTACTCCTAGCAAATTTCCAATGTTCAATACAGTATTATTAACTAGAGTCATTATGTTGTACATTAAAGCTCTAAAACTATTCATCCCACATAACTGCAATATTGTACAGATTGACGACTCTCTCCCCATTCTCCCACCTCATTGCTCTTGGTAACTACCATTCTGTTCTCTGCTTTTATGTATATGACTTTTTTTATTCCATATATAAGATCATACAGTATTTTTGCTTCTGTATCTGGCTTATTTTACTTACCATAATAACCTCTAGTTTCATCAGATTGTTTCAAAAGCATGATCCTTTTATAAGGCTGAATATATTTCTGTATCCATTCATCCACCAATGGATTCTGTATCTTGCCTATTTTGAGTAATGCTGTAATGAATGTAGAAAGATGAATATCTTTTAAGGTACTGATTTTATTTCCTTTTACTATGCAACCAGAAGAGTGGTTGCTGAGTCACATGGTAGTTCTATTTTTAATTTTTTGATGAATTTTCATACCATTTTCCATAATGACTATACCAATTTACATTCCCACAATGTACAAGAGTTCTCTTCTCTCCACATCCTCATCAATACTTACCTTTTATCTTTTTGGTAATAGCCATCCTAACAGATTTGAAATGATATCTCATTGTGGTTTTGATTTGCATTTCTCTAATGATGAACAATGTTAAGCACTTTTTCATATACCTATTTGCTATTCACATGTCTTGTTTGTAAAAATATTTAAGTTCTCTGCTCATTTTTCAATTGGGTTGTTTTGCTATCAAGTTGTATGAGTTTCTCATATACCTTGGATATTAATCCCTTATCAGATATACAGTTTGCAAATATCTTACCTTTTTGTTTTATTGATGGTTTTCTTTGCTGTGCAGAAGCTTTCCAGTTTGATGTAGTCCCACTTGTTTATTTTTGTTTTTGTTCCCTGAGCTATTAAATGAATCCCCAAACGTGCTCCAAAGTGGTTGTTCCATCATATACTTTGAATCAGTAATGGGAAGTTCTAGTAGATTCACAAACTCATCTAAACTAGGAATTTTCAGTCTCTAATAACAACCATTCAGGTGGGTGGATAGTGATATAATTGTATGTTTTAATATGAAATATGACTTTAATATGAACTGTGAAAATATTTTAACATCTTTTTAGGTACTTAGAAGCCATTTGAATATCCTTTCTTTGTGAAATGTCTGTCATGTATTTTACATGTTTTTATTCCTATTTTCTGCCTTACTTTAAGATATTAACAGGAACCCTTTATACATTATGAATATGAGGACTTGTTAATTAATATATATTGGAATTATGTCCCCTTCTGTTGCTTGCTTTTTCATTCTTCGGATTAAAGGGAATTTTTAATTCTAATGTAACCTAATTTATCTGTCTTTTCTTTTATAGATATCTGTATATGTATGTGTTTATATTTGTACTGTTCCAGAAATGTTTACTTACCTAAGTTTATGAAATATTTCCTGACACTTCCAGAAGCTTTATTGCTCCATCTTTACAATGATTATAAACATTGAAATTAGAATTGATTTATGTTCTACAATAAATGTCAAATATCATTTTTTCTGTGAGTTACATTTATTGAAATTTATTAGGTGACCATTTCCTCACTATTCTACCACATCATTTTTGCTAAAATGATGTGTCTTCATATATATCAGTTTGTTTCTGAACACTTTATTCTTTGCCATTAATCTATTTATCTATTATACTACTCATAAAACAGTATTTTAATTAGTATGGTTTCCTAATAAACAATTATATTTAAAAGAGTAAAAGAACCCCATCCTCTTATTTATCTTTAAGAGTGTCTTAGCTATTCATTCTCTTTGAATCACCACACAGATTTCAGAATGAACTTCTAATATCATAATGCAAAACAAACAAACAAAAAAACCTTGAAGTTTTGTTTGGAATATTGAGGCTATAAATCCATAAATATGGTATATCTTTACATTTATTTGGTTTTTCCTTACTTAATGGCACTTTATATTTTTCTGAGTAGATTTATTTCTACTATCTGATTTTTTTAAGGTTATTTATTTATTTATTTGACAGATCACGAGTAGGCGGAGAGGCAGGCAGAGAGAAAGGAAGGGAAGCAGGCTCCCTGCTAAGCAGAGAGCCCGATGTGGTACTGGATCCCAGGATCCCGGGATCATGACCTGAGCCGAAAGCAGAGGCTTTAACCCACTGAGCCACCCAGGCACCCTACTGTCTGATGCTTTTAATGTTATTTTAAATGTTTTTCTTTTCTTCTCTTTTCTTTTTTAAGATTTTATTTATTTATTTGACAGGCAGAGATCACAAGTAGGCAGAGAGGCAGGCAGAGAGAGAGGAAGGGAAGCAGGCTCCCTGCTGAGCAAAGAGCCCGATGTGGGGCTCGATCCCAGGACTCTGGGATCATGACCCAGGCCACAGGCAGAGGCTTTAACCCACTGAGCCACCCAGGCACCCCTAAATGCTTTTATTTTCTTATTTTATTTTTTTTATTAAGTGTTTACAGAATGGAAATTTTTATACAATTACCTTCTATCCAACAATTCTCATAAATTCACCAACTTACAAATGTTGTGTAATGTATTTTCAGATTTTTCTAGATTTTCTGCTTCCATAATCATTTAATCTGAGAATATAGCTTTATCTTTTTTTTTTTTTTTCCATTTCTTATACCTCTTTCTTCTTCTCTTACTTGAGCACAGAACATTCAGTGGACTGGAATAGAAGCAGAGATAAATAAGCATTCTTATCTAATTTCTGATCTCCAAGAGTGTGTTCTAACATATTGCCATTAAGTATGTTGTTTTCTGTTTTTTTTTGTCCCCCACCCCCATAGGTTTCCTTTATTTAATCTGGAGAATTCTTTTCTATTTCTAATTTTATGTGTTTTTGTCAGGAAGAGGAGTGGAACGTTATTTCTTCATACTCTTTGTTTTGCCCTGCTTTCTTTAGTTTGCGGAAGAGATTAGTCACTGTTATGGAGTATAAAAAAAATAAATATTTAACAACTTTCTTTAGAATTCTACTTAAATGCTGGTAAATGCCCATGTCTATAACCCAGAGTAAATTTTTTTTAGATTGCATAAATGGAGTTGCCAATTAAAAAAAAAATCAGTTTATGGGACACTTGGGTGGCTCAGTGTACTAAGCCTCTGCCTTAGGCTCAGGCCATGATCTCAGGGTTCTGGGATCCAGCCCCATATCGGGCTCTCTGCTCAGCAAGAAGCCCACTCCCGCCACCACCATCTCTGCCTTCCTCTCTGCCTACTTGTGATCTCTGTCAAATAAATACATAAAATCTTTTAAAAAATCAGTTTATGAATTAGTTCATATGTAGTATTTTAACAATACATTTCTCAAGAAAATTTGGTATTGTGTAGAATGAAGTGATAATGTGAACTTCCCTGTGTATATCAGTTATTAAGACAGATATGTGACTTTTCACGGTCCTTCTGCCCAAACACAACATTCAGCCATCTGACTTTATTCTCAGCAAAGCTGACACTCTTTCTTGCCTCCTCTGCTTTATATTTCTCCTTAACAGTGTTTAAAAATGCTTTTCCCTAGCATATTATATTTTTCTTAATTTTTTTTCACCTTTTCTCTTTCTCCCACTAAAATCTAAGATCCAAGAGAATATGTTTGTCTATTTTATCAGTGTGGTACCCTGGGATTCGGAACAAATGTTTATAATAGGAAGAGGGAAAACTAGAACAGGATCAATATTTCTAGCATAAGCAGTATAGAATTACTAGGATAACTAACTTTGGTCAAAGGATATAGGGAACTGTCACTTCTTCTTCTTCTTCTTTTTTTTTTTTTTTTAATCAGTGGTAATAATAAGATAACTTGGATGTTGGGGTTAATGTAGAGTATGAAATCTTTCATAATACGTGGCTTGCTAAAATGTAACACAGAGGACACTGGGGACAAGGAAAGGTTTTAAAGAATGGCATAGGCCTTTGGAATGCCCAGGCCTGCCATTATGCCATAGAAATGCCTCAGAGACTTGCCTTCCCCAAGGACTTCTTAGCCCAAACATCACCCTGTGATTTAAGAGATGTATGCATTGTCTCCTAAGCTAGTTTAGCAGAACTCTGTAGAACATACAGATTAGTGTATTGTATCTTTTCTGTAAACAGATCCTCCCAGTTCTAGTAAGACCCATTGTCACGCATCATTTGCTTGAGAAACAGAGCGATAGAAATTTATGATTATCCTGAAGCACGAATAAAGGTGAAAGCAAAGAAGAGAATAGGGTCCTAGTTTCTGACCATTGACCATCTTGCCTTCTCTCTCCCTGCAAAGTCGAGTAATCTTTCATCGGTCGGTACAGGGATTGCTGGTCTTTCCCAGCACTTGGAGGTATATAACATGTGGAGTGAACTGATCATATGGTGTTTTAGACTGACTCTATTGATGCAGGGGAACTAGGTTTTTGTCTCATGGAGTCAAAGAATGAATTTCTCAGACAATGGAGAGTGAATAAAGTGATAGAAGTTTAACTAAGTGAAGATACAGAAAAAGCTCTCTAGAGTGAGAGGGGTCCTGATGGTCGCCAACTAGGGCCTTTAAGTTTGGTCTTTTGTAGAAAGCTAGCCAGAGAACCTAAATCCTTTCAACATTTCTACTGGTACCACGACTGAGCCAGGACTAGTGATAACACCTTCCATGGCCCACCTCCCCTCTAGGGTCTGGTTATTCTTTGTTGGTCACATGTGATTATCATAAAAGACACCCACCCCCCCCACACCTAGGGCAGGATGGTCCTAGGGCAGGGTGGTCCAATTTGTTCTCTTCTCCAGTTTTCCCCACACCTCCACATTTTTGGGATTTCTGTGAGCCTGATCACAAAGACCCCTATCTATCTCTCCTTACCTAGCCCCATCTGTTTCCTAGTCACTATGATTAATAATTGTATTATTTTTCATAATCATTACCTTATTTTGTCATAACAATTGATCAGTTCGACAAAGTCACTGTTACTTTGTAATATACCCTATTATTACTCTTGTTGGGCAGTATTATTAATTCTATTTTAAAACGAGGAAACTATAGTTTTGAGAGATTATGAAATATACATGTTATATAGTGAAAATATAACTAGGTTTCAAATAATAAGTTATTATTTGAGAATATAAATTTTATTACAGTTGAATACTTATGTAACACAGCTGATACTTTAATCACATCGATGGGTTATTTATTTATTTTTTTTACTTACTTACTTTTATTTAGTTTTTGATGAGTTCTTAAAAAAAAAAACATAATTTCCCAGCATTTACATTAAATGATTCTGATATTTAAAGTCTGGAATGGGGCCCATTATCTATATTTTTCTGCAAGTTGCCTAAGTGAACTAATGAATAACCTTATTCAGGAAAGCAGGAACATGTTTGGTGGTCTTTCTTTTCAATACTTGGTTTAGCTAATTAGAGAGAAAACTATTTTAGTGGTGCAGCTTATTTAAAACAACAGAAAATGGTGAAAAGGAAGTCATGACAGAACAAGAAGCTGTGAATGGTAGAACTCAATGGAATGTGATGTTTGCTGAGTTATTCAGGTTTCTATTAGCAAAGTGTGGACACTGCAGTTATAATGAAATAAGGAATTCCACTGGGTGTGGTGCATAAACAATAAATCTTGGAACACTAAAATAAATAAATAAATAATAAATAAATAAATTGTAAAAAATTAAAAAAAAGAAAAAAGAAATAAGGAATTCCACTTTACACAATTGTGGAGGAACCAGGAAAGTAAAGGTCTGAAAAGAGGGTTAGAAAATCAAAGGGAAGTCTGTAACAAGCCCTGGCATAGGTGATACAGCGAGAGTTTCCAAAAAAATCTAGGAAAGAGGTACATCTCCCTGTTACAGAAGAACTGTGATGGTGACATGGGGCACATGTCTGTGGCAGGATGTTGTGGCTGTTCCCTCCTAGAGTTTGATGAGGATCATACTCCTGTTTCACATAAAGTTCCTGCCCAAAAGCTTGTTAATATACTTCCAAAAAAAAAAAAAGGGAAGATATACTAATGCTAAGAAAGTAGGCAACATAATGGGGGGAAAAAAGTAAGATAAATGTACTCTAAGTGAAATAAATTTATATATGCAATCTGCTGGAGCATTATTAGTGAGAATTTCCCCTCAAGGTTAATGTTTCTAGCTTCTCCTGCCTGTTTTTGTGTGAAGAATCCAACATAACTCTATCTTTACTCCTGACTTATGTAGTAGGTTTCTGTTATGTTTCTAAAGATGGCTATTATTTTTAGTGTACTCTATTCTTTCAATTATCTCTATTTTAATATTATTGACCATGGGTTTGTACTTATCTCTTAAGGCTAATGCCTTCCTGAGTTTGAAAAAAAAAAATCCAAAAAACAAAAACAAAACACCAGTTTTGAGCCAAGGGTGATATATCAGCAGGGCCAGCAATTAGAAAGGAGAGTTTTTCCTGATGCACAAAAGAGCAAGGTGTGGACCCCACCAGCACATCTGTACTTGTCTTTCTTTTTCTCTAATCAACAACAACCTTCTTAGTAAAATGCGGCTGCTTTATTTTTATCTCCCAAATACTGAGTATTTTCACATTTGTTCAATATTGCACATGTTCACTTTTGCCCAACTCTGTTTACAAATAAGAACCTGGGGAATATAAATGCCGATAACTTAATTAATGTTAGAGCAGTTCAGTGTATATAGTAAGGAAAAGTCAAATTTAGATAATGACATGTAGGATAATAGGGCAAAATTTTAAGGAATAAAAATATTGCATTAAAGAAATTGTTCCAAATTAAGATATGGGTTGATAGTAAATTTAATACCTTTTTTTCCTAACTCTATCTCCAATATTGCATCCTGTTTAATATTTATTCAGGATATTTAATAAGAATGGAAATAACTGCAAGGCCAGAAAGTAATAGCAATAGTTAAGCTTGCTATTATCTATATTGTCTTGTATTGTATTGGGCTGACAAAATTTTCTCCCATGACCTGCTGGTGTTATATAACTAAAAAAGACTTTCCTGTTACTTTTCCATCTCTTCTATACTACATCTCCTTTCCTAATACACAATTGAGTAGTTCTCTGACTTTTACCATGAGACGTGACCTAATTTCCACTTTTTGTGACATTCCCATTTATTTTCTTCTCTGTGTTACTCTCAATGTAGTCAATTTTATATCTCCCCAGTGCATCTGTGCTTTTTACTCAGTTATGAAAAAGTTTTTTTTAACATCAGTGATTTTTAATTTAAAGAGAATAAATTATTTTTCACACATTGTCTTTTACATTTCCTTCTTATTGAACTAAGCTTTTGGGTATCTATTTTGCTCATATGAATTTTAATTATAGTGTTAATTATATTTTTCCAAAACTGCTTTTTTAAATATAATATTTCCAAGTTTCCGTTCTTTCATACTTATTCAACTATTCGTTCTGACTTGCCTCAAGGACATTTTTTCTCTATTTTATGTAATCTAACAAAGGCATGAAAGTTGAAATGTAGGAGCTGACACAGAAATCAAGCAATTAAAATTGGGACTGATAACAGATAAAAGTTCAAAAAAAGATAGTTGTTATCAGATATTAGCCAAAAACCAGAACTTGAAATCAGCCTATATTGCTTGAGTACTCTTAAAATATATAGGCCATAGAAATTAGGATAAAACTATTCAGAAACACTGGCTTTTTAAATCCATTTATTCTCTAGTACTAGAAAATGCTAGGTATTGATCAGAATTCATTAGTAAGATCAAGCTTGAAAGTGAATATGAATATGTGATTATCCAGGAATCTACATGCTGGTCTGTGTTATCATATGTGTCTGCTTTTCTCATTAGAACAAAAGCTCTTTTGCCTAGAGAGCTTGTGTCATTTATTAACCTGTCATCTCTGCCCAAAAGCAATCACAAAAATTTGAAGCAATTATCATTTTATAACTCATAAATAAATAAATAAATTTAAATAATAGCTAAAAATACCTCAAATGTTCCAAAAAAGAACAAAGACAAGGTTAGAACATTAAAAAATGAATAGAATCCAAAGTGATGCCTTTCATTGTCAAAGCAGTTACTAATGCTTCAAAGTTTCTATCTTAATTTTCATCAAACTCTTCAATATGTTTCCATACACTTCTTTGATTTTATGGCAATGCATCTATTTTCTCTCATGCTTTATGCTTCCAAATGAAGATGAAAAATCAATTACTTCTGAATTGAAAATACTGAATCCAGTTGAAATGTGATTCTCATATTAAGTTTGTAACCCTTAATGCAATTCTAAGAGGTGATCAAATTTAATGTGTATGTGTTTTATGGAAGATTAACATGAGTCATCCTAACACTGAGTTATTGATATGATGTTTCATCTTAAGCACATTAAGCAGGAAGTTCTTACCATAAGCCTTCCATTGTGTATCTGTATTAATAAAACTTGCTGCCATTCTTCAAAACATGGATATATCCTAACACTATTAGATATTAATATGGGTGGCAATGGCTAAAAATGTTAGAGCAGTTCAGAGAAGAAAAAGATAAGAGTTGTTTACACAAGGCTTTCTCAAAGGGATGAAATGAGCTAGCTACCGAAATATTTGAATAAAAAATTCCCCTACAGGATCTTAATTGTTGCTAATATAGCTCTTTTGCTTATTTACATTTTCTCATAAATATCATAATCTTAAAGGATGATCCCTCTGAAAACAATTATAAAACTAATTTCTTAAAATATCAATCTTGAAAACTTTTTCTTGATAGAATGTTTCACCAGAACTATTAGCTTGTGGGCAAAATTCAATTATCTAGAAATATCTATGTGTAAATTTGACAAGTTCTCATTCATTCATTTCTTAATTTATTACTTTAACTACTAGCTTTTAGTCCTGTATTGTGTGCCAGACAGTGTTCTAGGAACCAAAGATACAAGCAATATATTTTCCTATAAATCCTGGAGTCTATGAAAAGATAGAGCATATGCAGAATAAGTAAGTAAAATACACAACAGTTTCTTAACTGAGGCATTTTTGGTATTGGGTCAGATAATTCATTGTTGTGTGGGTCTATCCTGTGTACTATAGGATTTTTTAGCAGCAGCATCACTGGTTCTACATGTTAGATGCTGGTGTCTCTCCTTTCCTAGTCATGGAAACCAAAAATGTTGTCAGGTATTATCAAATGTCCCCTAAGGAACAGAATAACTTCTGCCTGAAAATCACACATATAGAGTATACTAGATGTAAAGTGCCTTGAGGAACAATAAAACTGCACAGATGGTTTTCTATCTGTGAAGAAGAACCAAAGTCTTCTTCCATTGTGTCTCGACTCAGAGCTCACCTTCCACTTGAGAATCTAGAAGAAAGGTTGTTGGAAAACAGCTCCTAACTGAGAAGCTGCTTCCAAAGAATGCCATGGAATGAAAAGATGATTTTTTTTTCTTTTCTTTTAATGGTAAGTTAGTTTTCCCTCCCTTAACTGACAAGGGCAGGAACCAGTTGGGAGGACTAATGTAGTATCCAGACAATAAGTTAAAATTTTTTCATTGGGTTATTCCATTGTCTCCCACATTTGCATTTCTCATACTCTGCCACACTTTCTATTAGGCATCCTTCTATTATTATTATTATTATTATTATTATTTAAAGATTTTATTTATTTATTTGACAGAGAGAGACACAGGAGAGAAGGAACAAAAGCAGGGGGAGTGGGAGAGGGAGAAGCAGCCTCCCAGTGGATCAGGGAGTCTGATGTGGGGCTTGATCCCAGGACCCTGGGTTCATGACCTGAGACAAAGTCAGACTCTTAACAACTGAGCCACCCAGAGGCCCCCCTTTCATTATTTTTTCTCTTTCATTTACTAATATTTTCTAAAACAATGACATCATCTTTCAAAAATTTGTCTAGTTGTCTATAATGATTAATCTTCTTTCTCTGTTGATGCCTTTCAGAAATAAGGGATAGATTCAGAAGGCACAGGGCCATGGTGAATAATAGAATACGTGAAGAGACTAAAGTACATAAGCATCAAATTTAAAGCCCTTTTCTTATTAAACTCATTGCTTCTTGAAATTAATTGGTTTTAAATCATCATCTCTGTAAGACAGAAGTCTTAGTAAAATACCAATGTGTTTCACAGCTGAGCAATGATGCAAAAATAAATAAACAAATAAAGCATATATATTTAAATACCTATGTACACATTTTCATAAAAAATAAGATATAAGAAGGGATCTTCTATCTGTAATTACAGATTTTGCTTTTATTGTTTCTTTTCTGAAATAGATCATCTTTTTATTATTACTGTGGAAACATTTAAACAATTCTTCCTTTCATACTACATTACAGCCACTTGAATATGAAACATCTAATGCAATATTGACTGATAAGCAGGGATTAAAGTGGTAGCAGGGATTAAAGTGGCCAAGTTACTATGTAATATGGATAGGTAAGTAATAAATTGGTTATTATACATATTTTTTAAAGATTTTATTTATTTATTTATTTGCTAGAGAGAGAGAGAGCACAGGCAGACAGAGTGGCAGGCAGAGGCAGTGGCTCCCTGGTGAGCAAGGAGCCCGATGTGGGACTCGATCCCAGGACGCTGGGATCATGACCTGAGCCGAAGGCAGCTGCTTAACCAACTGAGCCACCCAGGCATCCCTGGTTATTATATTTTTTAAAATTGTCTATTTTCTAACAAATTTTCCTCACTCTGCTTTTCACAAATATGTCAATTTTTTTATGTTTTATCAAGTACCATGAAGGTGTTTAAGTCCACAGTTAATGAGCAACATGGAAGAGTTTCCATCTAGATAAGACATATTAAAAAAAAAAAACTACCCACCTTCAAAAGTACACTTTAAAAAACAATAAATAAAAGGGGACGATTGCATTCAATTCTCTAAAATTAATATTAAATCCATATAAGCAGGGATGTATGTGGATTTTTTAATGTTCTATTTATTCTCTGTCATAACAACCTACTCAATACACACAAAATGAAAATGAACTGCTATTGAATTTCACAGCAATGTGGGAATATGTCCTTCTCAAAGTGCTATAGGAAACAGATCTGAAAAATTCTTACTTGGGGAGAAGTAGCAGGCTGAGATGACATCAGATAGCAGGAAATCAGCTACATAGCTTATCAAACCATTCTGAACACCTACAAATCGAACAGGAGATCAAAGAGAAGAAGAGCAACAATTCTAGAAACAGAAAATTGACCACTTTCTGAAAGGTAGGACTGGCAGAGAAGTGAATCCAAAGGAACGAGAAGGTAGACCATGGAGGGAGGGGCCAGCTCCCGGTAAGCAGTGGAGCAACAGAGCACAAAATGAGGAATTTTAAAAGTCTGTTCTGGAGAGCCTGTGTGGCTGAGTGGGTTAAAGCCTCTGCCTTCAGCTTGGGTCATGATCTCAGGGTCCTGGGATCAAGCCCCGCATCGGGCTCTCTGCTCAGCGAGGAGCCTGCTTCCTCCTCTCTCTCTGCCTGCTTCTCTGCCTGCTTGTGATCTCTGTCTGTCAAATAAATAAATGAAATCTTTAAAAAAAATTAAAAAAAAAAGAAATAAACCACTTTATTCTCTCTATTCAAGGATCATACATTTAACACACTTCTGAAATCACAGAGTTAAAACACAAACTGAGCCTCACATCCAGCTCCCTGCTCAATAGGAAGCCTGCTTCCCTTTCCCTCTCTCTGCCTGCCTCTCTGCCTACTTGTGATCTCTGTCAAATAAATAAATTAAAAAAAAAATCTTAAAAAAAAAAAAAAGTCTGCTCCACTGAGGGACATCACTCCAGAAGCTAAACCAGGGTGAAGCCCACACGGGGACAACGTGGCCCCAGATCCTGCGGGGTCACAGAAGGATCAGGGATGTCTGAGTGTTGCAGAGTTCACAGGTATTAGAGCAGGGAAGCTGGCTACAGAGACAGAGCCAAGGAGTGAGCTCTCAACTTGGGGTTACCTTGTACCATAATCTGTGGCACAGGCCACTGTTCTGTGAGTGGGGTCCCTCCAATATTTGGGAGACACCCCCAGAAGAGCTCAGAGATCTGTGGGGTTTGGAGATTCCAGGCAGAGCTCTGTGCCAGAGACAGAGATGCTTGGTCACAGGCTGGGTGAGCTCGGAGTGCAGCCAGAGGCCAGGGAGACCAGAGTGATTTGTAATTAGCCAGAGCGATCCCATCTCTTGGATTAAACAGCCATTGTGTTGTTTATGTAGTAAAATATGGTCGACAAGACCCTGATAACGAAACCCAAATACAAGGGTGGGTCAGGTCAGGAAGAGATAACAGAGCCCGGATGCAGGGATGAGTCAGTTGTGCCAGGTGGAGACATCCACCTGGTGGGGCACACATACTGTCTCCCTAGCTACCAAGGAGTGTGGGCCCCAACTTTTGGGCACCAATTCTGACCAAGATGATAGGCTAGTTCAAATAGTTACTATGGGGTGAATTGTAATTCAATTGGCCACCTGTGTGTGACCTAGCATGACTGTGCAGCTTTCTCTGTGTGTTACAATCTCATTGGCCACCTGTGTATGGCCAGGCTCAACCACATGGCCTTTGTTCTGTAAAAGTTAGTCTGTAAGGCAGGGATGGGTCACCTCTTTGTAAGAGACAGCCCCAAATGGTAAGTTTGATTCTTGGTGCTTGGTGCAAAATAAAGCTTTGCTTGACTTTTGCTTTGTATCAGTCTCATTCCTTTGACCAGGGACCCACATGATTGAATGCTTTTCTCCAAGCAGGGCTGGAGGCTAGGGAGATGGGAGTGATTGAGCGTTTTACTCTGAGGGGGCACTGAGGAGAGGGGCCCTGAGCTTTTGGATCCTCTGGGCCAGAGATTGGGAGGCCACCATTTTCATTCCCATCCCCTGGAACTCTATGGAAAGAGTTCAGGGAACAAAAGCTTCCAAAAGTGAACCTGAATGGATTACTTAGCCTGGCCACTGGTTAGGGTTGTGCAATACTGCCTTGGGCAAAGACACTTGAGAATCACTACAACAGGCCCCTCTCACAGAAGATCAAGAAGAAATCCAGCAAAGACCAAGTTCACTTACCAAGGAGAACAGCGGAATTCCAGAGGAGGAGAAAGCAAAGCATACATTTTATGGCTTTCTCCCATGAATCTTTAGTCTTGCAAAGTTAATTATTTTTTTTTAATTTTATTTTTTTTCTTCTGCTATTTTGTTTTTACTTTTACCCTTTCCTCTTCTAACGTTTTTCAACTAGTTTATTGTAACAATACCTTTCATTAAAAAAAAAAATCTTTTTTGAAACTTCATTCTTATAGTCATATTTTATCCTTCATTGTATCTAACTTTATTTTTTGTATACATGTAGAATTTTTTCTTCTAAAAAAATTGGGGTACAACTTCTAATAGATCAAAATACACCCTAAATCTAGCACCAGGCTTGTTCTAGTCTCCAGCCCAAGCAAATTCTCCCTACTTTCTTTTTCTTTATTCTCCCAACCAACATACCTTATCAACTTCATTTTTAGATTAATTTTTTTTTCATCTTTATAGTAATGTTCCATCCCTTCATTGTATTTATCATCATATATGTTTTTCATCCTTTAACATTTAGGGGGGTGGTTTCTTCTAAGAGACCAAAATACTCCCAAAATTAAGCAGGTGACCCTGTTCTAGTCACTAGTCTAATCTTTTCCTTATTTGTTTTCTTTTTTTTTTTTAATTCTTTTTTTTTTCCTGAACTTTTTACACTCTCTCTTCTCCCAAGATTTGGGGTCTCTTCTGATTTGGTTAAAGCACATTTTCCTGGGGTCTATGCCACCCTTTTAGTATTTTATTGGCTCCTTCATATATTCTTATCTGGACAAAATGACAAGGCAGAAAAACTCACCACAAAAAAAAAAAAAAAAAGAACAAGAGGCAGTACCAAAGGCTAGGGGCCTAATTGTTACGGACATTGGTAGTATGTCAAATCTATAGTTCAGAATGATGATTCTCAAGGTTCTAGCCAGGCTCGAAAAAGGCATGGAAGATATTAGAGAAACCATGTCTGGAGAAATAAAAGCCCTTCTGGAGAAATAAAGGAACTAAAATCTAACCAAGTTGAAAACAAAACAAAAGAAAACAAAACTATTACCGAAGTGCAATCAAAGATGGAGGCTCTTGGTGTGCCTCAATGGGTTAAACCTCTGCCTTTGACTTGGGTCATGACCTCAGGGTCCTGGAATCGAGCCCCACATGGGGCTCCATGTTTGGTAGGGAGCCTGCTTCCTCCTCTATCTCTGACTGCCTCTCTGCCTACTTGTGATCTCTCTCTCTCTCTCTCTCTGTCAAAAAAATGAATAAAATCTTTTAAAAAAATGGAGGATCTTACTTCTAGGATAAATAAGGCAGAAGAAAGAATTAGTGATATAGAAGACCAAATGACAGAGAATAAAGAAGCTGAGCAAAAGAGAGACAACTACTGGACCATGAGAGGAGAGTTCGAGAGATAAGTAATACATTAAGACAAAACAACCTTAGAATAACTGGGATTCCAGAAGAAGAAGAAGAAAGAGGGGAGCAGAAGGTATATTGGAGAGAATTATTGTAGAGAATTTCCCTAATATGACAAAGGAAACAAGCATCAAAACCCAGGCGGTGTAGAGAAGCTCCCTCAAAATCAATAAGAATATGTCTACACCCTGTCATCTAATAGTAAAATTTACAAGTCTTAGCGACAAAGAGAAAACCATGAAAGCAGCCTGGGACAAGAAGTCTGTAACATACAATGGTAAAAATATTAGATTGGCAGTGGACTTATCCACAGAGACCTGGCAGGCCAGAAAGAACTGGCATGATATATTCAGAGCAGTAAATGAGGAAAAATTGCAGCCAAGAATACTATATCCAGCTAGGTTATCATTGAAAATAGAAGGAGAGTTAAAAAGCTTCCAAGACAAACAAAAACTAAAAGAATTTGTAAACACACAACCAGCTCTATAGGAAATACTGAAAGGGGTCCTCTAAGCAAAGAGAGAGCCTAAAAGTAGTAGACCAGAAAGGAACAGAGACAATATAAAGTAACAGTCACCTTACAGGCAATACAATGGCACTAAATTTGTACCTCTCAATAGTTATGTAAATGGGATAAATGCCCCAAACAAAAGACACAGGGTATCAGAATGGATAAAAAAACAAAACTCATCAATATGCTGCCTACAAGAAACTCATTTTGGACACAAAGACACCTCCAGATTTAAAGTGAGGGGATGGAAAATAATTTACCCTGCTAAGGGACACCAAAAGAAATCTGGGGTGAAGAAGGACACTATATCATACTGTAATGCCTGGAGTCACGAGAATTCCCCAAAGAGGCCACCAGAGACGTGTGTCAAAGCCAAGCGGCAAGGGTCGTTTATTGCAGGTTCAAACCTGGTCCTCTGCGCACTCGCAAGCGGTGACGCTAAGAGGCCCCGAGGTGAGTAAATGCAAGGTTTTTATAGGCATGTACAAACAAGGTAGGGACTTTCCAGAGGTGGGGCGATCGGTTGACATTTGAAAAAGGGTATTTGGCATGACCTGATTGGTTACAGGGAGCGCACGCTTTAGCAAGCAGGAAGTACAGAAGTAGAACTAGGGGTTACCGATGGGGGATTGGCTACTTTGTCCGGGGGATAGTTTTGAAAGTAGTTTATACTAGGGTGGGAAAGTTGTTGTTGCTGTTGCTCTACTGATTACCAGGGTGGACCAGGGCAGTTATAGTTGCAGGGAGCGGCCAGATCAGTTTGGCCTTGATAAACAACAAAATGGCTACTGCCTCAAAATGAAGTTACTTTAGCCCTTCAATACTCAAAGGGTCTGTCCAACAAGAAGATTTAACAATTTTAAATATCTATGCCCCTAACATGGGAGCAGCAAACATAAACCGATTCAAAAAAACACATCGACAATAATACAATAACAGTAGGGGACTTTAAGACTCCCCTCACTGAAATGGACAGATCATCCAAGCAAAAGATCAACAAGGAAATAAAGGCCTTAAATGACACACTGGACCAGATGGACATCACAGATATATTCAGAGCATTCCATCCCAAAGCAGCAGAATACACATTCTTCTCTAGTGCACATGGAACGTTCTCCAGAATAGATCACATCCTGGGTCATAAATCAGGTCTCAACTGGTACCAAAAGGTTGGAATGGTTCCTTGCATATTGTCAGACCACAATGCTGTGAAGCTAGAACTCAATCACAAGAGGAAATGTGGAAAGAGCACAAATACATGGAGACTCAACAGCATCCTTCTAAAGAATGAATGGGTCAACCTGGAAGTTAAAGAAGAACTGAAAAAAATCATGGGAATAAATGATAATGAAAACACATGGCTCAAAATCTGTGGGACACAGAAAAGGCAGTCCTGAGTGGAAAATATATAGCAATACAAGCATTTCTCAAGAAACAAGAAAGGTCTCAAATACACAACCTAACCCTACACCTAAAGGAGCTCGAGAAAGTACAACAAAGAAAGCCTAAACCCAGCAGGAGAAGAGAAATAATAATGATCAAAGCAGAAATCAATGAAATAGAAAGAAAAAAAGAAAGAAAGAAAAAAAAAACCCAATAGAACAATCAACGAAACTAGGAGCTGATTCTTTGAAAGAATTAATAAGATTGATAAGCCCCTGGCCAGGCTATCAAAACGAAAAGAGAAAGGACCCAAATAAATAAAATCATGAACAAAAGAGGAGAGATCACAACCAACACCAAAGAAATACAAGCAATTATAAGAACATATTATGAGCAAATCTATGCCAACGAATTTGAAAATCTGAAAGAAATGGATGCATTCCTAGAGACATAAACTACCACAACTGACTCAGAAAGAAATAGAAAAGCTGAACAGATCCATAACCAGTAAGGAGATTGAAACAGTCATCAAAAATCTCCAAAAAAACAAAAGCCCAGGGCCAGATGGCTTCCCAGGGAAATTCTACCAAACATTTAAAGAAGAATTAATTCCTATTCTCCTGAAACTGTTCCAAAAAATAGAAATAGAAGGAAAACTTCCAAAATCATTTTATGAGTTCAGCATCACCTTGATCCCCAAACCAGACAAGGATCCCATCAAAAAAGAGAATTACAGACCAATATCCTTGATGAACACAGATTCAAAAATTCTCACCAAAATACTAGCCAACAGGATCCAACAGTACATTAAAATGATTATTCATCACTACCAAGTAGGATTTATTCTCAGGGCTGCAAGGTTGTTTCAACATCTGCAAATTAATCAACATGATACAATACATTACTAAAAGAAAGAGCAAGAACCATCTATTAATACTCTCAATAGATGCTGAAAAGGCATTTGACAAAGTATAGCATCCCTTCCTGATCAAAACTCTTCAAAGTATAGGGATAGAGGGCACATACCTCAATACTATCCAAGACATCTATGAAAAACCCACCACAAATATCATTCTTAATGGAGAAAAACCGAGAGCTTTTCTGCTAAGGTCAGTGACACAGGAGGGATGTCCATTATCACCACTGCCATTCAACATAGTACTAGAAGTCCTAGCCTCTGCAATCAGACAACAAAAAGAAATTAAAGGCATCCAAATAGGCAAAGAAGAAGTCAAACTATCACTCTTTGCAGATGACAGGATATTATATGTGGAAAACCCAAAAGACTCCACTCCAAATCTGCTAGAACTTGTACAGGAATTCAGTAAAGTGTCAGGATATAAAATCAACACACAGAAATCAGTTGCATTTCTTTACACCAACAACAAGACAGAAGAAAGAGAAATTAAGGAGTCAATCCTATTTACAATTGTACCCAAAACCATAAGATACCTAGGAATAAACCTAACCAAAGAGGCAAAGAATCTATACTCAGAAAACTATAAAGTACTCATGAAAGAAATTGAGGAAGACACAAAGAAATGGAAAAATGTTCCATGCTCATGGATTGGAAGAACAAATATTGTGAAAATGTCTATGCTACCTAAAGCATCTACACATTAAATGCAATGCCTATCAAAATCCCATCCATTTTTTTCAAAGAAATGGAACAAATAATCCTAAAATTTATATGGAACCAGAAAAGACCTTGAATAGCCAAAGGAATATTGAAAAAGAAAGCCAAAGTTGGTGGCATCATAATTCCAGATTTCAAGCTCTATTAAAAACTGTCATCATCAAGACAGTATGGTACTGGCACAAAAATAGACACATAGATCAATGGAACAGAATAGAGAGCCCAGAAATAGACCCTCAACTCTATGGTCAACTAATCTTTGACAAAGCAGGAAAGAATGTCCAAAGGGGGGGAAAAAAAAAGACAGCCTCTTCAACAAATGGTGTCGGTAAAATTGGACAGCCACATGCAGAGAAATGGAATTGGACCATTTACTTCCACCACACATAAAAAGAGACTCAAAATGGATGAAAGACTTCAATGTGAGAAAGGAATGCATCAAAATATTTGAGGAGAACTCAGGCAGCAACCTCTTCGACCTCAGCCGCAGCAACTTCTTCCTAGGAACATCGCCAAAGGCAAGGGAAGCAAGGGCAAAATGAACTATTGGGACTTCACCAAGATCAAAAGCTGTTGCACAGCAAAGGAAAGAGTCAACAAAACCAAAAGACAACTGAAAGAATGGGAGAAGATATTTGCAAACAACACATCAGCTAAATGGCTAGTATCCAAAATGTATAAATAGCTTAGCAAACTCAACACCCAAAAAACTAATAACCCAATCAAGAAATGGGCAGAGGACATGAACAGACATTTCTGCAAAGAAGACATCCAGATAGCCAATAGACACATGAAAAAGTGCTCCACATCACTGGGCATCAGGGAAATACAAATCAAAATCACAATGAGATACCACCTCACACCAGTCAGAATAGCTGAAATGAACAAGTCAGGAAATGACAGATGCTGGCGAGGATGTGGAGAAAGGGGAGCCCTCCTACACTGTTGGTGGGAATACAAGCTGGTGCAACCACTCTGCAAAACAGCGTGGAGGTTCCTCAAAAAGTTGAAAATAGAGGTAACCAATGACCCAGCAATTGCACTACTGGGTATTTACCCTAAAGATACAAATGTAGTGATCCGAAGGGGCACATGCACCCGAATGTTTATAGCAGCAATATCCACAATAGCCAAACTATGGAAAGAACCTAGATGTCCATCAATAGATGAATGGATAAAGAAGAAGTGGTGTATATATATATATATATACATATATATATACACACACACACACACACACACACACACACACACACACACATACATACAATGGAATACTATGCAGCCATCAAAAGAAATGAAACCCTGCCATTTGCAATGACATGGATGGGACTAGAGGGTATTATGCTTAATGAAATAAGTCAATCAGAGAAAGACAACTATCATATGATCTCCCTGATATGGGGAAGTAGAAGCAGAACTTCTGTGTTTGGGGGGTAGGAAAAGAATAAGTGAAACAAGATGGGATCAGGAGGGAGACAAACCATAAGAGACTCTTAATCTCACAAAACAAACTGAGGGTTGATGGGCAGAGAGGGTTAGGGAGAGGGTGGTGGGGTTATGGACATTGGGGAGGGTATGTGCTATGGTGAGTACTGTGAAATGTGTAAGCCTGGCAATTCACAGACCTGTAGCCCTGGGGCTAATAATACATTATATGGTTATAAAAATTTTTGAAAAATAAAAATAAAAAAAACAGAAATTTGTGCATTAAAATAAAAAAAATTCTTATTTGAACCAGTGTAAGAAATATTACTGGGGATGATGTTAACTATATTATAGAGTTTGAGTTTTATAATTGCTCACTGTCAAAAAATGTCTAAAAGAAAGTCTAAAATAACTGTCCGATTGATAGTATAAGCATTGGATATTCTCAATTAACCTGAATTATTTTTACTGATGGAATTCATGGAATGATAAAAACAAAATGTGTGTCCTAACCATTACCCATACATAGATTTGTATTCTTTTGTATTATCTTCATTATTAATGACATGATATGGCTCTACCCTAATATTATTTATCCTTGTTATTTGAATTTATGTTTATTAAATTGTCTGTATTAAATTGTATGTGCCAGTATAGTCAGCCCCACATATTTTTGCACCAACAGTATATATAAATAATATAAACAAACTGTTCTAAAAACTTAAGACATAGACATGTATTAATTTTTATAGATAAAACTTCTTTTACTCCACACGTAGGGCTTAATTATATATTTATCATTTGAAATTTAAACTCTTTAAATAAAGAATCATTGAATAAAACAACACCAAGAAGAGCAATAACAGCAAGTATTCCCTAAATTTCTACAAAATCATATATCCCAATTTTCAACTCAGTACCAGATCAACAGGACTCACAAACCTTGAGTGTAGCCACAATTCTTCTTCACATTGCTCCAGTATGGGGTTCAATTTTCACCTTATTAGATTCCACCCTGTGTGAGGCTTCCTGATACTTCCTTTTAAAATGACTCTTTAAAAATTTACCATAAAAGCAAAGCATATTTGAACCAGAAAATCAATAAATATATATAGATAAACACAAAGAACTTCTTATATGTGTGCATTATTTCCAAACTCTCTTCTATGAACATCTGTGCTATAACAAGGTAGAAATGCATATATTTTTATAGAATTTATAGAATCATTACAGCTATATTTTGTAATTCCCTCTTTTCATTCACAATCATTTTTTCAACCTCATTAAGCACACTCTCTCATATCTTATTAATGACCACAAATTAATCTACCTAATGCACTTACCATAATATGTTTAGGAACTTTCATTATTAGGTGAGTTAAATGATTCAGCAAATATAAGCAATGTTTTGCCTACAGTGAACAGTTTAAATTTTGAGCTGATGAGCTCCAAAGGATCAGTTCTTTGAAGTACAATTGCTGAAGCAAAAAATCAAACCAAATACCAAAATTTTAACATAAGATGTCAAATTGTTTCAAAAGCTGCAAAAAATTTTACTACATCTGCACCAGATTGTTCTTGCTATAATGACATATTTATCATATTGCCATCAATTTAAGAATAATTAGTGACTATGTGAAGTCAAACCTAGACTCCTTAACTTGCCATTCAAAAACACTGTGCAGACTCATTTTGTATGGATTTCTCCTTTTATCCTAAATGTTTAAAACAGGAAAACTAATTTTTATGGATGGCTTACTTTTTTTGTGTGTTCTGCCCATTCATTCACTTTTAAAAAATATTTTACTTATTTATTTGACACAGAGAGATCACAAGTAGGCAGAAAAGCAGGCAGAGAGAGAGAGAGCGAGAGGAGGAAGCAGGCTCCTCGCCGAGCAGAGAGCCCGATGCAGGACTCGATCCCAGGACCCTGAAATCACGACCGGAGCCGAAGGCAGAAGCTCAACC
>RCUC01142423.1:0-16058 GCA_003697995.1 Taxidea taxus jeffersonii
TGGCTCTGTCCCCGCACAGGGGTCCTATCACCACACCCCGCTCTGGGTTCCGGCCCTCCTCCCTGCTCCAGTGCTCCCTCACCTCTCTGCTCCAGCCACACCTGCCTTCTCAGTGAACCCCCAATGTCTCAGACACCTCCCACTTCTGGGCTCTTGCCTTGGTCATGCCCTCTGCCTGGGCTGCTCATCAGCCAGAACCCATTCACCTGCCCTGGTCTTGGCACCAATGTCCCCCCAACAGTGGCCTCCCTGACCCCTGGGCTTTGTTTCCTGCAGACCAGCCAGCTCCTCCTTCCGAGTGGCAAGCACTCCATGCCACCGCGTGCACCTGCCCACCTTTGAGACCACCCACCTCGGGGCTGAGAAGCCAAGACCACCTCCTTCCTGTTGGCCACAAGGCAAGTGGTCTCTATGGTGGATGAAATGGTCTGATTTCATCCCACTGATCGATAATTGTTTCTTTGGCACCCATTGTATGCCAGTCCTCCTACACTGGGGCTGGGGCTCCTCCCTGCCCAGTACCCTCCCTCCCCTAACTGGCCCATGCCCTGGTCTGGGCCTCTGCCTGCCAGGCCGCCGGTGGGTAAACACACCCCGCCCTCGGCCTCCCGCGCCCTCCATCCCTGGCCTGAACAAGGGCCTCCTGTTAATGAGCTGGGGTGGGAGATTGGAGAGGGGCAGGAGGAGGGAGGATGAGGAAGGATGAGGAATCAGGATTGGGGCCCTGGTTCCTATGCTCTCTGCCGCCCACCCACCCATCCTCCACACAGCTGCAGAAGTCTGGGTGGAAGACCCTCTCCCTATGGCTTTCGTGGGGAAGGGAGGGGGTGACTTCCTTCCCTGATCGTCCAGTGCCCAAACCGGGCAACAGGCCGAACCTGCCTCTGTGAGCCTCAGTTTTCCCACCTGTAGAGTGGGGACGTTCATGAGTGCCCACATGGAAAAGTGCTCAGTGCACTTCTCATGGACTAAGTTATTCAGTTCTCCTGACACCCCTACGATGTGGGGGCTCTTGTTGTTCCCATTTCACCTCGGTTTTTACTGCTCCTTTTAACGTGCCCAAAACTTTAGCCATTTCTGTGCTTCACTTTGTTTAACAGAGAGAGAGAGAACAAAACTTGTGTAGTTAGCCCCATAGACTGTCTGTCTCCCTGTAACACAGACACAGGCTGGTTTTCCTATTACCCTACAAAACTCTCCTTCAGTGTGAGAGGCAAGGAGAGAGGACCGGGGTGCTCATTGGCCCTGCCACAGTTATCTCTGGAAAATTCTAACTTCTTCCTCCCAAATCAGTTCCCGCTGAATGTCACATCGGACTGGGTCATTTCCAGTACTTTCTCCCTGGCAGTGACTCTTCAGTACAACTCACAAATGTTGGGAATTCGAAATTTCTATGATAATAAACTTTTGAAGGTGCCTCTGCTCCTCCCCCCAAAAAAGAAAAAAGAAGAAACCAAGACACAGAGAAGTTAAGCAACCTGCCTCAGGCCCCACAGCAGAGCTGGGCTATGTGACCCAGGGCCCCCATGTTGGAAAACAAGACCTTCATCCTTGTGCTCTGCTCCCCCCCATGATGAGGGGTTCCTGCCTCCTGGGGCCGGGGTTGGGGGAGCAGAAAGGGGAAAGCCACACATGCGGTACGGCAAGGTTTTGAACGCTTGGCACTTGCTCAATAAAACTGTAGCCACTATATTTATTATCTCCTTTCTTTATCAGCACCTTCCTAGGACCAGACTGGGCCAGGATTGGGGCAGATGGACAGTGGGAGTGTGGGCGGGGCTTCCTGAAGTTCACAGTGTAAGTCACCATGGGTGTGCCCAACTCCAGTGTCTGGGTAGCACCCTGGCACCCGCTCTCATACCCCCAGCTACTTGGTCCTTCTGGAGAGATGGGTCTGGTGGGGCCGTGCGACGCAGGCTGGGTTGGGATCTCAGCTACGGATGCAGCCGTGGCCAAGTGGCCTCCCTCACGGCCCTGATGAATTCCCCAGACCCGGGGCCTGTGGCCGGGCCCGCCCAGGGCAGGGCAGCTGCCTTTCCGACATACTTTCCCTCTGGATTCACGAGGAGAGGCGGCTGGCTAAGCTGGGGGCGCCCACATGTCTCCTGGCCTGGCAAACCCCTGCCAGGAAGGGCCCCGGGGCCCCATCATCACACAGGCACCAGCCCCTCTGCCCCAGCCTGGCCGGGGTCCCAGAACCACTGCGTCTGGCGTGATGGGAAGGGGAGCTGGCTGGGGCAGCCAGCCAAAGGCTCAGGCCAGGCAGTCCTGGGCAGCAGAATCTTCACAGCTAATGAGGGGCTTGGGCCAGCATTTCTTCTGTCTGGATTTTGGGGCCAAGGGCAATGAGGGGGAGTGTGAAGGCCTTAGGGGTCCCGCCTTCCCCAGTTCTAATTCCTGCTGTGTGACCTTGAGCTGTCTCGTCTCCTCTCTAAGGAAAATGTGAATAAGGACAATCAGAGGTATAAGTGACACATATATACGTTCCATATGGTAAAACAAGGCTAACGCAGGAGCCAGACATCTAGTCCAGGTTAGCTCCTTCAATTCTCTTGACCATGGTCTCTCGACCCCCATTTTACAAGTGAGACAAGTGAGGCACAGAGAGGTCATGCAACTTGCCCAAAGTCACACAGCAAGACTATGCCCCACCAACACTTGAACCTAGACCATGTGGCCCCCAAGTCCGTCGTAAAGTACAGTGGGGAAAGATATTACTACTAGTAATAATAATGATGTCCCAGCAATGATAAGGAATAAGAAGGGATCTGCTAATCCTAGTAGGTAACCTCACAGTTCACCAGTCTCCCCTCTCTGCACCAAGGGATCCCCAGGCTGTGAGAGACAGAACAAAACAAACAATCCTAGTTCCCAGGCCATCCCAACTTTCTCTGCCAGGAATATTCTGCCAGGGGTCCCAGAAGGCTGTCATAGCCACCAGCCCCTGAGCCTGGCCCAGGAAGAGCATGGAGGGCTTCATGGAAGAGGAGGCATCAGATCCTGGACTTGAAGGATGGAAGAAGGTGTTTGGGGCGATGGGGAACAGTATTTGCAAAGACGGGGGAGGACACCTAGAGTAAGTTATCCTGTAATGTGAGAGCAGTGTGGTGTACTTGAGAGAAGTCAGTGGTGGAAGGAGGATTTCACTGTCGGTGAGATCCAGGAGGCAGGATTCTGAAACCAGACTGCTCGTTTGGGCCTCTGTTGTCTGATCTGTGAACTGGGACATCCTCAGGACTTCTGCCTTTGCCTTTCCCCCTGCTTGGGATGCCCTTCCCTGCATCTCCCCATGGCCTGGCCTTACGTGCGTCCAAGTCCCAGCCTCATGTTCAGCCTGTGGCAGAGGCTGTCTTCCATGCACCCTTGTTTCAGCTGCATGAGGCACACGCAAGCCCACAGGCCCTGCTGGAGTTTGTGGTTTTCCCAAGAATTCCAGTGCTAGCCCGGAGCGGCCCCCAGGTGTGCTGGACGCCAAGGAAAACAGGAGGTGAGCTCATGGCCCGGCCACAGGCAGCAGGCAAGGTGGGCACTGTCAGGGCACAGGCTTCACTAGAAATGCCCAGGTTGGGGCTGACTGCTCCTACCCAGTCTCCTCCTCGCCAGACCCATCCCCTCCTACTTATCCTCTATGGTTCTCTATTGTTCTAGAAGACAGCCCCAACTCCACACCACTGGTACTGCATCTCCTGAGTCCCAACATCTTTCCACCCTAAGACTGTTCCTTCTAACGGACCATGCTCGTTTCTGTCACAGGGCCTTTGCATATTCTGTTCCTCTACCTGGAATGCCTACCACCATTTTTTTTTTTTTTTTTTTTTTTTTTGGCCTGGCCATGTCCTCCTCACCTTCCTGCTCCTGGTTTCATGTTCCCTTCTCCTCTGAAAAGCCTACCCAGATCCACCCCCACCCTACCCTGCCCCAGGCTAGGTCAGAGACCTCATTGGAGCTCCCACCGCTGCCTGTATATCCCCATCGCAGCTCCACCCTCTTTGGGGGATAATGCAGCTGCCTCCCCACCAACCTGGGCTCCCCTAGAGGGAGGAGCCCTATCTGTCTTGTTCATTGTCTGTCTTGTTCATTGTCAGGAGTCCAGCCTAGGACATGACATATAGTAGGTGTTCAGTGTGTGTTTGTGGAAGAAATAAATGTGTCTGAAATTTCTCCAGCTCCAAGCCATAGGTGCTTCCTCTGCTGGAGTTGTCCTCACCTTCCCTCTGCTGATCTGAGTCCTTCCTTTCCTTCAGGTTTTCTTCCTACCTCCTCCAGGAAGCCCTCAGTGACTTCTTTGCAGTTTCCCAGGAGAACAGATCTGGCTATGACCCTACTCTGACTTCATCCTTGCCCCTTGCAGGGGCCTTAGGCTAGCCACTTCCCCTTCCTGGGGCTCCATTTCCTGATCTATACAATAGGAGCAGTTGGAGGGTGGGGTGGAGAGGGTTAATCCCACAAAGTCTTAGTGTTTTGTAGCTCAGGAGGGAGGCTACGCTGGGAGGGACGATTTTCCTGATTAGCAGTAATTCTTATTTTTATTACAGGCTGTTCCCACAGCAGCTGGAACGGGAAAGCTCGGAAGTCTCCACAAACAGAAGCCCTGGCTACCCCCCACAGACCGCCTCCAGCTGGAGCCCTTGAATTTGTGCACTCCCCTGCTGAGGATGGACCTGCACACAGCCCATTACACAGACTGGAAAACTGAGTGGGCTCACCGCCAGGCTGTGCCCACACAGCACTCACCAGCCAGAGAACCACAGACAGATTAGACCATAAAGCTGATCGGGGACCCACTTGCAACTCTCTAGACCTAGGCAGGAACCCAAGAGTCCCCGTCTCATTTGACCCCCCATTTTCCTGTAATGATAATCATCAACAATGAAACTTACTACCTCCATCCTACAGGGGAGGAAACTGAAGCAGGAGAGACCTCATTGGCCCCATTTTGAAGCAAGTGAGGAAGAAGTGGAGGGCCAGTCAGCCTGACTTAAAGCAGAGTTGGGGGTGGAGGCCCTAATCTTTACCCTCTCTTGACTCTGTTTCCCCAAGTGTGAGCTGAGGGGAGCAGCCATAGGAATCGCCTGGTACTCAGCTATGCCCTAATCTTGGCATACAGCAGGCACTCTATAAATAAGTGAAAGAGGGCTGGAGGGTGGTCCCACCTGACGACCTGCGCCACCCATCTCTACACTCAGTTTCCCCCGTGACTCAGTTTCCCTGCTGTGTCCAGGTTCAATAACACCGGGTGGGGCCTTGAACGCTGAGACCAGCGCCATCTGTTTACCTTGTGGCTGGACGCTGGGCAGGGCCGCGGGTGGGCAGTCCCGGGAGCCGGCTGCGCCGCCGGGATAAATAGGCCCCGCGGGCCTCGTGGGCAGCAGAGAGCGAGCTGCAGTCCAGCTCCCCGCCGGCGCCATGGTTCCTGCCGCCGCCTGCGTTCTCCTTCTCTCCCTGGCCGCCCTCAGCGCGTCGGGTCAGCGCCAGATACCACTAGGTAAGCCGCCTCTTCCCCCACGCGTGGCCTCGACCCCCAACCATACCGGAGGACCCGAGAGGCCTGGGGTCGCGGCTCCTAGGGGCTCAGGGACTGTCATCCGGACGTGCAAGGCGGAGAAAGCAGGCAGCAGGGCGGACTTCAAGGAATGAGGGCGTCCCGGGTCCCTGCCGCGTTGCGGTGAGGATTGATGGTGGGGGTCCCCAAACCCCCACGCCCCATCAGCGCCTCCTGTCGGCGCAGGTGGAGATCTGGGCCCGCAGATGCTTCGGGAACTTCAGGAGACCAACGCGGCTTTGCAGGACGTGCGGGAGCTGTTGCGGCAGCAGGTGCGGGCCGGGGGGGGGGGGACACAGGGAGCGCGGAGGAGGGGAGAGAGGCGTGAAAAGAGGAGGGTGGGGAGGAGGATAGGAGAAGCAGGTCCGGTGGAGAGGGAGAGGGTTCAGGGTACCAAGATCCGGGGAAGAAGTTGTAGAAAGGGGGGAAAGGGGAGTCCCAGGGGTAGAAGTTTCCCCGGGAGAAGACAGGGGTTCGTGAGGGGTTAAAGGAAATCCCTGGGAAAGAGGGGAGGAGCGGGAAGAATAGGGAGTACGGGGCGGGGGGGGGGGGGGCAGGGGAGAGGGAGGATCCGAGGGGAGTGAGTGGGCCTGTGGAAAGGGAGTCTGGGGGAGGGGGCGGGGAGACCCAAGGGAGGAAGAGAAGGATGGGGTCCCGCTGACTACACTCCATCCCCCTGTACGGCAGGTCAAGGAGATCACGTTTCTGAAAAACACAGTGATGGAGTGTGATGCGTGCGGTGAGCGCCGCTGGGGCGGCAGAGACGCGGCAGGCGGGAGATGGAGAAGAGATGGGGAGACAAAGGCAGAGACAGCGAAGGAAAGACCGGGAGGAAAAGAGACAGGAAGAGACAGAGAGAGAGACAGAGATGGAGAGACTGGACGAGGGATGGAGAGAGGCGAACAAGGAAGGGAGACAGAGATTATGGGAAGGGACACACGAAAAGAAGCAGAGGCCGTGCGAGAGATGCAGGGAGATGCAGAGACGCTGAGAGAGAAGCCGAAAACGGACGGGCGCGGAGATACAGTGACTGAGAAAAGCTGGCGGGGCAGGGAGGGTGGTCCGGGGCTGGGTCTCAGAGGGCCTGGGATCCCGCCACGCCCCCGGGGTGGGGCGTGGTCCCGACAGACTCCGCCCTGGGGCGTGGCCCTGACCGGCCCCATATCACTCCGCAGGGATGCAGCCCGCGCGCACACCGGGTCTGAGCGTGCGGCCCCTATCCCAGTGCGCGCCCGGCTTCTGCTACCCCGGCGTGGTCTGCACTCAGACCGCAAGCGGCGCGCGCTGTGGACCTTGTCCCGCGGGATTCACTGGCAATGGCTCGCACTGCGTGGACGTCAACGAGGTGCGCTCGCCCCCCCCCCCCCGCCACCGCCCGGACGATCCCCCTAACGCCCTCCCCAGCAATCTCCTCCCCGGCTGAGGGTCCTCACCCAGAGGACCCCTTCACCTCTGGGGGCGCACGTCCAGACGACCTTGCCGGCAGAGGGCCCTCACACCGACCAGTTCCCTCACCACCAGCGACGCCGATACCGCCAAACCCCTCTGTGGCCAGTGACGCCCGCCCCGAGCACTCTCCTACCCCCGAGAGTGGTCCGCCCCAACGACCCCCCTCACCTCCGGGGCTCACAAGCCCCAACGGCCCTTGCACCACCGCGAGGCCTCCGCCGGGACGACGCTTCCACCGCCCGGCACGCACGCCCAGACGACCACTTCCCCCCTCTGCTGGGGACGCCCGCCCTCGCAATTCCTTCCCCCACCCTTGAACACCCAGCTCATCGGCTTCGGGGAACAGCCCCCTCCAGGCACTCCCCTCTCTCCGCCAGGTCATTCCCCTGGCCCCATCAAGGCAAAGTCGTGTCTGACCCCTGGGACGATGGCCTCTGCTCCACAGGGCACTCCCGTCCCCAAGTGCTGGCTGATGGTCCCTGAATTTTCTAAGTTTAAGCCCAAAAGATCCTGAGGCTCCGCTCTCGAGGAGGCCCACCTCCTGCACCCTCTGACCCTCCGTGGCTCTTCCTCCCGCAGTGCAACGCCCATCCCTGCTTCCCCCGCGTCCGCTGCGTCAACACCAGCCCGGGCTTCCGCTGCGAGGCTTGCCCGCCCGGGTACAGCGGCCCGGCACACGAGGGCGTGGGGCTGGCCTTCGCCAAGGCCAACAAGCAGGTGAGGACCGTGGAGGGGTGGGCTCCAGAAGGGAATGGGGGATTCATTTTGCTCAATAAACTGGTCCTCCAGCCTTGCGGCCATTTTCCTCCCTCGATTCAGGAAGGGGTGGGGGACCGGGGCCTGGGGGACGGATGGGGGAAGGGTCCCCATCAGGCTGGTTGAGGCTGGGGAGGAATGGAGGGGAGACGAAGGATGCAGAGGAGACATGAACTGGATGGGAGGTCTGAGGATTTTGTGCATGTGGGCCGTGACCTCTGCGCTCCCGGCCATCCAGGTTTGCACGGACATTAACGAGTGTGAGACCGGGCAGCATAACTGCGTTCCCAACTCCGTGTGCGTCAACACCCGGGTAAGGCCCGGGAGGAGTGGGGAAGGATCGAGACACTGGGGGTGGGTGCGAAGTGGCAGGCAGCCCAAGCTCACTGCCCGCTGTCCGGTCCCAGGGCTCCTACCAGTGCGGCCCTTGCCAGCCCGGCTTCGTGGGCGACCAGACATCTGGCTGCAAGCGGCGCTCAGAACGCTTCTGCCCCGACGGCACGCCCAGCCCGTGCCACGAGAAGGCCGACTGCATTCTGGAACGCGATGGCTCGAGATCGTGCGTGGTGAGTTCCGGGGAGCAGGGAGGGGCGTGGCATGAGTATGTAGGGGTGAGGCGGGGTGGCGATCACGCCGGGGCACCTACTTACTATCCCATCCGCAGTGCGTCGTTGGCTGGGCGGGCAACGGGCTCCTCTGCGGCCGAGACACGGATTTAGACGGCTTCCCAGACGAGAAGCTTCGCTGCTCTGAACGCCAGTGCCGTAAGGTGGGCGGGGTCTGAAAGGCGTGAACTGGACGGTGATGGGCGGGGTTCCCCGACCACGCCCCTCATGCCGGCTGTGCCCGCCCCTAGGACAACTGTGTGACGGTGCCCAACTCAGGGCAAGAGGACGTGGATCGCGACGGCATCGGAGACGCCTGCGATCCGGATGCCGATGGGGATGGGGTCCTCAACGAGCAGGTGGGGCCAACGTCGGGTCCTACGCAAGGCTGTGGGGGGTGTGTGTCTTGGGTGAGGGAAGCAGCCTCAGAAGATTTGGCCACGGGGGTCCGGGAGGGATGGGGCGTCTCTGCGGAGGAGGGGGTACCTCGGAGATGGGCTGGACTGGGGAGTGACATTTGCCCCTCCAGGACTATCCCCCCTCTTTAACCGGCCCTGTCCCCCAGGACAACTGTAAGCTGGTGCGGAACGCAGACCAGCGCAATGCGGACGGCGACAAGTGGGGTGATGCTTGCGACAACTGCCGGTCCCAGAAGAACGACGACCAAAAGGACACAGATCAGGACGGCAAAGGCGACGCCTGCGACGACGACATCGACGGCGACCGTGAGCGCTGCAGCAGGGGAGGGGAGAGGGAAGGTCTGACAACGAGGGGCGGGGCTTGCCTGAGGGCGGGGCTCGGCTAGCTGCAGCGGGTGAGCTTGTCCTGGGGTCCAGGGCCGGTGGACTGTCCTCCGGTGGGCAGAGAAAGTGCAAGCCGGGACACGACGCAGAGGGTGAAAGGCAGGAACATTTGGAGGAGGGGAAGGTGGGCCCTGTGTCAGATGCTGCAGGGAATAAGTAGAACAGAGACGCCAGCTTGGGGTTTAGGGCCAGGGACTTGCCAGTTTTATACCTGGTGCCGACAGTCAGGGTGGTGCACTCACAGTGCCAGCGGAGGGTGTCCCTGAGCTTCCCCTGGGAGAGCCTGTCGCCTCGCCCGCTGTCCATCATTAAGTCTCTGAGATGTGGGTCCGTGCTGGAGCACTTGATTTAACATTGTATCTACTGGAGAGGCATGGTTTGCATCTGCCTTCCTGGTCAGCCTGGCCCCGCCCCCCTTCTCGCAGGGATCCGAAATACGGTGGACAACTGCCCAAGGGTGCCCAACTCAGACCAGAAGGACAGAGATGGTGATGGTGTAGGGGATGCCTGTGACAACTGTCCCCAGAAAAGCAACCCAGACCAGGTGAGCGCAGGCCACACCCCAGCGGGGTCAGATCCCTGAGATGAGCTCCACACTAGTTAAGGAGACTGAACCCAGTCTAAGCATGGTGGTGATGGGGTGTTCCGTGGGGTCAGGATGACTTCCGCTCTGGAACTGGGGGTGGGGTGGGAGGCTTCTGAATTTTCCTGCCCTGATTTTGGACTCCTGCATTCTTCCTCCCCAGAGGGATGTAGACCACGATTTTGTGGGAGACGCTTGTGACAGCGACCAAGACCAGTAAGGAGGCCATCTGGGGTGGGAGTGGGACTGAGCGTGGGCGGCCCTGACCCAGCACTCTGGGAAATCTCACTGTCTTTGTGTCCCACCCACCAATTTTAGGGATGGGGATGGGCACCAGGACTCACGGGACAACTGCCCTACAGTACCAAATAGTGCCCAGCAGGACTCAGACCACGATGGCCAGGGTGACGCCTGTGACGAGGATGACGACAATGACGGGGTCCCTGACAGTCGGGACAACTGTCGCCTGGTGCCCAACCCAAACCAGGAAGACGTAGACCGTAAGGCAGAGGACGGGGCCTGTGGTGGGATTGCGGCTGTTGTGGGGACCTTGGCAGGTGTGGGCGTGGCTAGGTCTTGGGTGGGGCTGGCGCTGACCCCACCGCCCGGATCTCTCAGGGGACGGAGTGGGCGACGCGTGCCAGGGCGACTTCGACGCAGACAAGGTGGTGGACAAGATCGATGTGTGTCCGGAGAACGCCGAAGTCACCCTCACCGACTTCCGGGCCTTCCAGACCGTCGTACTGGACCCAGAGGGCGACGCGCAGATAGATCCCAACTGGGTGGTGCTCAACCAGGTTGGGACCTGGCCCTGGCGGAAGGCGATGGGAGCGGATCCTAAGCTGGGTATGGGGAAACCCAGGGCCCCCGCGGCCAGCCTGAGTCCCTTCTTCCTTTGACCCCTTCAGGGTATGGAGATCGTGCAGACGATGAACAGCGACCCTGGCCTGGCTGTGGGTGAGACCCCGAGAAGGGCAAGGCGGGGCAGCGAGCTGAGTAGAAGGCGGGGCCAGAGGAGGGCGGTGTGGGGGCGGGGCTGAACTCAGGAAAGGGGGAGCCAGGTTGGGACTGGGCTCAGGGGCTGGACAGTACTGGACTCTGAACGATCGTGGCCCTAGGCGGTTGGCAGGCTCAGGGGAGTGGTCATGGCTGGTCTTGGGGAGTGGGGACCTGGGCCTAGGAGGCAAGTGGGACTCCAAGGTCGGGGGCAGGGGCAGGGCTCCGGTAGGGGTAGGGCTAGGTGGGGGCAGAGCTAGTGTCCCGGAGCCCCACCGCTCCCCTTTCTTCGCCCAGGTTACACGGCCTTCAATGGCGTGGACTTCGAAGGCACGTTCCATGTAAACACGGTCACGGATGACGACTACGCAGGCTTCATCTTTGGCTACCAGGACAGCTCCAGCTTTTACGTGGTTATGTGGAAGCAGATGGAGCAGACATACTGGCAGGCCAATCCCTTCCGCGCGGTGGCTGAACCTGGCATTCAGCTTAAGGTGTCTGTGGCCCTACCTGACCTCTAGGTCCCTGTGGTCCCTCCTTTAGGAGGCCCCAAGTCCTTCGGTGAACTCCCAAAGCTTTTACATCCCCCCAGCATCATTCTGTGGATCTCAGAGTCCTCCCAGACCTCCTCTGGATTCCCACAGGCTACTCACACACTCCCTCAGGTCCTCCAGTCTGCCTTTAGGCCCCCAAACCTATTCATGGAGCCTAAACTTTCCCTCACATTCCAAATCCTCCTGCAGAACCTCTAGACCCCAGTATATCACAAAACCCTGCAGTAAATCCCCCAAATCTTCCAGCCCCCCATTTATCCCATGGACACCCAAGACTTTCTGTAGGTCACTAAGTCCCCTTGCAGACCCTTCCAAATCCTCTCAGACCCCAAACCTGTCCATGGACTCCCACATCCTCTCACAAGATCCTGGACCATCCCTGTCCCCTGTATCCCACCTATGAATCTCCATGTGACCCTCAAGAAAGCTTTCTTGCTGGTCTGCCATCCAGGAACCCTAAGGCCACCCTCCCCACCTGTCCCAGCAGGCAGTATTCTGGGGGTCTCCAGTAGCCTGTGTGGTCTCTGACTTTGTTCCCCTGTCCCTGGGCTCCGCAGGCCGTGAAGTCCTCCACAGGCCCTGGGGAGCAGCTGCGGAATGCACTCTGGCACACTGGGGACACAGCATCCCAGGTGCGGCTGCTGTGGAAGGACCCCCGCAATGTGGGTTGGAAGGACAAGACATCCTACCGCTGGTTCCTGCAGCACCGGCCCCAAGTGGGCTACATCAGGTGGGGACCCCACCCCTTGCTGGTGGACCAGGAGTCCCTTGCTCTGTCCTGGCTCCTGGAGGTTCAGGGGGCCTCAGTCCCCTGATCTGTAAAATGGGAATGATACGTGCCATTAGATTCACTGTGTCTGGCTCAGGGACATGGCACACCTCCTAAGACGCAGGGCACAGTAGGCCCTCAGAAGGTGGGGTCCCACTCACTCTGTTCTCCGTCCCCACTCAGTATGGCCAGCAAGTCCAAGCACTCTGCTTTAGCAGGTGCTGTATCCATCCTCTCACACGGAGAAACTGAGGCTCAGCAGCCCCACCTGCCCTAAGTGTGGCCCAGGCACAGGGTGGGGGCACAGAGCCCCCCACTGAGATAGGAGGGGACCCATCTTCCAAGGCAGACGCCAAGGCCTCAGAGGGGAGGGCCTAGCCCAGGGCCCTGCCTCACCCTCCCATCCTCCTCTCACAGGGTGCGGTTCTATGAGGGCCCTGAGCTGGTGGCCGACAGCAACGTGGTCCTGGACACGACCATGCGGGGTGGCCGCCTGGGGGTCTTTTGCTTCTCCCAAGAGAACATCATCTGGGCCAATCTTCGCTACCGATGCAACGGTGAGGGGCGCGTCCTGCCAGGGAGGGTGCGCCGCTCACCCTGCCCAAGCTCACCTCTTCTCATTTGCTTGCTCTTTCTCTGCAGACACCATCCCAGAGGACTACGAGACTCAGAGGCTGCTGCAGGCCTAGGGATGGGGGGTGGGGACCCACTGCTGGAAGATGGCCACCATCGTGGCTGCCCTCGCTGCAATAAGCAGGGAACTGGACACCCAGCTCCAAGGGGTGGTTGGCCTAGAGGGGCTCAGAGAGGACAGAATAAAGTGTGGGCGGTGGAGTGGCTGGCTGCTGTGTCTGCTGTGGGGAGATGGTGGGGTGGGGCCTCAGGGAGTGCTGGGACAGAGACCCCCAAACCCAGGCCTGTGGCTGACTCACTTCCTGACTGGTTAGGGTCCGACAACCTGACTAGGAGTGTCCAACCCTGTTGGGGGAGGCCTCAGGCCTGCAGTGGCATCCCACCCACTTGAAGTCACGGGCTTGCATCCCCACCATGGAGTGCCTGCCCCAGGATCATGGGTGGGGGTGGGGGTCCTTCCCCTTTCAGACATTAGCCCTGACTAGCTGGCTAGGGGTGGGGATGAGGCCCTAATGCCTGTGTGTCCATATTCATGTATGTGTTTTGTGTGTGGGGAGGTGCCTGTGTGTGGCTCCCAACCTGGCCTGTCCAACTCGGCCCAGGTTCTGTCCCTGGTATGGGGGGGGGGAGAGCAGGAAAAAAGGGGAGGAGGCAGAGACGAAAACATTGGATTTTTATTATGTTTCATTACAAAGGATGCAAAGGTACAAAGACAAAAGCGTCCACGCCAGAAGGGATGGGCAGGGGCCGGCCGAGTGCGCCCTGAGCCGCCCGCCCCCACCCGCCGTGGGCACCCAACCCACGGCCCACGGGACATCCACAGCAGAGTGTACATGCTGGGGGCGGGGAGAGCCAGCCTGGGGACAGAGGAACAGAGGCGGAGCAGGGCTCGGAGGGCGGTTTGCATATATCAGTGGGCCCGCCCGGCCCCTTGGGGGGCAGTCTCCTAAAGTGGGGCACAGTGGGGCAGGTGGACCTTGGCTGCCAAAGCCCTCCTCAGGGCCTGGTGGCAAAGGCCATGGCTATGTCCACCTGTCCCGAGTGGGCAAGAGGTCAGAAGTGGTGGGCTAGGATGGGCTGGGCATTGACGGCCCCCAAGCTCCAGAACCCTGCTAAATGGGGGCGACACCACTCCCCTGCAGGTACCACCTGTCACTGGCATCCTGGGGACAGGGTGTGGAGGGCTGGCCAAGAGGCGGAAGGCAGAGGGAACTGTCTGGAGCCAGCAACGCTCTCATGTCTAGCCTCTACCCCCGACCCTGCCAGGGAGGAGCTGGAGGCCCTAAGACCTATCTGTCACTGGTCGAGCCAGTGACAGGAGGGAAGCTGAGGCCTGGATCACAAGGCTCTTCTTCCCATTACCCGTGGCCCAATCCAATACCTCTGAGAGTACTCAAGTGCCCAGGCCTGGGGGTACAGGTTACCCCACCTCCCTCCTGGGGAGCAGCCACTTTGGAGAGAACGGGTCTGTGGCCAGTTGCCTGCGGCACAGGAAGGGTAATGAGAGGTGCCTGGGCCCCACCCAACCGGGAACCCTGGAGGCCAAGATCAAGAGAAACCAAGGACAGAGTCAGCTCCAGCCAGGCAGGGCCTGATGGGGGAATGATTCAGGAACCCCCAGGAGGTGGGGCAGCAACACACCCAGCTGCCTACTCACCCTAGGCAGGCCTCCAGCAGTGGGGGAAGAACACAGTACTCCCCCCCCCCCCCCGCCCCGGCCACAGCTCTTCAAGCCAAGTGGGACTGGCTCAGATGGCCAGAGCTCCCTTACCTGCAGTGGCACCTGCAGGAATGATGGGTCAAGACCAGGGGTACAAGGTACCCTTGACCTTGTAGCTCCCACACTCTACCCCCACACTGAGAACCTCTGTGGCCTCTGACCTAGGGCTCCATCAGATCCCAGGGAAGGTGATGGGTGCTGCTGCTGCTTTGTCAGGACCGGGGTGGGGTGTGGAAGGCCTCCCAATACCACCAGGCCTTACCACACCCAGCCTGTACCCAGGAGTGGGGATGCCTCCTTTGGAAATGCAGAAAACCCAGAATCCAGCTGGGGGTGGGAATCTGGAAGGATGTTTGGTTATGAACCAGCTCAGGGTTGGCTGAGATATTGAGGCCTGGGGATGGGGGCACATTCCCACGTGTCCTCAGCTCCACTGAGGGCCCTCTAAGGACAGTCCCTCATGGGGGCTTACCAGGCCCAGGATGCTGGATGGGGGTAGGCAGCCCAGCTCCCCACAGCCCGGGCACTGGCTCCCATCCTGTCTGACCAGGCTGCAGCTAGCACGTGGCACACAGCCCACAAACCAGACCTCCACCCAGGACCGTGGATGGACGTGGAGCCTTCTCACTCTCCATGTGGGGGTCTCCTGGTGCTGGACACCCATCCTTGCCTGCCCTACTATGACACATGGGCCTTGCAACAGGGCCCACCCGGCTGGGCACCTTCTGGGGAGCTCAGCCACCCAAAGAAATCAGGCCAAACACACAGACATCAGAGCCCTTTTTCCCAGCCCCCCAAGCCCCAAAAGAGACGAGACCAGAAAGAGCCTGCAAAGGCAGGATCCCTGCCCTCATGGCACAAGCCCGGGGCAGGCAGGTGGCTCAGAAGCCCGCAGGGAGGTCTGAATGGAGGTGTGTCTGGGGAAAGGGCCACAAACACACATGGGTGCCCTTCCCTTAGGCCTAGCTGGTCCCAGGGAGTCCTCTAGAGCACAGTGGTAGGGGAGACCGGACTCACCCCATTTAGGGCACCTTCTGCTCTAGTTTGTCCCCCAGAGGAGAGCATACACAGTTCTTAAATCTGTCAGCTGGGGGCCCCTAAATTTTGTGGAAGGGTCAATCTGCCTCCTGAGCTTTCCACTGCGGGCCTCAGAGCTCCTTGCCCCAAGGGGTTGGCACCCCCCAACCCTTCCTGCCCAGAAGAGCGTCGGGAGGAAGCTGGGGGGTATGAGAAGAACAAGGAGGGGGCCACAGTACGTCCTGAAGAGCACTGACTGTCTTCCCCCTGGAAAGGACTCAGTGGGGATGGAGGTTGGCCTGGGTACCTGTCACAGGAAATACGGTCCCAACAAGACCCCTTCTCCTCCCCCACGTGAGTCCTGGACACTGTGACGGGTGACTCTGATGGGTGCATGTTGAGGGGACAGGGGCAGAAGCCCTTTTCTCTGGAGGACACAGAGGGGCTGATCCCGGGCTCTACTTTGGCCCACAAGCCTCCCTGGGGGTAAACAACGCACTGTCCTGGGGGCTTGGGGGACAGAGGGTAAACTGAAGCAGGCAGGAACATACTGTTCATCTTGTTCCCAAGGCAGAAGGTCACACAGCTGAAGGGACTCAAATTGGGAGCACTCGGTGGGGGGGGGGGGGGG
>RCUC01142424.1:0-23284 GCA_003697995.1 Taxidea taxus jeffersonii
TAGGGTATTTTAAGAAAAAAAAAAAACTAATTCAGTGACTAGCTGTGTGGCTATTACCCAATATAAAAAAAAAAAAACATTACCGTTAGCATAGAAATTCCCTGTGGGCCACTGCTTGGTCCCATCTTCTTCCCTCTTCCTTCACGGGATCATCACTGTCCTAAAGGTTGTGTTTATCATTCCCTCTCTTCTCTTCTGTTTTACAGAGCTTGCATCCAAAACTTCCATACCGTTGGGCTTTACGTTTTTGAACTTCGTAGGTAGGAAATCCCAGCATATGTATCCTTTTACAACTTCTTTTTCCATTTTTCCCTCCATCCTACATTATCTTCCTGAGACTGATCTGTGCCGTAGCACCCATTTTCACAGAATGATGTTCCATTAAGTGGATATGCCATAGTTAGCTTACCCATTTTACCGTCGGATATTTACAGTATTTTTTTTTTTTTACTATTACACAGCTATGGACATTCTTGGAAATGTCTCCTGGTGCATCTGTGCAAGGATTCTGTAGAACATAGACCTAACGTACACTTAGAAATGGAATCGCTAAGAATGCAAATGTTCAACTGTACCACCACGTGTTCGACTTTACTGGGAAACAAATGGGCTTTTCCAGAAAATGCACAAACCTATCACAAATGCAGTTACTGTATATGGGGGAATATTCCATTTCCTAGAAAACACTTTGGAAAAATATAATTTCTAGACTGATTCTAGTGGTTTATCCTCCCACGAACAGCAGGTACTCGTCACTCCCCATCCTCACTGACATGTGATAGTGTCAGGGAATTTTTAATTTGGCCTAATCTGCCTTATAAAATGCTTCAGTTTTATTCTAATTTACATTTCCCTCATTACTAGTGAAGTTGAGCATCTTTGTACATTTTTTTGTTTTCTCCATGAAATCATCTGTCCACCTCTCCGTTGGGTTGCTTATTGGTCTTTTGTTAGTTATATGTGTCTATGTGCATGTGTGTCTATCTACACATATATGCACATGTATGATCAAGACCTTAATGATATAGGTTACGGATATTTTCATAATTTATTGCTTGTTTTTTCAATTTCCTTATGGTGTTGTTGATCAATTGGTATTCTTAATTTAAATGAAATATAATTTATCCACTTTTCTCCTATAAAGTGCCCAAGTTTTGCACTTTTTGTGCCTTGTTTGTTAAATCCTTTTCTACCCCAGAGTTGTAAGGACATTTGATTATATCATTTTACTTGAAGTTAGATACTTGTGCCATTCACATTTATGTTATTAGTCTACCACAGATTTCTGCCAATGATATGAGATAAGGGTCTGTTTTCTTTCCCATAAAGTGCCATTTATTCAAATGTTTATCCTTGGGGCACCTGGGTGGCTCAGTCAGTTAACTGTGTGCCTTCGGCTCAGGTCATGATTCTAAGGTCCTGGGATCCAAGTTGCACTCCCTGCTCAGTGGGGAGCCTGCTTCTCCTCCCTCTGCCCCTCCCCCTGCTCATTCTCTCTCTCTCTCAAATAAATAAAAAATCTTTAAAAGAAATAAAAAATAAAATGTTAATCCCTCCTCATCAGTTTGCCAGGACACGAATGCCTATATCGGTGTATTATCTTAAGCTGTAAATTTTAAATTGTTTCTGCTATGTTGCTCTTCCTTCCTCTCCTCTGGAACTCGGGTAAGGAGTATGATAGCCCTTCTGGCCCAGACCTCCATGCTTATTAACCTTCTTCCCTCTTTTCCTCTCCATCTCTCTGTGCCACAGCTAAATAATTTATTCAGATCTGCCTCTGCTCTTATGTATCAAATCTGTTGAATCCCTTAAAGTTTTATTTTTATTATTATATTGCTCATTTCTAGTATCCAGTGCTCTTATCAGATCTGCTTGATCATTACATGGCCTTTTGCTTCTTACTCAGATTTTCAACCTCTTCTTTATCTCTAAGAAATACTTAGTCCATATTATGAATCTAATCATTATCATTTCTAAATCCTTTGAGAGTCCATTTCTGCTTTCTGTTTGGCATTGTTGGCTCTTACTTCTGGTATATTTTATAACTAGTCACTTTTCCTTGGATCTTTGACAGCATATTAAAGCCCTGTTCTTCCAGTTTAAAACTTACCTTTGTCTCTGCTAGGCACTGGAATGTAATACCAGCCTGGCACCATTTTAGAATAAATTCTTTGTGTGAGGTGCTTGGACAACCCATGTGTTCCAGGGTGAGGAAGGGCTGCGAAGCCACCCCAAGGTGTGGGCGGGAAGCTCTGGGCAGCCCCCTTAGTAGGGATGGTGTTGATTGAGTGCGGTTAGTTCATCCTAAGAAGAGGATGTGGCTTCTCGAAGTCACAGATTAAGTGGAGAGACTCCTGTTAGACGTCCCACATTGTGCTCTTTCTGCCATTCTCTGTGCACAGAGGCCATTAAAAAATGAAGCCCCCCACATGCACCCCAATATTTATAGCAGCAATGTCCACAACAGCCGAACTATGGAAAGAGCCCAGAATATCCACTGACAGATAAAGATGTGGTGTACACACACACACACACACACACACACACACACAGAAATATTACTCAGCCATCAAAAAGAATGAAATCTTGCCATTTGCAATGATGTGGATGGAACTAGAGGATATTATGCTAAGTGAAATAAGTCAGAGAAAGATAATTATCATATGATTTCACTCATAGGTGGAATTTAAGAAACAAAACAGATGAACATAAGGGAAGGGAGGGAAAAATAAAATAAGATGAAACCAGAGAGGGAGACAAACCATAAGAGACTCTTAACTATAGGAAACAAACTGGGGGTTGCTGGAGGGGAGGTGGTGGGGGATGGGGGAACTGGGAACTGGGTGATGGGCATGAAGGAGGGCGCATGATATAATGAGCACTGGGTGTTCTGTGCAACTGATGAATCACTAAATTCTATGCCTGAAACTAACAAAACAATTCAGTATAAGTTAACTAAATTGAATTAAAAAAAAAAAAGACAAAGCCCCCATGTTCCTCTTTTGCTGTTGGCCATTGCTTGTCACTTCTTGCTACTATCGGTGAGACATCTCTAGGTGACCCAGCCCTCTGCAGATCGTCTCTGTCTAACCTGTATTTTTTTTTTTTGCCATTGTGCTTAAAAAAAACAACACAATTTACCATCTTAACCACTTATAAGTGTACAGTTGAGTACCATTAACCATATCCATACTGTTGTACTACAGATCTCTAGAACATCTTCATCTTCCCAAACTGAAACTCTGTCTCCAGGAAATACTAACTCTTCCTTCTGTCCCCAGCCCCTGGCAACCACCTCTCTATCTTCTGTCTCTACGTTTTGATGAATCTAGGTACCTCCTGTAAGTGGAATCATAGAGTATTTCTCTTTTTGTGGCTCTCTTATTTCATTTGTTAAAATGGCCTCAAGATTCATCCATGCTGCAGCAGGTGTCAGGACGTCCTTCCTTTTTAAAGCTGAATACCCCATTGTAAGGACTCCCCACGTTCTGTCCATGCATTCACTGGTCTATGGGCACTGGGTTGCTTCCACCCCTTGGCTACTGCACATAATGTTGCTATGACCATGGGCATGTAGACATCTGTTGGATTCTTCTGGAGAGATATCTGTGGATATCTGCTTTACATTCTTCTGGATGTACACCCAGACGTGGAAGGCCTAGATCATTCTAATCTGTACTTTTACCCATTTGCTTGGGCTCTGTACTTTCCCAAAAAAGATTTAAGATGGGCTGTAATTTTCTGTAGGCTGACACACATAAGGCACAGGAGACTGGTAAGAAGGGCCAAGACCAGAAAAGGGATGAGGACAGTAGAGAAGAGCAGCCATGAAGGGAGGGGGAGGTGCTGCCTTTTAAAGGTTCCACACATTTCTCCTTGACTTCGACAGCGGAAGGTTAGACTTGGGCAGACTTTTTTCTCAATTCAGTGGAAGTCACTGGTGTCAGAACGCCTGGCTTGCATCAGGGTCCTTCACTGGACACCACAGCAGAGCTCTCCAAGGAGGCCCATTTTACCACCTTTGTTTCCAAATGCTAATGCTCTGACTCAGCTACAGAACATGAAGCTATTAGTCAGAGTATAAAATATTAATGCAAAAGGCATTTCAAGGGACAGCTGATCCATCATGAAGGCAGTATCCAGGACGGCCGTATACAGGATGGATTGGCTACTGCCATCCATATTGGCTATTGTACTATTGCAGGAAAGTTGAGACGGTAAGTGCTGCTTGTGTCTGGAATTCTATTCCAACGTGAAAGAGACCATAGCAGAAACTGTGTCGTGTCAGCCAGAAGACCATCTTCTGTAAATGACAAGGAATTGATGTGGTTTATAATATTTCTGTTATGTCCCATAGACAAAGAGTGCCAGGGCTACCACAGTTTACTGCTTTCTGATGTGGGAATTCAGGTCAGATGGAAAAATAGGTCAAGGGTAAGCAGCAGCAAAGATGACAGCATTCTTCGGAATTTTAAGAAAAATACCGTCTTTAAGTTGAGGTTTAATATTATACCCTTTGCTGCTAGGGAAGGTCAGTATGAAAACAAAATCACACTAATATTCACACCTATAGTGTTTGCAAACTTATTAAAGATTCTGGTAAATTGTGCTATTTATTGCTCCTTAAATAAAAATCCTTGTTTGAAAAAATCTCAGAAGTTAAGGCAAAGAAAAGATGATTTGACTTCTCTATTAGTTTCAGAGTGGGTAGCTGACACAACAGAAATGTTCTGAAGGCTGGAAATCTGAGTCTTCTGAGGGCTTTCTCCTTTGTTTGTCAATAGCCATCTTCTCTGTGTCTTCACATGATCTTTCCCCCGTGTGTATCAGCACCTAGATTCCCCTCTTCTTAGAGCGACACCAGCCCTATTGGATTCGGGCCAACCCTAACAACCTCTTTTTAACTTAATTACCTCTTTAAAGATCTTCTCTCCAAATACAAGCACATTCTGAGGTACAAATCAGCCCATAACTTAACTTCCTTGATGAGAAAATAAGGTTCATGGAATTTCATTTTTCGCCTTGGTTAATAAGGAACTTTATAGAGCTAAATGCTTCCATGGATTATAGGATTATTCATGGCCTGTTTTCTGGTACAAATTCCAAGTTGAAATTTTTCTCATCATTTCAGTCATTCATTTCCTTGCCCATCCAACAAATATTGTTGCACAGATTTTCTAAGCCAGATCCTGTGAGTACTGTATGCTCAGAATTCAAAGGATAATAAGAAAGAGTTTGTAGCTTGAAGGGGTCTAACAATTCTTGGAGGGCAGACAAGCAATCTAGCCATCACAACATGGTGATGAACACACACAAGTGAAACATATCGATGCCCGCGTATCTAGAGAAGGAGAGAGAAGTGAGCCATGGGAGTGGGTGCGTTCAATAACCCTGGAGGGAGTTGGGAGTAAGGGGTCTAGCAGAGCTCCTGGAGAGCATCAGCAAAGACAGGGCTGGCCAGGGTAGGGCTCACGATGGAGACTGAGTCTCTGATTTATGTGAATGCATAGACACACTGGCCAAAAATTTCTTTCGGTCTCTGATTCACTAATTAAGTCTTACCGAAGAACCACCATGTCACACTGCCCAGTGGGTTAGGCTCGCACACTTCATTGTACTATTTCAAAAAAGAGATTCGCAAAAATAGTGACAGGGCATAAGGTAAACACAAGTTCTTTTGAAGAGATAAGATAAATGCATTGCTCACACTCCCCCTAAGGATCTGTATTTACAGCATAATATTCAAGGCTCCTTTCATGAACCTGAATTATCTATAACAATTTAAATGATGATTAGCATATTCAACTTAAGGGATGTGTGTGTGTGTGTGTGTGTGTGTGGTATATTTCAGAAATATTTATTGGTAATATTAAAATATTTAAGAACATAAAGGTCCATCCCTCTCCCCTAAGCTCCTTGAAAGTTCTACGTTCAAAATAATGGTAGCTTCAAGAGCTCCATAACTAATAAGAATTTGGGGGTACCTGGGTTGTTCAATCAGTTAAAGTTAAGCATCCAACTCTTGACTTCTTCAGATCATGATCTTTATTTATTTACTTTTTTAATTAGACACAGAGAGAGAGAGAGATCGATCACAAGCAGGCAGAGAGGCAGGCAGGGAGAGAGGGAAGCAGGCTCCCCGCTGAGCAGAGCCAGATGCGGGGCTCCATCCCAGGACCCTGAGATCATGACCTGAGCCGAAGGCAGAGGCTCAACCCACTGAGCCACCCAGGTGCCCCTTCAGGTCATGATCTTAAGGTTGTGAGATGGAGTTCCGAGTTGAGCCCTTTGCTGGGTGTGGAGGCTGCCTGAGATTATCTCTGTTCCTCTGTCTCTCTGTCCTTACCCTCTCCCCACTCAAACATTCTCTCTCTCTTAAAGAAAAAACTTTTTTTGATGATGTTAATTATTACCACTGATTCTATAGCATAATTTTGCCATATATTATCTCTAATCCTCAAAACCTTACAAGAACTCCTCCTCATAAGTGCTATTATCCCGATTTAAAATGTGAGGAACTGAACTTCTGAGAGGTCAAGTCGCCTTCCCCGAGGCCCTGCTCTAGGAGGAGGAGTGTGGGACACTGAAGCCTGGTTTCCTTCTGCAGTCTCATTTAGGGGAACCCGGCAGAATCCAGAGCTCAGACTGGTAAGGCCGAAGCCACCTGCACAGCTAAACGCTTCAAGACACAACACGTATGAGTCCCATTGTGAAGAAACAAATTAAAAACACAAATTTGAAAAGGAAACCATCAGAAAAATGGACAGTGGCCAAAATAATTAGGATAATGTGTTACTTAGAAGAATCTAAAATCAGACATGGGACTTGGAGCGTGAACTGTACCTCATAGAAGCTAAAATATAAAGGAAGGTCTGTTATATGGAAGAGAGCAAGGGACCAGGCCTACAGAACCCTCACCATCAGAATGCACACGGGTGGATTTAAGTTGTAGGCCTCCTGTCAAGGGCAGAAGTGTCTAGAAAAGCTCCTGCAGGGAGAGGTAGAGGAGTGAAGAGGATACAGTACAGGTAGTAGTCCCGTGTCATCACGCACTCTTCCCAAGAGCTGTCAACCCAGTCCTGGGAAGGGGGAGTTGAAAGGGCCTCTATTTGGCTGTCAGAAGTGGGCTCTTGAGACATCATGGTGGAACCTGCTGGGGAGAGGTGAGCAGAACTGGAAATCTCAGTAGTGACCAAAGGATAAAGTGAGAGGAATGTTGGGCTGGCCCAACACCAGGGCCTTCTGCACTGATTTCCTTAGATGGCAAATCCAAGGGAAAATCACACAAAACCTCCAAGATTTCTATAAGGTTCATGATCCAAGTCCTAAGCCTGACTTCAAAATTCTTTTAAGTAACATATTATTTGATCTCCATGATTGCCCATCCTAATTATTTTGGTCACTGTCCATTTTCTGATGGTTTCCTTTTCAAAGTTGTGTTTTTAATGTGTTTCTTCACAGTTGGACTCATTCGTGTTGTGTCTTGAAGCGTTTGCTCTGCCTCTCCCAGAGTCATCCTCATAAAGGTGTGCTGAGTAAATGAATGAACATCAGGAAGCTACCTCTTGATAAAATAATGGAAGCCTTCATCTTATTAGCCCCTTGATGATAATGCCATTTGCTCTAAGAATGAAATCTCTCTTCAAGTCAAGATCCTCTTTAAAGAATCTCTGAATGTTTAGTATATAAGGTTGTCATAAATTAATTTTAAAAAATCCAGATTATTTTCCAACCATGGTGAGCAAAAGGCATCCCAACCAAGAAAGCCCTTGTGGGATCCCTGAATCTTGGCAACCAAAGAATGATGTACGTGAATTTCTAATGTGTTTGGAAGAGCAATAAGACAATGACAATTCTGTTTGTGTCAACGAAGGATACCGGTCATTTAAATAGCGTCTTTCCCACGTTCATTCCGTAGGCTACCATGCCGTGAGATAGCCACAACCCAGCCACGGCATGGACTTCATAGTTGGACCTGACTGATGCTGTCAGGCAATCTGACCACAAAACCAGTTTCAAGACCCCGGATTCTGGAACCTTCCCAGTATGGCCAGAACGTACCCGTGGGGTTTCGGACTGGGTCCTCCGAGCCACCATGAGTAGCAGCTGTTGTTGAAGTGCGCTGACCGCTGGGTCCCCAGAAGAAGGGTCCTGACTCTCAGATGTGGTGGTGCTGCACGAGCTGATCTGCATCTCTCTGGGCAGCGGCAGAAGACAAGCTCTGGTTACGTGGGAGCGTGGGGGTCATCTTCTCATTACCCACGAACACAAGGTCACTGGGGATCCCCACTGCAGGGAAAAGCTAAGCCTTTTACAACCATTACCCCCTTACATGCCCAGGGAAGGGGCTGACATTTTGGATTCGTGACACTATCTGCGGGCAGAAGGACGATCACCCTGCACATATTCAAGTTATGCAGGCTGCCCAGAGTTGCCGCATATGGGGGTAGGTAGGTAGATCCCTGGGGCTCTAGAAATGACGACCTTAATTTTCTACACAGTTTGTGGTTGGGGAGGTGGAAGCAATGGTTTCTAGCTTCCCAGTCTGTGAAAACAATAAACAGTAGCCTAGATAATTTCAAAGACAGTGATCAGGAGGAAATGCTGACTATCTACCATCTCTATTACCTCCCCCAACCCCAACACACTCCGCATTCCCTCGTCACAGCACCCCCAAAGCAAAGAAAGTGCACAGGGGGTATAAGAAATGCCTCAGGTTAATTGAGAAAGAGGACACCACTAAATTAGTTGTAATCTATATAAAATAGTTTTATTGTCTTTAATCGCATATAGGTTGACAGGATGTAAATTAATAAAACTCTTCCAGAAATCTCAAGCCTGGCATCTTTCCTTTGGCTCAGAAAGCAAAAACTAGGACACACTTCACCCGCTTTTCTAGCAGGGTACCAATCACCTTGAGGGGGCAATCCTGACTGCTACCCTACAGTCATTTCTAATGGAATTCCTGCTGACATAACTCCAATTTTATTCACTCATCCAAGACTATGGCTTCAGAAGAGAGACAGGGTCTCTCCCTAGTCCTGGGGATCAACCCTGGTCATTTTATGGGCATCACTCTAACCCCATTTACCCTGGACCAGTGCCTGGATTTGAGAAGGGAGAACGGATCCTAAAAGGCCACTGTGGCACAAAGGGGAGGTGGCTGAGGATATCAGGGAGCTTATGTATAAGTTTTTCTATTTCTTAGACGATCACAAAAGTGAAACACTCTCTTACTCCCGGCCTTTAGATGCTATGTGAAACATTCGGGGCTGTGGCAGCCATACTGTCATCATGAGGAAAAAGCCTAAGGACAGCAGAGCCGAGAGAAACTCATTTCCTGATGACAATAATGAGTTTCTGAATTCACTAACCTCCCCCGATCATATCTTTGGACTTCCTGTCTAACCCACTGTGATTTTGGGTCTTATGAAACTTGCAGCCAGAACTACCTCAAGGACATAGGTGCTACACTAACATAATGCCTTTCTGATTTCTACCTCACATTTCATTATAAAGTCTCTGACAGGTTTTTGGATCTTTCTTTCTCCTTACTCCTTACGGCTGCATTCACAAACACATAAATATTCATCCCATCAGAAGAGTGTTTAAAATAGTCCCACTGTACGTACACACGTGTGCGTATACATGCTTCTCTACATTTTTCAGACATAACTCATGACCATTTGATGATCCATTTGGTAAAGGCGCCCCTGTAAAGAACCGTTCAGGAAACCTTGTATGTCAAAGACAGGATTTAGGAAGCAAATCAAGAAGTACACGGAGTTTGCAAACTTAACAATCCTATCCTTCCGTTATTTGGCTAACTGTTCCACCGGCAATGCCTTTGCTTCCTCTCTGTGGTCTGGGTGTATCATCTTCTACTAACAGAGAAAAGAACCAGTCAGATTTATAAAGGCAACGTTCATTCAAACTTTTTTGCTTTGTACAGAAACCACAATGTCCCGTAATTCTGTTCTTCCGTCACTAAATATAACAGGGCTGAAAGTGCCCGATCAGATTCAGGGAAATCTGCATCTCAGCAAATGTGAGCAGGTCACTAAAACCGAAAGATCAATCTGACCTCACTGTCAATAATGTAAGGGATGGCTAGAAACCGGCAGGCGTGGGCTGGCAATGTGTGCGACGGTGAGAAAGATCTGGAAAGTGAATAGCGCCCTCTATTGCCAACCAAAATAAACCAAGAAGTGGCTACTGTGTTAAGGGTAACAGACAGCTATTAGAGACAGCCTCCCCTGCAGGTGCCTCCTGCCAGGAAACATGACAGAAGTCTTAACACCCCTCAGTTACCATCTGCCTATTATTTAGCATGTGTCTGACAGTAAAATAATAATAACAATAGATAACTTTATTTTCTTATTGAGGCCATTTAAAAGTCCCATGTAAAAATCTAGGGTTTGGTTTCTTTTCAAAATCTTTTGGGTACATTCTAGAGTGAAACAAAACGTGGCTTGAAATATTGCTCTCCTGACCACTCTCTGTGACTATAAGCATCTGTTAGCTCAAATCCTCACTTGTCAGACAGGGATGGTATCTCCTGCTTAGGGGTCGTGAGAATTCAATGAGACGAGGTACGTAACCACCAGACGGTGTCTCCCCAAAGCAGACAATTAACAACCCCACCTTACTGTTTTATTTCCTTCTATTAGCATAGGACCCAACTTTATTTCCATATGAAATAGCAACATGATCCCTATGCTTTTCTTACACACACATTAATTCTTGTTGTCTCAGTGAGGAGACAGTGTCCTGCACTCAACTCACACCTAATCTTCTTTATTTTATAAAAAGAGACCCAAACTTCAGCTTATTAAGTTAGCTTTTTAAGTTCTCACTTAATTAACCTCTTTCATGAAAGTTGCATATTCGAAACAAAGTATGATGATATTAAGAAAGCCTAGCTTTGCCCTAGCTTCAGGACCGGTAGGTCCGAATCAGAAAGCCTGAGATGCCTCAGTGTTACAGTCAGCACCGCTCAACCACAGGAGAGTCCCCCACTTAGACGTTCTTGAGGTCCTGATTCAGCTGTAATCCCCACACACCAGCTGGCCCACTCAAGAACCAAAGAGGTGGTAATGTCACAAAAATCATGCAGTGGACACAAGTCTGCCCACCAGCCTTTAAAGAGCACCTGTCTATCTTAGACAGCTCCTCTCAGACTACATGCTGCTTGTTTTCCCTTTCCTAGATGTGCACTGTGAGCTGCACAGTGATCTAAAAAGTCTCTGGGGACTGGGTGGTGCAGTTAGTTGGGCGTCTCGATCTTGGTTTCAGCTCGGGTCGAGATCTTGGGGCTGTGGGGTCCAGCCCCACGGCGGGCTCTGCACTCAGCGTGGAGACTGCTGGAGATTCTCTCTTTTCCTCCACCCCTCCTGTTTGTGCTCCTCTCCTCTCTCTCTCTCTCTCTCTCTACAATAAATCTTTTAAAAAATAAAAATAAAATAAGTACATAAAAAATCAAAAGTCTTTATTTTACTAACTTAAGTCCAGAGATTTCACCTTGCATTAATAAATGTATTGTGAAAGGGCTGAGTTTTAAGAGACCGTTCATTCCAACCTGTCATAAAGAATGCACTCGGAACTACAGCAGAACAACACTTGCATATTTGGTCTTGATTACCCGATCCCTGGTTCATCTCTGGTAAACTCATTTGGTTCAGGGTGATGGCACTGATCACATGGAAGCTAGACTGAGCTCAGAACAGGAGCAGAAATAGTCGCTAATGATAGAAGCTGCTAGATAAAAGCAGACGCTAGAAGGAAATAAAGAGGGACCAGGAGCTAGAAGCTGGTCTGGGCCAGGACGGTGACTCTCGTATGGGCAGAGCTGGGCCTCAGATCGATGGCGACGGTGTTCCACCATATTGTACCCCCCCCCCCCCCCCCCCGGTTTCATTCCATTTGTCTAGGCTTCGACAATTAACAATCAAAATTCATGTGCTTCTTCTATATTTTCCAATCAACGTGGAAAAAAAAGTCCTGAAATTCTTCTTCTTCCCAAGATCTCCCAAACTACGGCCCATCCTCTAGAGAAGGAGGGCCTCTCTTTCTGCCCATCCCTCTTGTTTTTCAGGCTTCCTGGGGGGGCCCCCGGGAACAAAGCGCCCAGGGGAGCATCCTAAAAATGCAAGTCACAGCAAGCAACATGTTCAATATGTAGGATATTTAAGTAAAGCAACAATGTTTTGAAAAACGATACCTTTATTATTGAATTGTAACAGGGGTTCTAGATTTCAAGTCTGCAAACAACTCAAGGACAAAAATTCACCCCGGCAGCCAAGCAGGAGGCAAGCAGGGGACAGGGCCTCCAACCTGGGGTCTGCTGCCACCGTGTGGCAGTCTGGGGTATGACCACCAAAACAGAAGTCCAAGGCATGGCCGGCCTTCTTCCCAGGGAAGCAGAGAAGGGGTCTCAGAACTGCAGTCTTTCCAGAATCAACCTCACAAACCTTCCATCCTTATGATTCTGTGCCTGGATGAAAACTTAATCTCTCTCTCCTGTGTCCAAGACACTGAAATAAGGATCAGAGTGGAAGGATCAGAGAGTGAGTAAGGGAGAGCGCAGACATTTGGAACGGCGAAAACTCTTCAAAGACAAGCCCCTGGATGTTTTTTCCAGATTGCTCCCACCTCCACCTCGGTGTGATCAAAGGCACTCAGATCTCCCAAAGGTTTTTTTTTTTTTTTAATTTAAAGCGGTACACACATAACTCTCCACTTTGCAAGTCAACATAGTCATGTGACTATATGCAAACTCTGAAATATTTATAAATAGAGTTTCCCTTCTCAACTTATACCTGAATGGGACACAGAACTGAGCATATCCAATATGGGGAGAATTCACATTTTTCTCCACATTCTGAAGATGTAATAGACTGACTTCAACACCCCGTACGCTAGTTCAGCTAGTCCAAACCAGGGATCACTATTTCTTCTGACTAAAGAAAAAGGGCGGGGGGGGGGGATTCTAAAAGAGATAATTATTTTTGACAACTTTCTGCTACTTGACTTCTTTGGGAACCAGGGGCACATCACTGTGGCTTGAAAGGGCTTTCCTGAGAGTTGATCCCAATGAAAAGGAAATTTTTACTGAGATAAAGGTCAGAAAGCCTGGTAATGTCAACAAAAGAGTAAGAATTCTAAAGAGGCAGCAAAGAGTAAGTGCAGGGCTTTGATCCATCTTTGGAGCACAGCACTCAATGGGTTGAGAGACTTATCGGTGTCCAAAAATAAGCCTAGTTTATTACCAGAACAATATCTGCTTTGATATGTACTACAATGATTCAAAAGCAAATAAAAGCCAAAAGCAAGTGAATCCAGATAAATACTAAACTATTACCCAACCTACTCTAGGTTTTCAATTAAAAACAAGTTGAGGTACAAAAACCCCCCAGTAAAAATCCTATAAACTAGGATGCCCCAGTAGTTCAGTCAGTTACGCATCAGACCTTGACTTAGGCTCAGGTCTTGGTCTCAGGGTCACGGAATGGAGCCCAGCGCTTTGCTCAGAGACAGCTTGTCCCTCTCCTTCCCCCTCTGCCCCTGCACTCATGTGTGCACAGGCATGTCCTCTCTCTCTCTCTCAAATAAATAAATAAAATCTAAACTAGTATTCTCCAGAATGAGTCTTCCACTCAGCAGACTACTGTGCCTACTTTTTGAATAATGGATCTTCAAAATAAGTGTAAATACTATGTCTTCCCACCAGATTTCACTGGAGGGCAAACAATAAGCATTTTGTATGCATTTTCATTAAATCGTTATGACACTGGAAAAGCCAGATTAATACTGAAGCATGGTTATATATCTCTCACAGAAGAAAGCTCTGCTATGTTACTTGGGAGAATTTATAGACAAAAGAAACGTAAATTTTTGCTGAACAAAGAAAAGAAACTATGGAGCTTTAATTGTAAGACCTACACAGGAAATAAACAAAAGTCCAGTCTGCAATGAACCTTTGAGACACAAGACAGACTTTCCAAACAGGGAGCCTACATCAACTTTGATTTTTCTGGGCAGACTAGTGACTACAGCTTTCTAGGTAGATTAGCTCATTCTGGGCTCTGAGCTTGTGGGGTAATGAATTTATCCTCTGCAAGTTTCTTCAAGTAGCAATTCCAAATGCTGCCATTTAAGCCATAGTTCCTCCATTCTAGGATCCGGGGAAAGCAGAACTCTGTTAGAGAGCATTACCAAACGGCCTTATGGACAGTTACTGTGCAACTGGAAAATGTTGCTTATGTTTCTTTGGCAGTTAATGAGAAATGCACTGGTTCCCACAATGACAGTGAGAGCAAGGAGGGAAATTTGTTTCCTCTCCTGGTTTCCTCCAGGAATCCCCAAAGAGACATGGAAGTTACACTGCAAACAATTCCCTATTCATGCTTGAGACTCAAGGACATAAAACTGTCACACGGCAACCGAAGTGAACAATGGCAAAGAGGAATGGCTAGCTTGCCAATAATAAGAATCAGTGGTTTAATGGCCTAGTTGGAGGCAATCCCAGTCACTGAAGTTGCCTTACAGGGAAAAAACTGCTTTTCCAATATCTTCCATGGCTGAATGGCTTAGCAACAGCCCTAACTAGGAATCCTTCCAAGTTCAAAATCAAAGTTTATATTTACTACAGTGGGAGAACTCAACATTTAATGGCGTGAGAAGCCAGAGATACAATATTGAAGTACCTACTCTGAAATCACGACAGAGTTCCAAGTGTTGGAAGGTCCAAATGGTTGACAGAGCGCAAAGTACTAAGCCACCTGAAAATCTCATAAAGTAACTCAAAAAAGCCCAAGAGGGAAGGCTTCCACCCAGGTAAAGTCAGGATCCTGAGCTCCACAAGGCCAGTACTGAACATGAACCCCTGGCCCACCGCTTATGTTTGCAGATAATAACAAGGTCCTTACGGCGGGTACCGTCCTAAGCACTGTAGACATCTATTATATTTAACTTGTAAAGCCAGTGCAGTGATTACTATATTATTTCCATTTATGGATTAGGACACTAATACCTAAGAGGGTTAAATGAGTTGCTCAAGGTCAACCAAGAAGTTCTTGAGTGGGAGAACAGAAACCTCGATTTGCCTAAGGCTGATGCTCATCTGCATGCTCCGGGCCACTCTGGATCCCGATGTCCCATCACAGCCCATGTCACATCACAGCCCCCTTCCATGTGGATGCAGAGAACCACTGCCTCACCACTGAATGGAATACAAAACGGGAACATCTAATCTCAGCTGCAATCTCTGATTTCTATGTGCAGTGGGTTTAAACAGTCATTTTGCAGGTTTGTTTGGGTTCTGTGGGTTTTTTTAGTTTGAGGGTTTGGGGGTTCCATTTCCCACTTTAAAAAAAAACAATCAGATTCTATATTCAAATGACCAGGCAAGCCGCTGGTGCTTCCAGCTCCTGCGTTCCAACCTTCACAAGGTGACGGCGATATTTGATGATGCTGTCTTGATAATCAGTGCCCCTACAAATGGGTCATGTTACTCCTGCCACCGGGAGAACAAAGTGTGAACCGCCTGACCAGGCTCCATGGCCCCCGCGGCCCGACTCCGCTCCTCCTATCCGGCTCTTCCCCGTAACTGCCCAGCTGGTCTGCACCCAGTCCAGAACGCCAACGGGCCTGCCTGCGTCATGTCCAATGATTGGATCTGATTCCGTTCAATAGCTAGGGAACACCTCTGCAGAGGGCCGAGTGAGGGCTCTGAGGGCACACTTCTCTCCAGGCAGCTACTGCCCAGGGAGACAGGAGTCCTACGGGAGTCCTACCCAAATGGATGAAGTACCAGAGGGAATGTGGCAAGTCCTCCTCTAATGGCGGCATGGAAAAGTCGTTTTATTTTCACGGTAGGGATTGATCAGATAAAGAAGTATAAGGAGGCAGAGTATAGTCTGTGCTCTGAGAGATGATTGTTCTAAAAGCTAGGAACAGAGAAGGGCATTCAAGGCAAAGAAGAGCAGATGCTTAGAGAGGAAGGGCTGAGAGTCGGCTCGTGTGGGCTTCGTTCGCAGAGAGGAGAGATGAGGCACAGGGCTGCGCAGGGGTGTGGAGGAGTGGGCTCACTGCACACCTGCCCAGACACGCACGGGGGACCAGGTAAGGGCATCTTCATAGGGCATGTTTCTGCAGGAAGGGCTGCTCCCCAGGAGGACACAGGGTGAGAGGTAAAGGCCAGAGTGGACAACCAGGAGTCCTCAGGCCACAGCCAACCACACGTGTCATCTGTGGCCTGTGGTATTGCCAAAAAAAAATTAAAACCGATAACATGAAACAAAACAGATTTTACATATAAGTGTGGATTTTTGGCTCCTGGCAGAAAATACTGGAAAATCTGGTCAGGCCAGGCTTTCCGGATCAGGCCTAAGCAGGCGGAGGAAAAGCAGCAGCAGCCCCCGCAGACAGGATAAACGCCCTCCCGGGGACCGCTATGGCCACCACGCCTACCCCCGGGCACAGGCCAGCTTTCCCTGTTTATTCTCCCTGCCTGGGAGCCACAGAGCTCTGAGTCTGTGGCTCCCGCTGGCGTAGAGGAGCAGAGAGAGAGATTTTGGTGTCCAGAGGCCACGAACCAGCCCCTGAGGCCGAGCATGTTTCTTAGACACTCTTACTTCCTGGGCTGTGAAATGGAGCGAATATCACCTTCCCTGTTCTGTCGCACAGGTGAGATCGGATAATTCACGACTCAGCCCAGTGCTTTGCACCTGACACCCGTTTAACAAGTGCTGGCCGCCACGACCAGAATTCCTGCAGGGAAATGCTTCCTTCAGGGCCAGAAACGGCCATAACCACACAGGAAGAGGTGTGCTGGAACACAGGTGTAAGGCGGGAGGGACCTGGCCCTTCTAGGTGGGGAAATCCTAACCTGTGGCCTTGCACGTGATCAGCTGCCTTCCGCTCTGGTACCATTCTTTACCTTAGAGACAGAGAGGATGCTCTTTCCCATGCACACCCCTCACACAGTGGTACATCAACACGGGGGTTAAAATATTTTAGTTGAGGGCCACCTGGGTGGCTCAGTCGGTTAAGCATCTGTCTGCCTTCGGCTCGGGTCGTGATCTTGGAGTCCCAGGATCGAGTCCTCCATTGGGCTCCCTGCTCAGCGGGGAGTCTGCTTCTCCCTCTGCCCCTCACCCCGCCTGTGTTCCCTCTCTCTCACTCTCTGTCAAATAAATAAAATGTTTAAAAAAAATAAAATAAAATATTTCAGCTAAAACAGCCTGCTTGCTTTTATCCTACTTACAATAGTTCTCCCCCATATAACCAGTTCAAAGATACCCAAATCATTACATCATGAACTGCCATGAAAGCCAAGGCTTATTACGAATCCAAAGCAACCAGCCTCCCCTGATGGGTGGCATAGCTCTCACTGTCCCCCGATCTGGGGCGGACTCTGAGACTGCTGGGATGTCCCGCACAAGCCCGTGGGACAACAGTTTACATCCCAAAGATCACCTGACTCTGCAGAGCACTGAGCCGTTTTTCCTGCATGAGTTAAACAGATGGCGGCCCCTTAACCACTTTCCCAGAACCACCGAGGGAACCGCTTCGATGCAATAATTCTGCTATGTGACTTGAGTTTTGTTCTCACGCATTAAGCAGGAAGCACGGTCCATCTCCTTTGCCCAAATGAGCCATGGAATCACCACCCCCCCCCCCCCACGACAAAGTCCCCTCTAAATGACGAACCTATTTCAGAGCAGAGGCCATCTGGGGAACGTGGATCATCTCAAAGACCGGTCTGCCCACGTGATAGCAAACGTGTATATTACCCCACGTTATCTGTGAAGCACGACGAGGAGAAGCCACACGTGGCTATGCGCCATTCCTTCCCGGAGCTCATAAGAACCAGGGTCCTCTCAGAGTGCCTTGGGGAGGGGCAGGTGCACAGAGACAGGACTCGGCATGTGAGGCGGTGGGCCAAGAAGTCTCCTTCGGCATGTTCACAGCCAAGAAAGGTTAGTGACGACTAGGGACGTTATACAAAGCTTTTCTTGGAGGGCAAAGCTGCTTCTACAAAACTTGGTCATCATTCTCTTTAACGAAGTTCTGTAACGAACCCGATCGAACAGTTTCACCAGGAACAGAGTCCACGGGGGTCCTCTGTTGGTTTTTGCTGCCCTGCCTCCGTCCACCCCACTCCACACTTTCCTCTGAAGAGCCGCCCCCAGGCTTTTTTGGGGGGAACCTGCAGTCCAGCTCTGCAGCTGAGCGTAGAGCGAAGTCACGGGCTTGCCCCAGCGCCTGGGCTCCGGGAACGTGGCCCAGCCAGAACTCAAGGAGACTTCGCGGGGATTTATGGGAAAGAAGCCTGGTGCCCTCACTGGCCTTGAACGAGAGGAGAAAACACAGGCTACAGGAGGCATCTTCTGACACAGGGCGCGTGCCCGACAGTGGTATCAAAACACAGGAATGGGGGAGCGGTAGCAAAAGAGCCACCACGCCCTTGGAAACATCTACAAGATGCCTCCATTGATCAAGCCCAAATCCGCACGGTGAAAAGGCCTGTTAGACCCGGACTGCCTAGTGTGCAGCAGGAAGGGGCTCTCACTGCGGTATGCGTGTGAAAAGCCAGAGCTTGGGAAGGACGAGACTCTCCACCTGGCTGCGCGGGGCTGCTCAGCACAGACGTTCAGCAGCCCCCAGCATGTGCGCGGAGCCCCCGCCTCACCGGGCGGCGGAAAGCCCTTGAACTCAGAGGAAATGCCCGGTGGCAAACTGAAATCCGGGCAGCTCTGGGGAAGAAGGGCAGGCCATAAAAGAGCTGGAATCTGGGGAGGAAATGCAGGGGGGGGATGAAAGAAAGCAACATCAGGGAAATCTAATAAAAAGGGAAAATTTAGGGGAAAACGGGAGTCAGAGGGCAGCTCCCCAGGAGGCATGGACTGAGGAGGTAGGGCCCCCTGGAAACCCTGACAACATTTTCTCTGATTCTGATTGGCATGCGCTACGTTTTTAGTCTTTTCAGGCTCTGAATATGTGGCCTTATGCTAACGGGCATTACTGGCAAGTGCAACTGAAGTACTTACTGAGGGGGAAAGTGAAGCATATTTGTCCAGAAAAATAAAAATAAGAAAGTCTTGTAACTTTATTTTGGAATAGATAAGGGCCTGATAATTGTTCTAAATTTAGTTTAAAAACACCACAGCTTCCAAGTAAGGATTGCAAAAAAATGTGACAGCTTTCAAAGCTGTGTTCACACAGAATTAAGTATTTGGCTTGAGAAAGCTGCCATCTTAGATCCCTAAATCCATGAAGCCACTGTCACAAAATGTTCCACGGGCTGGGGCTGAGGTGTGGACGGCAAACCTCCCTCTCCTCATGGTGGGGGGGCATTTGCATGGAGACTTGCCATGTTTCTGGATGGAGAAGAATTTTGTTTTCTGTCTATTTTGACTGGAGTGTGGGCACGAGAGGGAGTCAGAGGATGAGTGAAAGGTGTGTGAGTGATGGAGATCATGCCCTGCCCCCACAGGAGTGACTCAGGGTCAGGGCCCAGGTGCGTCAGTGGGGCCTGGGGGAACCACCGCCCACAGCACCCATCAGATCTGCCGGAATGGCCAACCCCAGCTTCTTCAGCAGCAGGGACTGCGGTGAGGGAACGCCCTGGAAGGCTGGCAAACAAAATACCAGCTGGAGAGCAGACTGCAAGGTCAAAGATGAAGTCTCTTCCAGGCCCTTATGAGGCTCCCCCTTGAATTTCCTGGGCACACCCCTGAAGGGAACTTTGACCTTGGGAAGGGGCCGTCCACCACAGTATCTGGAATCGAGGTTCCTGCAACTCCCTTTGAACTCTCCAGGCGTGAAGCCCAATCACACCACAAAGGACTCCCATAAATCTTCAAATATACATACAAGTCTAATGAAATGTACATGAGAAACATACTTCCACGCTTAGGGCAAGCGACGGAGGCACGTTCATGGACTATCCTCAAAGAATCTTCAAGTCCAGGGGCACCTGGGTGGCTCTGTCAGTTAAGCATTTGTTTTTGGCTCAGGTCATGATGACAGGGTCATGAGACTGAGCCCTCAGCAGGGAATCTGCTTGGGTAATCCTCTCCTCCCAACCCACACTCCAGCTCCACTGCTCAGGCACATGTGAGCACTCCCCAACTCTCTCAAATAAGAAAGAAAGAAAGAAATGAAGGAAGGAAGGAAGGAAGGGTATGTTGAAGTCCAGAATGAACAATGAATTCAGTCCGTCACTGGTAAGACCTACAACTTGCCCAATGCTGCCATGAACCCAGCTATGTTCCAGATACACAAGCTAATTTAGTATCAACTTAATTAACATAATTTAGAAAGTTAGTCAATACATTCTGAAGGAAGGAAAAGAGAACAAATATTGAGATCACCTACCTACAAGAGAGCCAGCCCTCACTAGAGCAGATGAGCGCTAACTACATTTCTGGTCCATTCCTCGGGATAAATTTAAGAAAGTGTTCTTCTCGAGCTGCAACACCGGCTTCCCTGAAGGGAGCACTGCTGTTCACATAGGATTCCTGTTTATATTTATGAGTTTATATTCATTGTTGGACGCAGCTACTATGAAAACGGGTCAGTTTATTCTTTATTTTTCTACAACATCAGATTTTCTTTCTCGCACAGGAAACCCACAAAGCTTTGACACCGACAGACGGATTAACACCTCCCTCCACCAGGATCCTCACTTCATTTGCAGTCAGAGGAATTTGCATGTCCCCCATCAACAGGACAGCTCTGGAACCTGAAACCAAACCTCCACCTACCGAGCAGGAGAGAAACTGTCATAATTCGACGGCGGGTGCTGGAAAGGGCCTTCTCTCTGATTGCCAGACTTTAAGTAACAGGATCTAATTTCCCCTGGAAAACCACAAAATTTCAGCAAAGAATATTAGACAGTTATTGGTATCTGATCATTTCAGCTTATATTTTGTCAAGTCAAAGGAAACTCATTTTAGACTGTTTTAATAATAATCATTGGTAATCTAGGTCCATTCTTTATACTTTTTCCACAGGATGTGTAACTTAACTAAGAAAATCTTCTCGACATACCTCTCTAATAACATGCTTAGACAAGCTTGCCTCAGTTACCTAGACTTAACTGCTTTTCTTCAATTAATTTGCACTCTTAATTCACTTTTGTATACATTTGACCCTGGGACAACTTGGAGGTTAGAGGCACCGACCACCCACACTGTTGAAAATCCACATAAAAGTTTTGACTCCCCAAGACTTAACTACAGCCTGCCTGTGGGTGACCGAAAGCCTTACCCATAACATAAAGTCAACTCATACACAGTTTAAATGTTGTATGTTTTATATATTATTTTCTTATAATAAGGTAAGCCAGAGAAAAGAAAATGTTATTAGGAAAGTCATAAGGAAGAGAAAATACATTTACAATACTGCACTGTGTTTATCCAAAAACACCCGTGTACAAGTGGACCCACCCACGTCGAACCCCCATTGTTCAAGGGTCCACTGTATTCTCTTCGGTTTGCTGTTTTGCGTGTTTTCATCAAGGGTCAGTCCCACCTGCGTGGGCCATAACTGGGGAGTTTTCATATCTTGTGCTTAAAAAGGCTTATCGGGTGTGCCTTTGCTTGGTGACGTGCAGGAGGCCATCCCCGCCTCGGAATTTTCCCATGAGCCCTGGGGTAGCCGGAGCTGACTGGTGTGTCAGCCCCTTAATGAGGAGAAGCCAGAGATGGAATTAATTTGCAGAGTTAAATTAGCCCGCTAAAGAGGTTCAGGGTATTGAGGTGTGAAAACCAGTTCATTTTGTAAATGTCAGCGGTCTCCCCCAGAAGAGGTTTTAGGAACACCTTCTCCAGGTGACACAGGGGTGTAATTAACCCCATGAAATGGAGACCGAAGGACCAGACCTCAACCTGGAGGTCCCTGCCACCAAGAGATACATTAATAAGGAGGCTTTGATGGAAGTGTTCATGTTGTTCTTTGTAATGTAAAAGACTCCCTTATATTTCTGCAGACACAAAAGCACTTCAGTCCTTAAACTACTGTTCTGTAGAGAGGGTAACCTCCTAGTTTATGGTCCAAACCTGGATCCTCTAGCGAGTAAAATAACAAATATTAACTGATCTATAAGGGACTTAAACAAAACACCCATCCTGGAAAAGCAAGGACTTAGATATCCCTTATCTTCAGAACTTTGAACTTGCCACTTAATATTCTTTCTTTCTTTTTCCTTCTCCCTTCCTTCCTTCCTTCTTTTTTTCTTTTTCTATCTTAAATCCTTTTATATAACAAGGCACTAAAAATATAAATCAAGGTCAGATGTTGAACATACATCCAAGAAATATTTACTAGGTGCTAGACATTGCTTTCCTAAAGTTCACAGTTGTGAGGTGGACAACATCATTAATCAAATCATAGGTCAATAAATAATCAGAAGCTATAATAGTATCAAAGAAAGAGAAGGATAATGTGTTCAGAGACTGAAAAGCATAGGAACCTGATTAAGTCTGGGGAGTCCAGGGAAGCTTTTACCTGAATAACTGTCTTTAGAATTAGGGTACAAAGGATAAATAGCACATTGTTAGCACAGGGATCTGCTATGTGCAAAGGCCCTGAAGCAGGAGGGAGCACACTCTGCTCTAAGACCATTACTACATGTGAGCCATCACGGGACTAAGTTTTCCTGTTCCACAGTCTAATGCTGAGCCTAAGGGACCATGTGGGCCTGAGAAAGCCCCAGCTTGATCTCCCCTTCCTCGTTAGTAAAGAGCTCTAAAGACTTACCATGTCCATCAATGAAGACATGCATAGCATCCATGGACATCTCATCTTGCACAGATGTTTCAGGCCCGCTGATGACTTGTAAGACAGAACTATCTTGCTGGGAAGTTACCCGGTAGATTATTTGTCTCTGTCTACTGCCCTGGAAACTTAACATATACAGAAGTTTCAAACACCATTCAGAACTCCTCCTCATCCTTAACAAACCATTACAAGAAGCAGCCAGTAAAATGAAGCTGCTGCATGCTTTGCACGACCACGAAGCTAAGTAAGTTACACTCACAGGGTCGTGATCTTGGCAGGCTCGGTGAGCACCGGGCTGGTGCTAGTGTGGTCTTGAGTTTGCATGTCTGGTTTTCCTTGCTTGGAACTGTGTCCATTAGGCTTTTCACTTTCCTGGATTTCCTCCTTTTTCTCATGGGAGCCGTTATCTGAAAGACATTGGTTTGTACGTGAACATAACATGAAATAACAAATTAATGAGAAGGCACTTGGAAATAAGTTACCAAAAACAAGAATA
>ML104762.1:0-12023 GCA_003697995.1 Taxidea taxus jeffersonii
TTTGCCCAGGAGCGGCAGAGCACAGACTCATTTACTGCTGGTGAAAGTGTGCACACCGCCTATGACCCAGCTAGGGAACTCTTGGGGGCCGTGGCTCATTGCCTGCCTCATACACATTCTCTTCTTCCTTCCAAGGACATGAGCTTTTCTTTGGAGCAGCCATGTTCCCAGTTCCAAGCACTCCAGTGTGCTTCCTACAGGAACACTTTGCTGAAACGGAGTCCATTCATGGAGCCCCTGCAGGCCAGGCTCGAAGTTCCTGCATTCTTACGTTCACTCAGTGCACACGTGATGACCCGCCTGCCCTGCTCCTGGCACCGTGTTCCATGTCGGGGTGGGAGGGGTGCAGGCAGCACTGAATGAAAAGGTACATCAACATCCTCGTGACCTTACAAAGTGATGATACGAGGTCTATGTCCATATGTAATTTTAGTAAGACTAAAACTTGTCTTCATTGTTCATTCTTATGGCCATAAGAGAGGACATTCTGCATTTTCTTAAAAATTGGAAAATTGGAACAAAAATCTTTGAGAGTGGTAGGTGTTGGGGTCTCATTTTGCTTTTCTGGCTTTTTTCCTGCCCTCGTTCATCTCTTTCTCTGCCTGCTGGGCCTGTCGTATGCTCAGCGACGAGGGCCCATTGCTCCTGCGGCAGCTGGAGAGGTTTTCATGCAGAAGGGAAGACGGCTTATTTTAAGATGGTCTTCTCTGGCTCTCTCTCTGCCCCGGCTAGGAGTAGCATTTTGTATTAACCTACAAACATTGTGCCCCAACTCTGGATTTCTCTCTTTCAGTTTTTGATCATTCTAGGTCTTCTGAGGCATTTAAAGGTTGGGGAAGGGACCTCACGCTAATCTCCGGGGCCTTTACCCTTTGAAGGAGCATAAGATCTACCCACCACAGATTCCGCTACAGCACCTCTTCAAAGACGGCCCATCAAAGTCGGAACAAAGTCTAACTCTTGGCAGCATAAACTGCCTTTCAGGACGGGACTCCTTTCCTCATGCCTCCTTCCCCGAGGCCCCAGCTTCCTGCAGATCGGCAACTGCGACCCCGAGCTCTCGGAATGTAGGTTAAGCCACTGAGCAAGTGAATATTTATCAGACTGAGTTCAATTCATATTAATTAAACACTTATGGGGTAAGCATTGTGCCACACTTGCTGGTGTGTAAGACAGAAACTCTGAGTGACATCCAACCAGTGTTGACCAAAGGAATCAAGGAAATCGCTACAGAGAGGTGCCATTAAAAGGAGTGCCCGACATCCGTCCAGCATTTCAGAGCACGAAGTATCCCCAGTGTATGTTCTCCTCGGATTCTTACACGCACTGAGGAAGTGGAGCTGGTCCCCGTTGTCCCGTGAAATCAGAGACGTACACTTCCCTAAGCAGAGAGTTGGAAAATGCATGAATCCTTGGCTCCAAGTCTGCAGAGCCCGGCTTCTCTGTTCTGCTCGTGAGTCCTGACCTGACCAGCCAGCCAGGGACAAAGGTCCACTGAGCACGCGTCCTGGACAGGCCCCCATTTCAAGAGCTTGGCACCCAGCAGAGAAGACACCGCAGTGTCGTGAACGTAAAGTTCCACGTCCTCGGACGGAGAGTGGGCTCCCTGAGTGATGTGCCCTGCACACGGCTGCCTGGGAGGGGGCTTTCCTTGGACAGAGATTGCCTTAGGGGATCCCGACCTGCTCTCTCCTCTGGAGGCTGGCACCTGTGTCCTGCCTGTGGGGTCCAGCGGTGTCTTTGCAGTCATTAACGAGAAAGTGGGTGATGTCTTCTCGTCACTCCCCAGCGGTCAGACCTCTCTCTCTCTCAGTCTCGTTCACAGAAAATCAGACTCATAGGGCAGCCCTTATCTCCACGAAGTCACGCTGGCTGCTCTGGGACCCTGATTTATTCGCGATGTGTGTACATTAACTGTGCGAGCCTCCTCCCCTCTCGCTCTGCGAGGATTCTCTCAGACGGGCACCATCAGTCACTTATGTGCTGGAGAACATTGCGGGTCCTTTAGGAGGAAGCCAGACTTGTCACACCTACGTTAAAACTTTGTTTTATTAAATACCGTGTTCTTCAAACCCAAGCAGCACGGGCTTGGTCTTTTTAATTTTCACTTCCCAGTAAAAAACAGTGAAATCCTCGTACTTTGATTTTCAGTTATTAGATAGAGGAGTTCCATTGGCTGATAGGTGTAGAAAGCCCTCAAAAAGTAGTATTTGCTGTTTTCTATCACAGATTCTTTAACCAAATGTGATTCTCGGACATAAAATTCACTTTGCTGTGTCTCCCATTTCGAGTGGGTGGAAGCGTCCAAAAGGAGTATTTCACAAATCCAGCTTTTAGATGTTACTAACGTACTAATGTGATGATGAACGAATTTCCGTTTAAATGGCCCATTTTGTACGGATTTATCCACCACCGACTAATGGATGTTCATTCGATTGGTCTTTGGATTTCCAGTCTCCACCTCAGACAGGTTCAGTGGACTTTCAAGCCAGTCAAAAGGCTGCCCAGAAGAAAAATCGAGAGGGAAATGTAAAATATTTCCTGTTGTTGTCGTTGTCCTGATAATATTTTAAGAGTCATCAAACTTGTGTGCTACATTTAATGACAGAGAAGGAATCCAGGTTTCTTCAGAAATATGAGAGGCGTATCAGTAAGGTTCAGCTGCGAAGGACGGAAGATCCAAGAGTGCCAGAAGCAGCAAGGACGTTTAATGAGATCCCATAGAATGTATCTGTAGTGCTGGGAGGCCCGTGACTCGATAGTGTTCTGAAGCTGGGTGTTCATCCTTTCTGATGGGGGCATCATACTCCATTGTGTATATGGACCACATCTTCCTTATCCATTCGTCTGTGGAAGGGCATCTCAGCTCCTTCCACAGTGTGGCGACTGTGGCCATTGCTGCTGTGAACACTGGGATACAGATGGCCCTTCTGTTCACTGCATCTGTGTCTAATACCCAGTATGCTACTGCTGGGTCATAGGGAAGCTCTATTTTTAATTTTTTGAGGACCCTCCACACTATTTTCCAACATGGATGGGACTGGGGGAGATGATGCTGAGTGAAACAGGTCAGGCAGAGTCACTTATCGTATGGTTTCACTTACTTGGGGAGCATAAGGAATAACACGGAGGACGTGGGGAGAAGGAGAGGAGAAGGGAGTTGGGGGAAATCGGTGGGGGGAGATGAACCCCGAGAGACTGTGGACTGAGAAACAAACTGAGGGTTTTGGAGGGGGGGTGGGGGGTTGGGTGAGCCTGGTGGTGGGTACTCAGGAGGGCACAGATCACATGGAGCACTGGGTGTTATACGCAAGCAATGAATCTTGGAGCACTGCATCAAAAACGAATGATGTACTGTAGGTGACTAACGTAACACATTAAAAAAAAAGTAGTGTTCTGAAAACCCTGGCCTTGGGGCAGCCGGAGGGCTCTGTGGGTTGAGCGGCGGACTCTGGATTTCTGCTCTGGTCGTGATCTCAGGGGCAGGAGACCGAGCCCCGCATTGGGCTCCCCGCTCAGCACAGGCTCAGCTTGGGACTCTCCCTCTCCCTCTGCTCCTGCCCCCGCTCTCCTCTGTTTTGCTCTGTCACCTCAGTGCACCGACCCCTCCCTCCCTACCCCCCCACAAAGTAGACGTTCACAGTGTTCGATCACATATTATACAAATTCACTGAAGACAGACTAGTGGAAGAGTTACGCACATTTCCATCATCCCAAAGATGACCAGTGCTGCCATATTGGTCTAGAAACTTCCAATCATTTTCTTTTCTATACAAACAGACATATTTATATACGTACAAAGAATTGGTTCCTACAAACTCTCTGTAACCTGCTTTTGTCCCCTAATTAACATTAACATGTTCTCTTGCCAATAAATGTCTATGGTTGTGGGATATTGTGCTGTACGGGTGTATTTATACAGTTCTAATCCCTGTTAAAAGACTTTCTATTAGTCTCATAGGTAGAATTCTGTGACTCATCAGTTGCATACAACACCCAGTGCTCACTGCATCCTGCGCCCCCCTCACTGCCCGTCCCCCAGTCACCCCTCCCCCACCCCTCCCCTCCGGCACCCTCAGTTTGGTCCCTGGAGTTAAGAGTCTCTTACGGTCTGTCTCTCTCTCTGGTTTCGTCTTGTTTTATGTTTTCCTCTCTTCCCCTGTGATCCTCTGTCTTGTTTCTCAACTTCCACACAGACATGAGATCATATGACGGTTGCTTATTTCGCTCAGCACGATACCCTCTTTGTTGCAAATGGCAAGATTTCATTTTTTTGGTGGCTGAGTAGTACTCCACTGTGTGTAGGAACCACATCTTCTTTATCCACTCGACTGCCGATGCACGTCCGGGCTCTTCCCAGAGTTCGGCTACTGCGGACGTTGCTGCTATGAACATTGGGGAGCACGTGCCCCTTCGGATCACTACATTTGTATCCTTTGGGGAAATACCTAGTAGAGCAACTTGTTTTTTTAATTTTCCCTAATTTTTGTTCTTACAAATAACTGTGATAAATATTCATGTAAGTATATTCTTGAGCTTGTCCTTTTATCATTATCTTTGTTGACTAATGGTCACAAGACAGCTGCCTCAGCTCAAAGCAGCTGCGTCTCAAGCAGGAAGGTAGGAGGCAATGGGGAAGGGAACTCTTTCCTCTTGAAGACGTACCTTTTCATTGGAAAAAAAAATGTTTCCAGAATATCCCTTGATTGCTTTACCTTATACCTCATGACCTGAGCTCGGCCATGAACATGTTGCAGACCCTCCCGGGCACAGTGGAATAGGAGTCCCATGGCTGTTTCAAACCAGTCATGGCTCATCCCTGGACTTGGGGCAGGAGCCTGACTTCTCCCAACATGAAGCGTTTTCACCCCACCTGACCATGGCGGGGGCTGTGATAGCAGGGAAGACAGGAGGACAGGGCTTCCGGGCAGGCAATACGAGTGTCTTCTGAGCAGTGGGCTGTACTGAGAGCCCCGAGGCAGCTTCCTCCCCACTCAGTGGCTTTCACTACAGGAGAAAACCCCTCACCAAGATGGAATTGTATTCGAGATTTCTATCCTCACTTGGCCTAACCAGTAATGTCCAGCCCTGAGTCCCTAATGCAGCACCTTTCCTTGGGTGATTGGCCAGCTAGCCCATGGCAGGTGGACTGCACTGGACCACTTCTATCATGGAAGGGGAAGCAATTTGCTCTCACTGGGATAGACACTTACACTGGATATGGATTTGCCTTCTCTGCATGAAGTACTTCTGCCCAATGACCAGCCACGTACTTACAGAGAGCCTCGTCTACCACAAGGTATTCCACACAGCATTGCTTCTGATTAAGGAACTCACTTCACAGCAAAAGAAATGCAGTAATGGATCTGCACTCCCAGAGTTGACTGATCTCACCATGTTCCCATGAAGCAGTTGGTTTGATAGAACACTGAAGTGGCCTTCTGAAGGCTCAGTTATAGCCCCAGCTATGTGGTGACACCTTGTAGATATCACCTGTAGGTGGTGACACCTTGTAGATATCACCTGTAGGTGGTGACACCTTGTGGGGCTGGGTCAACGTTCTCTAGGAGGCTGTACATGCTCTAAATCAGTGTTCAAGGTATGGTTTTGTTTCTCCCCCAGCCAGGATTCATGGGTCCAGGAATCAAGGGGTGGAAATGCCAGTGGCATCACTCAGCATTACCCCATGTGACCCCCTGGCAAAACGTTTGCTTCCTGTCCTACAACCTTATGCTCTGTCCTCAGGAGGGTTCTAGTTGTGGAGAGGGGAATGCTTCCACTAGGGGACAAAACAATGATCCCATTGAACTGGAAGTTAAAACTGCAACCCAGCCAAGTTGGGCTCCAGTGCCTCTGAATTAACAGGCAAAGAGGGGTCATTGTGCTGGCGAGGGTGATTGATCCTTATTACCAAGGGGAAGTGGGACTGCCATTCACAATGGACGTAGACGAGAGTACGTCTGGAACCCCGTAGGGCATCTCCTGATGTTACCGTGCCCTGTAATTAAAGTCAGTGGAAAATACAAGAACCCAGTGCAGGCAGGGCGAGTTGTGGCCCAGACCCTTCAGGAATGGGGGTTTGGGTCCCTACCAGGTAAAGAATGACAACCAGCTAAGATGCCTGCTGAGGACAAAAAGAATACAGAATGGGCCTGTATTTCAAGAGTATTTCTCTCTTATTTAAGTTACAGGATCTCAAGAAGAGGAGTGAACACCACCCGAAGACATTTCATCCTCTCCTGGGGAGAGAGCACATGAGCCGCTGTATGTGGCACAGTTGTAGTGTGTTAGGCAGGGGCGTGGCTTTGTTCGTGTCTTTACGTGGAGATGCAACCTGGCTTTGGAGCGTGTATATGGTGCCAGGAGGGCAAGGGGTGGACTGTGACTGTCAGCTTTATGTGTCAGTTCGGCTAGGCCATCGTACCCAGCTTTTCGATTAGGCACTAATCCCAGGGTTGCTGAGGTGTTCTGTAGGCACCCTGCTGTAGGCACCCCGCTGTCAGTTGTACGTACATAAAGGAGATCGTCCTGAATGATCTGGTGGGGTGGGGAGGAGACTTGCAGAGCAGAACAGAAGTCTTCCCTGAGAGGAGAACTTCCCCCGTGTGTGGGCTCCTGCCTGAGCAGCCTGGGGGCCAGCTTACAGACCTGGAGCTGGGAAGCCAGACTCCGCAGTCGGCTAAGCCAGTCCCTTCCTATAGATGCCTCTCTCTCTCCCCACCCCCACCTCTTTTGCTGTATATGCTTCTCTTTCCCTAGTGAGACCTGGACCAATATAGACACGAAGCCTTGAAACTCAGAAAGTAGATTCCTCCTGCTTTCTCCAGCTCTCTATCCAAGGCCAAATGGGTTCACTTTGAGCTTTTGAAATGTTTTCACACAAAAAGAATGCCATGTCAAATGTAATCATTTTATTTATATAAAATAATAGAATGGATATAAAATGAGATTTCAGGTTCATATATATTACCCTGAATGTTAGTATTAATTTAGTCCAAATGTCAGTGTTCATCATGCCCACAGACCATACACCATACTGGATCTCTAGTACCGGTGCACAGAGTTGTCCTTGTCCCTGCATCCCCAATACCGATGCACGGAGTTGTCCTTATCACTGGGTTTAAGAGGAGAGAAATTGCTCCAGCAACTAAATAGCTTCTGGGGCCTCTATTCAGCCAGAGACCCCAATCCTGGGTAATTAGCCAATTTGGAATGGCAGGAGCTACTCGTTTGCAGAGAGGGACGTTAATCAAGGCCAGCAGCATTTGGATCATGGTGCTTCGTCGATGAACCTAGTCTGCCAAGGTCACAGAGACATTTGATGCAAAAAAAGTGTTTGTTAAGAACTCACAGATCCTGTAAGACTCTTGTGGAATTTCTATGAAAAGAATCACCGTATTTAGAAAGAAATATTGCGATCTGACCTCTTTGCTTAGAAGTCCCAGGCATGTCCCATAAATGTTAATGCTGTGACGATACCCCACATTGGTATGGCCCACGGTGGTCTGCAGGGTGCGTTCCCACAATCTCAGTTAATCTTCACAAATACCTACAACGGAAAAGTTGACTCCTGTTTCTTTGTGATCTGTATCTGTTGGACCCTTTCTGTGGGTCAGGAGTGGGGACAGAGCACGGCGGGGACGGCGTGTCTGCTGGAAGGTATGGGGCTCGTCTGCTCGCAGGCCTGGTGACCGATAAATGTCGTCTGCCAGCACTAGCCACAGCGACCACGGGAGCATTTACACAGGGCCCCCCACGTGGCCTGGGCTCTCTTGCCACAGGGGTAGGGGAGTGGGATCGGAGCCTCTGGCCTGGCACCCCATTGGTTGGGCAGCAAGAGGCCCCCAGGGCAGGGAAAGGCCCCCGTGGGAGACAGCGCAGCCTCCACTGGTCATCACACCGGCCGGCTGATATTTGAACGAAAGGCTGTGACAGTCGGGAGCTGCGTCCAGACCGGGGCGGGGGGCGTAAAGCACGACCTCGGAGCCAGCGCGCCCGGGTTCAAGTCCCGGTTCTCTGCTTACCGACTGAACTAATCGTACTGACTACTGACTACGGTTTGTGCTGTCATGGCTGCGGCGACTCATTGAAGACTGAGGGGATCTTGGGAGAACATTCTGGGAAGGAACTGAGCTAACCCAGGTCGGGTGCTTACAGCAGTGTGGGGGTGGGGGGATCGCTGCTGTCACCGCCTCTCCCGTTCCTGCCCAGCCCCCACGAGCCCCCCATCGTATGTGGTGGGCTGTTCGTGGCCACTGTCCACGCAGGGCCCCGACAGCCCAAACCAGCCGTGTTTAGTTTAATGTGTCACCTCTTGGCAAGAACCGGGGAGGAGCCATGAGCCCCAGGGCTCGCACATGGGAGGGAAAAGGCAACTCCCATAAGAACAAGGCTGTGCAGGGGTCTGCGGACCTGGGTCGAGGCGGTGTCCTGGGTGCAGCCGGGCGGCGCTGGGCCCCGTCTCCACCTGGGCTGACGCGGGTCCCAGGCACAGAGGGGCGTCGGTCTCCCTCTGCCCACTGCCCCCCGCTCTGCATCCGAGGAGGGGTTTCTGGGCCTCGGCTTCAGCCCGCCGGGCAGCCCCAGGGGTTAGGGCCACCGGAGAGGCCGAGTCCCCTGCAGACGAGGTGGCTGGGCGAGGGGCTACACGGACACCAGGCACCAACGTGATCTAAGCTGCCGCCTGATTTCTGTGGTTCCTCCTCTTGAGCCTGTGTCTTCATCCTGTCTGTGAGGAAATGCACTCGCTCGCTCAGGGGCCAGGGCAGCCCACCCGGGGGAAAATACCCACTATGAGGGCTCATTGCCCATCCTTATTCCGCTGGCAACGGAGAAATCAGGTAGCCAGGGAACACCTCCTAGGGGCTCCCACGTAGAGTGACGCCCTGGGTCAGAACATGGTATCCGCCAGTCGTGGTGCTGGGCCCCGTGGGGTCGTGCTCCAGGCCGAATTGGGTCCCCAGAATTCCTAAGCCAAAGCCCTAACACCCAGTCATTGCCATTGAGCATGGCTGCGTTTGGATGTCGGATCTTCAACCAGGCTTCGAGGTGAAGTGAGGTCCCTGGGGTGGCCCTGATCCCACGTGACCGGTGTCCTTCCAGGAAGGGACTGGGTGACAGCTGCGGGCAGACAGCAGCCCTGCTGGACCTCAGACATCCCGCCTCCAGACGGCAAGAGCCTGCATCTGGGGTCCAGGCCGCCCAGTGTGTGGTATTTTGTTAAGGTCACTGGAAATCGGACATAGTTTGTAACAAAGTCTTTATTTTTTTTTCCCATTAAAACATTTTTTTGCCTTCCAAATTGTTTGTTTGTTTGTTTATTATTAACATATAATGTATTATTAGCCCCAGGGGAACAGGTCTGTGAATCGCCAGGTTTACACACTTCATAGTACTCACCATAGCACATACCCTCTCCAGTGTCCATCACCCACCACCCTCTCCCAACCCCCTCCCCCTGGCCCCCCTCAGTTTGTTTTGTGAGATTAAGAGTCTCTTATGGTTTGTCTCCCTCCCGATCCCATCTTGTTTCATTTCTTCCTTCTCTACCCCCCAAACCCCCCACGTTGCCTCTCCACTTCCTCATATCAGGGAGATCATGTGATAGTTGTCTTTCTCCAGTTGACTTATTTCGCTCAGCATAATACCCTCTAGTTCCATCCATGTCGTCGCAAATGGCGAGATTTCATTTCTTTTGATGGCTGCATAGTATTCCATTGTATATATATACCACCTCTTCTTTATCCATTCATCTGTTGATGGACATCTAGGTTCTTTCCATAACTTGGCTATTGTGGACATTGCTGCTATAAACATTCGGGTACACGTGCCCCTTTGGATCACTACGTTTGTATCTTTAGGGTAAATACCCGGTAGTGCGATTCCTGGGTTGTAGGGTAGCTCTATTTTCAACTTTTTGAGGAACCTCCATGCTGTTTTCCAGAGTGGTTGCACCAGCTTGCATTCCCACCACCAGTGTAGGAGGGTTCCCCTTTCTCCACATCCTCGCCAGCATCTGTCATTTCCTGACTTGTTCATTTTAGCCATTCTGACTGGTGTGAGGTGGTATCTCATTGTGGTTTTGATTTGTATTTCCCTGATGCCCAGTGATGTGGAGCACTTTTTCATGTGTCTGTTGGCCATCTGGATCTCTTCTTTGCAGAAATGTCTATTCATATCAAAGTCTTTCTAAAAATAAAAACATTTCAACAAAGAGCTTCTTCACACCATCCCACCAGCTACTCAAAGTGTGCTGTTCATCTCTCCACTGTGCCTCCCGGTTCGCTCATGATGGCTAGTCCGGCCCTGGGAGTGACCTCAGGACTAGGGATCCTTAGGCGGACCCGGGCTGCAGCCACAGAGACTCCGGGGTCCTGGATCCAGGGCGCAGGGTGGGAACCATTGAGCCAAACTCTGCCCTCCCCTATTTGTCTAAGTGGGCTGTCCTCACGTGTAGCCCCGAGACTGGACACCATCACCAAACTAGCCAAAAACTGAGCCCCACGTCCTACAGCCTCAAGACGTGGGAGACAGGAAGAGACGCCGGGCAGCAAGGCCCGGAGGGGCAGGCACATAGTCAGGGTGCAGCCCCGGGGCCCCATGAAGAGCGTGTCTCCAGAGGACGGGGACATCTGCGGGGTGAAGCACCACATACGGAGTCACTTAACATCATTTAATTTTATTTTGTTTAATTTTAAATTATTGTAATTTATTTATACTCCTCCATGGAAAAGCAACCTGTGGATTTTAATGGATTTTAAAGTGAACCCTTTCCCTCAGGAATATGCCCACAAATGCACACGCATGTTCACACGTATGCCACAGCCACACGTACTTGCACACATGTGCTCACACCACATACCCACATCACCTGTGCACAGTGCACACGTCACACCGCCGTACACATTCACACGTGCACCACACCCCCCACACGCACACGGCTCCAGCGCACCCCTACTCTGCCGATCTCCCATCGCTTCGCGCGTTTTCCTTACATCCATTGTGTCCTCGCTCACCCTCGCGCTCTGTGCTAAGAGGGCTCCCTCTGGAACATGCTTCACGGGGCGTACTCCGCTACGTGGTGCCGGCGGGCAAGCTGCTTGGCGTGGCGGGTCCCCACGCTCCCCTGCGATCCCTTCCTTCCTGCCCCCCCACAATCACAGACCCGCCTCCGCCTCCGCAGGTCCGTAGGCATCCTGCACGCTTCCGTATAACGCGGTGCCGACCGCATCCTCTTCTTCTAGGCTTTTCCCGCCACACGGGAAGCGACTGTGAGACTCAGCCCGTTACTGCGCACCCCGGTTTGTTCCTTCTTACTGCTGAGATGTACCCGGTGTGTGGGTACACCGCGGGCTGCGTCTTCATTCAGCTGTTGGGGACACGTGGGCTGTTTGCAGTTTTCAGCTGCTCTAAACAGACGGCTGCGAACATTTGTGTGCAAACCTTGAGAGCTAAATGCTCGTATTTACTTGGGGTAAATCCTGGGGCCGGAGGATGGCTGGGTCCCAGGCCAGGTGCACGTCTGACGTTTTCAGAAGTTGCCAAACTGCGTTTCCAAAGGGGTCACACCCTCAGCACGGCCCGACAGCTGCTCCGCGTCCTGGCCAACACTTGGTATCCTCAGGTTGGTTTTTTTTTTTTTTTTAATTGAAAACGTTTGAAAGCCACCGCCCTAAATGACTTGCCAACTCTCTCAGACGCGGTCTTGGTTGTGATCGCCGCCAAGCTAGGAAGCACAGAATTTAGCGGTGTAACCCACTCCCCCTGAAGGAGGGTGTCGGAGAGGATGTCACTCCAGCCCTGTCGCGCTCCCACAGGAGTCAGCAAGTCACCAGAGAGGGAGGCGCTGGTCTCCCGTCTGGACTGGGTGGGGCGTGAGCCGGGTACCTCGCCTCTGGGGCTGACCCGCCGCCGTGTCCGTCCTCCCTGAGCCCGGCTGCCCGGTGACCGCGAGTGCCCGCACCCCTGGGGCTGGAGGCCTGCTCCCCTTCCCGCTCAGGGACGATGCCAGGTCCTCCCTTTCC
>ML104762.1:17023-29841 GCA_003697995.1 Taxidea taxus jeffersonii
GGGAACTGGAAACTTGGCCTTGCTTTCCAATAATATACATTTTTAGCCCCTAAGAACCAGGGCTATGAGTTGAGTTGTGCCCCCCAAAAAGGTTGGGGAATTCCTGACCCCCCCAAATCTCAGACGTCACCGTAACTGGAAATGAGGTCGCTGCACGCGTAACGGATCGGATGAGGTCATACGGGAACAGGGAGGGCCCCGAACCCAGAAGCCCGGTGCCCTCTCATGAAGGGGTGTCTGGGCTTACACAGGCCCCCAGGGAGAGCAGCAGGTAGAGATGAGGGCAGAGCCGGGGCCTGCGTCCACAGCCCCGGAAACACCATGTGTTGCCAGCAACACCCGAAGCCAGGGGAGCCCCGAACAGATCCTGCCTTGGCCTCAGAGGGAGCCATTCCTGCCCCAGCTGGGCCTCGGGCTTCCAGCCTCTGGCCTGGGGACCAGCCCCTTCTGCTGTCTGAGCCTCTTTGTTACCAGGAAGGAATAATGCAAGCAGCATCCGGCTAAGGAAATACAATGAGACAGGAAATGTTTGCAGTGGATTTAAAAATAAAATGATCCTTCACCCATTTTTTTCCTACAAAATTTTGTGCTACCTGCATGGATCCTGGGTCTTTAATGAGTCCTCTCTTCATCCCTCTGCCTGTCCCCCCATCACTGTCTTACACCAACGTCAAAGGGCCACCCAGAGGCCCCAGCCTGCCCATCTCCCACCTTTCCATGGAGCCTGCTGGGCCCCCCTGTGCCCTCCGTACAAGAACCATCTTCCAGGACAAAGCTGGAAGTCCTGAGGGCCCTTTGGTCTCACCCTGTTGCTGAGGTCCCCCGCCCCATATTCCTTCCCAGCAACTTACGTCCACCCCGGGCCACGTGGCTTGGCTCACACTGTTCCTTCAACCTGGCAGCAATGGCTTTCCTGCTGGCTCTGCCTGTGACGTCCCTAGCCTCCTCCACCTCCGTCCTGGTGCTCAGCTCAGATGCGGCTTTTGCAGAAAGCTTCCCTGGCTCTCCCCTGCCAAGGTCAGCACTGACGGCCTGGGGTCTGCATCTCTGGCTTGGAGACTTCCAGAAGGAAATCTGTCCATGGACAACTGTCTGCTCACAGTGGAGACCCATGGGCGGGAGGCCCTGGAAAACGTGGCTCTCTCCTTGGGTTGTGACTCATGGCTTGTGAGCACAGCCGCTCCGGCGATTCCGGTGAGTGGCCCCAAGCAGCCAGAAGCGCGTGTGTGTCTCCCTTCCCGCACTGCCTCCCACATCCCCCTTCCCTTTCCTGACCCCTCACCTGTCCTTGCCCACACAGTGTCCCCCTTCTGAGGCCGACGCCCGAGCCTGGACACACAGCCGGGGGAGCCGAGCCACTCAGGGTCAGAAGAAGCTAGATTGCCTCTGGCCGCTGTCCACACTGCAAGGTAAGCCAGGTTTCCTGAATTCCTCTTCTTTATGCTTAAAAGTCACCTGAAGCCCAGGATTACCTTCAGGTCTCCCTCATTCTCACTGACGTGCCGTGAGGCACAGGGGAAGATCATGACAAGAGCTGCACGCTGGGGGCTGGGGAGCTCGCGTTCCGTGCCTGGTGGTGACGTGGTGACAGAGACACCCCAGCAGGAACAGGTGCCGCGTCGTACCTGCCGAGCCGCGATGGGACGGCTCCCCACCTGCCTTGTGCCCCACCCTCCCAGGCCCTCAGGCACAAAGTCACTGCATGGAATGGCAGAGAGCCTGGAGAGAGTACCAGAAAACACAGGAGAACGAGGATAAAGACAGGAGCAGCCCATGGCTTCCCAAGGCGGGACGGGCCCATCATGCCGGGAGCTGTCGTCATCCACGGACCGTCGCCCGCACTACTGCAGGTCGGGGGCTGGGTGTTCCCGCTGGGGGCGTGCGCAGAGTCTAGGCCCTGCCTGGAAGCCCCCCCACAGGCCCTGTCTTTCTCGGGGCGCCCCTGCCCCTCTGCTGGGTCTCCCGGCTCCGAGCTCTTCTCCTGGTTCGGCCTCGGCCCCGGCCGGCTCTCACGGCAGGACCGGGCCCCCCCTGCCGGCCTCCTCGCTCCCTTCTCACCTGCCTCGTCGTCTGGAAGTGGTTGGATGGGCAAGGTGGGCATTTCTCAGGCACGCAGTCGCTGGGCTCAAGGAGGACCCGCGGGCACCCGGAGCGGGGCGCTTCCTAGGGCCGCGGACAGGCTTTCCGAATCCCAGGCCCATGAAACATGGGGACTTTGGCAACCAGAAAAGTCACATGGAGTCAATCAATAACTCGGGTAAACACGAGTCGAGGTGGCACCTCCTCTTCCTGCCTTCCACATTTGGGATCCTAGAAGTAAACGACTTTGCTGGTACAATTTCCCTGCTTCGTGGGGTCCCGAGAGGGAGGTACCGACCGACAGGAAGAGAAGAAGGAGCTTCCAGTCGGACCACGAGTGTTGTCGGAAAAACTACGTGAACGAACAGGAAACGAGGAATCAGACGGGAAGTTCGGTTCATCCCTGCGGTGCCGCGGGGCCCAGCAAAGCCTGCAGCTCTGTGGCCGGTGGCCGGTGGCCGGTGAGCCCCGCCCGCTGAGTATTACGGTGAGACAATCGCGAGGGGGGAGGGGTCATTTGAAAGAGCAGAGGGAGCCCAGGCCTGCCGCGGTTTGCTGAGAGAGGTCCAGCTCTCGGACGGCGGACGCGCAGAGCTGTTCCAGCTGGGCTCTGGCGGCTGCCGAGCTCCGGCCTACACCGGGCCGGAGAGGAAGGTCGCCGCGCCAACGCCAGAGGCGGCCTAGGCTCCGAGACTCTCGGTTGAGGTTCTTGCATCAACGCGTCTTCTCCGAGGACTCATTTCAAGTAACTAGACAAAGAGTTCCCGCTTCACATGGCAACTAGAAGAGCTTGTTTTCCTCGATGAACTTGGAATGAACTTCCATGTGTTGGTTATGGAGCAGGACGCACTTCTGTGTTTTCTGGATCAGAAGGGTTCCAAAGAGGACAGTCGTCCTTTAGACGGATTTTTTAAAAATAGCAAGACAGACCTTTTCAAGTCTTTATTTCTCAGTGATCTCCACACCCAACGTGGGACTCAAACGCACGGCCGCGAGACCAAGAGTCCGAGGCTCTTCTGGCCGAGCCAGCCGGGTGCTCCGGGGCTTTTTGAACGTCTCACTTCGTGTGTGGTTCTGATGAGTACGGTTGCATGTGCACTTGTTACAGGCCGTGTTGTGCTGGTCCGGATGACGTAAGGCCAGGACCCCAGGGCGGCTGAGACCCAAGCGGCTCTGGCTCTCTGGCCAGAGCCGACCCCACACGCACATGGGGCCGGTGGGTGACTCCCGCGGCCTCAGGCTCCGCGTGGCCTCACTGCGCTGGTGGGAAGACAGGCGGGACACACCCAGAGAGCAGGCAGGGGCTCTCCTCGCTCATCTCGACCCACCAGACTTTGTAACCACGGGCGCATCTGTGTCCGTAATCCTCCAGGACCCTCTTCTGCAAACGAAACCCAATTAAAGGACATGAAACCCGATTAGAGGACAACTTACACACTGGCAACTTTTCATGCCCTGTCGAGCAACGGCCATCCTCGAGCTAGCTCGCCGAGTGCGGCTGGCATTCGTGTTCCCCAGGCTGGCGCACACACGAGGAATTACTGTAACCACATTCCCTGCGCTTGCACGTGTGCACGTGGCCCTTCCAGTCCTGCAGCCGGCTGGGGGACGATGCAAATGGGCTACTCAGGTCCCTGGGGGCGGAGCAGGGAAATGAGGGCACACGGGACGAGCAGTGGGGCACACGGCTTGCTCCAGCGTGAAACACCAGCACCTCTGCCCTGAAATCCGCCAGGCTGGGCTTTCCCTAGGCAAGGTTCAGAAATTGGTTGCGCTTGAGCCTGTTCTGGAAATACAGCTTTTGGGCAGAGGACGTGGCCACCGGCAGACGCAGGTTCTTCGGAGAAGCCATCCGCTGCGAGAGCACCTGCGGGCTTCTGCAGTCTCCCCGGGGCTCCGGGGCTCGTCCTCAGCAGCTCTTCTCCTGTCTGTTTTTGCATGGGGATGTTTTTCATCATGAACACCCTCGTTCGTGATCTGCACTAAGGGCTACTCAGGCCGTGTGTGAGAGGGTCCCTAACTGGGATGAAAACACTAGGATTGCGCCCATTTTACAAGTAATAAATGAAGGCTTAGTAGACACACATACAGAGAAGAAAAATCAGGATTTTAATACAGACTACATCTCCGGTCGTTGGGATTTCTTTTTTAACCCTCATAAATTTTGCTAAAATCTGGTGGAGACTTTTTGAGCCGTGAGAAAATGGTGCATGGCACTCCCTATGTGCCCTGGGTTTACTTGGTTTGTTTTGATGTCAGAATCCCTGGTTTGTGTCAGAAATCTGGAAGTCGTGGACGCAAACCCACACTTGGCGACCAGCAGCGCTCCCGGGGCTGCTCCGGTGTGAGGGTGCCAGGGACCCTCGGTGCGGGACCTGACCCCATCCTGCTTGCTAAACTCTCCCACAGGCCGAATGAGGCTCTTGTTTTACTTAGGTGGAAATGATGCCCAGTCTGACCATGGCCAGTTCTATACTTACCCGTGAGCTCTGAAAAGCTAGCCCAGAGCAAATTCAGAAAAGAAAGAGTTCAGTAAAAACAATGTTACTTTACAAGATAAATGGGGTGCCTGGGGGGGCTCAATGGGTTAAGTGTCTGCCTTCTGCTCAGGTCATGGTCTCAGGGTCCTGGGATCGAGCCCCGCATAGGTCTGTCTATCGGGAAATCTCTGCTCAGTGGGGAGTCAGCTTCTCCCTTCACCGCTGCCCCCCCATGTTCTCTCTCTGTCTCTCTCAAATACATAAATAAAGTCTTTAAAAAAAAGATGATCGAATCACCCCACGATCGAGCTTATTTCTCCCAGCGTGTGTTCAGGATTTATAATCATTCACCAGTCACATACACTTTTTGAAATAATTCCTTAATAAAATATTTGGCATCTCATTTTTCTCAGTGAGTCAAAACCACACACTCTTTTACGTATTCTTAAGTCTCCAAATGGCAGCACTTCCCTCCCGGTTCAAGGTGAGTTCTGTCACGCCTGCGCCGGCCTCGTGGGTGTAAAGGCCTCCCCCCGCCCCGAGACTCTCCATGTGGGATCCCCACGGCCCCCTGGACGCTCATCAGCGGCATTTCCGTCCCTCAGCTAACTGGTCCGCCCCTGCTAGTGTGCAAAGAAATGTCCCAGCAGCGCTGACTGGGATGGGTGCGCCCTGGTTGGTCTGAAAGTTCGTTCCGCCCGCACGGTCCCACTTCCGCGCTTGGTTCTGGCCTTTCCGTCTGGACCAGCGCAGGCCGCTCTCCGCTGCCCGCAGTGAGCAGCCCCCGCCACCGCAGCTGCTGCTTCCGCCGTGTGCGGGCGAGCTCTGAGCTCCGCTGCCCAAGGCGATAGGACCCGTCCAGCAGGCGACCCACGCCACGGAATTTGGTGGAAGCAGGCGCCCCTTGTGCACAAGACAGTGAGACTGACCGGGCTCACCGTCCTTGTTGGTGTCCTTTTTCATCCTTGGATTGACAGGAGAGACTCTGCAATTTACAAAATCATACGTTTCAAATTTGGCCTAATAAGGCGACAGTCGGAAGCTGTGAGGAGAGAGCGTTCGGGGGGGCTCCTGGGTCCAACCACATAACCCATCCTTGCCCAGGACCAGGTCTTCAGAAGGCTGGCCCCAAACCTTTTATGGCAACCTTTGTCCCTCCGCTCTGCCTTTTAGGGGGATCTGTTCTAACAAGTACTACCTGCAGGTGTGCTCTTAGAAAGAAGATACACCCCAGCCGGTGCCACCAAGACCAACGAGGCCAAGCTGGCGAGAGCTCAGACAGTGGGTGCGAGGGGAGGGTCTTTGGGGGCTCGGCCTTAACGCAGCAGCTGGCTGTGCCGAAGTTTGAGCGAAATAATAAGGAGTGTGGGGGAGGGGGAGGAAAAGCAGGAAGGAGAGAGGGGAGGGGCAGTCCCTGGGCCTGAGCTGGGGCGAAGGAGCCACTAGCTGTGCCTCCTCCACGGTGAGCTCCCTGACCTTGAGCTCCCGTCGCTTCAGGTTGGAATCAGGTGAGTTTGGTATTCCTAGCTCTGAAGCTCCAAGTAGTACCAACGGGTTAAGAAAATGTCAGTGTCGTTCTAAAGGGTTTCTCTTTATGCCAGCATGGAAAGGTTTTTTTTCTCATATATGATGCAAAATGTTAATAAGCTTATAGCACCCCAGCTCGACGGATGTCTCCTCCTTGAGTGAGTCTGAGTTGACAGGTAGTTTGGTGCTATTGAAACAATCTGAATTCTCTGAATTAAATCCCACTCTAGTTATCTGCAGGATTTTAACAACTTTGTGATTTGGAGACAGCGCTCTTGTCTAAAAGTTCAGGTAGAAATCAAATTAGCAATTCACAGTGATGCCCTAGTTAGCCAGGGACCCACTGTCTGGTGGCGATCTTCAAGGGACAGAGACTAACGTGAAGGGGTCAGCCCCGCGAAGGAGGGAAAGAGGGTCAGAGACTCCTCACTCAGAGCAGTTTCCTGGGGCTTCGACCCCGTTCAGAGCTCAGCCCCGCTTCCTGGAGCTGTGGGTACTTGCTGTCGGCCACAGAGAGCCCGGGAGGGGACAGCGCTTATCTCCAAACATCTTAGAAAAGACATACTCCCATTTACCCCTGGAAATATTCTAGCCTTAAACATGAAAGTTCAAATGGGCTACGGCTAAAGGCCAGATTAGGAAGAGTGTCCAGCCTGGTGGCCGGGGTGGGGGGGGGCACAAGGAGACCCGAAAGCAACATAAGCCCTTAACTGGAGAGTGTGGGGTTTCCTCGCCCACCCCCGCTCGCCCACCTTTTGTTGCAAAAAATTCAACATCTCATTTGCCCTAATTTTCTTTCTTTATATCTTTGTAGCTGAGCTTTTCTTCCCCATTCATGTCCCTTACTAATTGGAAGGTCTTTTAAAGAAAGTTCTCTTTGACGTCTGGTCTCTCAGATATTTTGTGTTCCTCTTTTTTTTCCTCCCTTAATAGAGAAGTTTTAAATTCAAACAAGAATTAAACTTTTCTCAATGGGGGGGGAAAACGCTGACTGTATTGAGATACAAAACTGAATTTTTTATAATATTTTTGCAAAGACAGTTTCCTGAGCAAATGCCATGACAATTTCATATTAAGTGCAGACCCCGCGGAGTGTAAATGCAAACCTCTTCCAAATCCTTTTTGGGGGAAAAAAAATCATGAAAGTCTTAAATTAGCAAATGAAAACATCGCGTCCAGTGAAATTGTTTCCTAAATATGCCTGAAATCTGTCATAATCTGTTTTCCTGGAACAATAAAGAAGTGGTTCCAAGCCCCACATCACTATCATTTTCCAGACGAAGGTTATCTGTGCATTATATTCAATATAGGATTTTCAAATTTTGAAACATTTTATTATTACAGTAAATGGCTATTGCTGTTTTTAACAGACACCCTGTCAGAAGGTTTAAAAAATGTATGCCTCGGTTCATGCAAAAAAAAAAACAAAGGTCAAAACTTTTAAAATGTCACTTCTTTTGCAGTTTTGCATAGAAAATGCGCGGGATCAGTGGGAGGGCTCCCTGCCCATAGAAACAGGCAGCGAGGAAAGAATGTTACCCTGCTGCCGAGTTTCCACGTTCCCTGCAGCTGCGGGCTGAGCAGAAAGGCACTGTGGGAGCCTATTGTTACCCCAGCTGGGTAATAGTTTTCTTATTTTACAGTCAGCAACCGAGGGGGTTGGGGTTTCTCCGTAAAGTGCCGGAAAAAAATACATAACTCCTGCAAATAGATCACTTTCTCCCTCCTCGGCGAGAAGCAGGAATCTATAAATCGTGTACTTCGCTTGGCCCTACCCGGGTCGTTAAACCGCACAAACAAAGCAGCCCCCGGAAGGACGGGAGCCTCGGATTCCACGACGTGTTTCTCTGCCAAACCTGGGCTGTTCTCAGGGTCCTCGGGCTGCGGACCGCCGCCGCCTTCCCCGTCCCGGCTCTTCCCTCCCCACTTTATTTGGAAGCTGCCGACCACAGAGAGGACGGACGGAGGCATTGGGGTAACATTTTAATTTCAAGTGTTTTCGGCGAGGACGGGGGCAGGCACGCAGGTCCACCAGCGCGGGCTCCCGCCGTGGCCCGAGCCCCGCACGGCCTGGACTTCGGGCTCGTTTTGTTTTTAACTGCGAATCGCCCATCGTGTTTTTGTTACCATGGAAACTCCGTTTGTAAAGGGGAAAAGTCCCCGACCTCTCACCATTTCCGCTGCCAGAATTAATATTCTAGCAGCCGGGCAGGAAGGAGGCGCCCGGCGCAGGTGAGGCAGCCCCGAGGGGAGCGATGCAATTTCCAGCCTGAAGTCACGAGCGACGGTGCTTGCGTATCTCATGAAGCCAAATCGCCTTCAAAGCGGGCGTTTCAAAGATAATGAGACTGTTCCGTGCAGAGACAGACGAAGTTAGCGTGGGTAGAAACCGCTTTGATCCTTCAGAGCGACCGCCAGCGTCAGCTGTCTCGTTCCCTGGGAGTCGCCTTCACTGAGCTGTGGAAGGTCTGCTCTGCTTAGCTGGGCCTCTGGGAACCCAAGGAAGGAACTGGTTAAAGCCCAGAGATGGGCCGGGCGCCATCCTAGCTGCCTGGGGACTCGGAGCCGGAGCCCAGGCGAAAGAGACCCGGTGGGTTTGTCTTCCAAGAAGGCCGAGTACACGAGGGCGCGGGCGCTCCTTCCCCGGCCGGGCCGAGGAGGACGTCCCGGCGGCTTCCGCTCTCCGAAAGGCCGAGCGGGCCGCGCGAAGGTTCTCGAACGCCTCCCCGTGGGGCTGCAGGGCCGGCCGCGGAGGGTCAGCAAGGCGCCCGGCAAGTCAGCGGACACGGGGTGCCGGGCCGCCCGTGCGGTCATCGCTCCGGGTGCTCCCATGGAGCTCGAGCCGGTGCCCCGGACAGACGGAGAGCAGCGGCCGCAGCAGGGAACGAGCCGGGCGCTGCCCTGTGTGTCGGGACCAAACCCCCAGGCGCGGGGCGGGAAGCGAGTGATCAAAGGGGTCGGGGCGCGTCAGAGCTCACGGGTCCTTTCAGGCGACGCTTCCAGATGTGCCGCTTTCCCTCGGGACCACGATGTGGGGATGCGGGGACACGCGAGCAGCCCGGTGCTCCCTTCTCCTCTCCTCCCTGCACAAGGACAGTGAGGATTAAGCCTAACATACTTCTCCGTTACTCTTTGACCTGAATTTGCATACTCTGTCCGTTTCTAGAAGGCTGGTATGCAGAAGAGGCCTAAACAAAGATCCCGAGGCATCGAGGCATGGGCGGCTGAGGCTGGAGAGCAGGACCCCCGAGTTGAGCTCAGGCCCTGCCCGACACGGATGTCAGGGCAAGGGGCCTCGTCAGCTCTCGGGAGAGCTGAAAGGAGGCGAGCCTGTCTCCGGTGACAGACACTGCGAAGAGCAGCGCCCGTTGGAAACCGCACACACTGCACTGTTCTGTGGTTTCCAGTTTTCTTGTCTGTCTTCCCTACCGGGCTGTGAGCTTCTCAGGGTCGAGAGGGGACTCATGCGTCCCAGAATTGCAAGTCCCAGCCCCATCCAGAAACCTCTACTGAACGAAACGACAGGCAGATGGATGAAATCACCGCACATGGCTAAAATCTGGGACCAAGTGAAGGCCCAAGGGAAACGAACCCCCCTACAGTCCTCTTCGCCATCAGACCCCACCTCCCCCACGCTGCCTGCCCCATCCTTCCCTGCCGTATCCGCGCTCCCACAAGTACCGATGTAAAGATACACCAAGTCCAGATAAAACATCTCTGCTCTAAAGAGACAATAGAAACAAAGAGATAAGTGATTTTGAAGAAAATTAATATTCTATTTTGTGTCTTTTATATAAGTTTCACTAACATCAATTGCTGCATTTCAATTATCCTATTGGGGCAGTGGCCTCTTTTACTTAAAAAGCTTTTGTTGACTTCCTGGCATTTATCCTTGATATATGAACACTCTCAGAGACCACTTTTGGCAAACAAGAAACTCCTTTTGGCATCTCAGGGAGGCAGAGCATTAGAAAAGTGGGGTGGGGCATCTAGCATTAAGATATGATTGTGTATCAATTTTCTCACTGGTAAAAGGGGGATAATAATATCCAGTTCCTTAATTCTCCAAGTTATGACACTGACAATGGGGTAATGCAAATGAGTACTTTGGAAAGATCCAAGCGACTGCATTTTAAAGCAAATCTGAGCGTCAACCTTCCACTAGTCACCAACTTCAGGAAAGGAGATGGTAAATAAAACGAATCCTGGGTAGCAATGAACTCTGTACCTTGGGATCAGCCCCAATAATACAGAATCACAAAGAATGAACACTTGCAATAAAGAATGCACCATTGCATTGAGAGGAAAGGCGTGGTCCAAGGAAAACAAGTAAGATTCTTGGGCTAGAATGCTAAGTGGCTTGGCAAAAATGAAGAGTCACAGGAGGGAACAGGTTAGAGTGTAACTGTCGCACCTCATCTGCTTCATGTTAAGGGGGAACTGAGGGAATCAAGCACTTTGCTTTCTGGTTGTCATCTGGCAGTTGAAAGTGTGTATGATTCATGAGAATGAGGAACGGAGGCACAGTCACTAGCTGCATGGAAAGCGCAGAAATGCCAAATTAACAGAAGGAAAAATCAGAATGACTGTCAACTAAGACAAACCATCCAAAATGAGGAAAAGGAAAAGAAAGCAGGGTACAGTTTAACTAATAATGATCATTGCATAATATAAGATAATAAAATATCTGTTTTACACTAAATGTGAATGAGATAAATTGCTCTCTTAAAATCAGAGGTTGTTAGACTATGGTTTTATGTTTTGTTTTGTTTTATTCTTTAACCCAGCTATATGTTGTTTCCAAAAAATCCTTCTAGCAAAGTGGTAAGGAAAAGTTGACAGTAAGGAACATGCAAACAATATAAACACATGCAAACAGAAAGAAAGAAGTGGCAATATTAATAACACACAATGAAGAATTTAGGACTAATGGCTCTGAACCAGACAAAAACAGGCATTATGTAATAATAAAAGTCACATTTGATGAAAATGAGCCATTCATCTGAATTGCCAAAGAATGTAGTAATTAAATACAAAAAAATGGTAAAAAAAATAAAGTAATAAAGTAACATGATACAAGCCAAATGAACATTGACCTATGTGACGTATATGTTAGTGAGAGAGTTAATGAGAGATTTCAATGCATTTGTTTTCAATATGCATTCATTGGCCTGCAAGTAACGAGAACTCTCAGAAATGCAGATCACACTTGGGTTCTTCATTCAGATCATAACAGTCAGTACAAGAACCAATCCCAAGAACTATCTTGGGCTTCTCAGTTACCCTGACCATCCCAACATTAATAGGTGACCCAGACAATGAGGTAGCCCACTGTATAAGTGATCAGTTACTTGGCTGATCTGCTCAAGGTTAAGGACTGTTGGTGTGTGGGAAACTGTCTAGCCACCTACCTTACGAACGGGTGTCTAGACCTTACAGAATAATTTTGCTTCCTTAAGAGAATTAAGATCATCACTAACTATATTCCTAAATATGTGCAATCTTTCCTCAATAGACATGACCTTGCTTCCTGCGTAGACGTGTTTGTGAGTTTTATGTAAATTAAATCCCATTTTCCAGTTGACTAACCTACCATTTCAAATTTGTTTTATTTCTTTCTTGATTGATTCTCAATTGACAGTGGCTCTTACATTCTAGCTGTAAGGTTTTCTTCCCTCAGCTTTTCTACTGAAGCATTAATGATCACTAAACAAGGGATTAGCTGCCTTTAGAGACAACGGCTCAAAGGAAACCTTCAGTGAATCCTTCTGTAAAGTACCCTTTTGTTAAGTGAAGGCTCCTCTGTAGTGTGAATAGTAACCCCATAATTTATCTGTTTGGAAAGTGTGGTGGAGCTCTCTTGTTCTGCAGCCTCGTAGGCCTCCTCTGGTAACTGTACCTCTGGCAGGGAAAGCTCTGGAATCACCTGTTCTCAGTCCACATGGTCCCAGGGCAGGGTCCCATTCCCACCTCCAGGCCCAGGCCCTAGCGGTGAGAGCAAGGCAGTTCCCACCCCCAGTGGCTCATTCCACGACAGGCTGCTTGCACAGCCACAGGAGAGATGCGGGGACTGCAGAGCGCGGCCCCCAGAAGAGAGAACTTGTCTGCCATTAGAGCTGAAACCCATGAGGGTATTGCAGATGAAACCAGTGACTCCATCTTGCTGGTGTATGAAGATCGAGACTGGAGCCAACCTGGGCAAAGTCAGAGTGAGAAGAATTCAACTCCTGATTATATAGTTTGACTCTTGAAACGCTCATGCCTGGAACCAGTCCTACCCCTGAGCTGTGCTTTTCGGGTGAGCCAACCAATTTTTTTTTTTTTTAATCTAAGCAGGCTGAGGGCCGGTTTGCTCTCTCTTGCAGCCCTAGCGTGCCTTCAGACATTGGAAGTTCCAATTTCTGTGGACTAAATTTTCTTCCAAAAGCATCTACTTATCTAACAAGGGTAATTGCCGACATTTCTTTAATCAACATAGTTGTAATATTTGTGCAGAGAATAACACAAGGAACCTTACTCTGAGGTCCTAGGGTCCCTTTCATGGTCTTTCCCAGAGCCGGCGATCCTCAGGGGATGCGAGTCTGGGTCTGGGTGCTTTCTATATCAAAGGAGGAGAGTTTTCTAATGACACCATTGAAATTTCTAAAAAGTGGATTCCTGGGCTTTCGTAAGTCCTAAGTCATGTAGCTAGTGCATCGAAAGCACTTGAAAAAAGCGATGTCTGCGTAAGAG